>OX401413.1:4502088-4857088 GCA_947846245.1 Cerastoderma edule | reverse complement strand
CGTTATTGTTTGGTAATGGGTTAAGCGACCGTTCCCCCACCCCTAAACATTTTTATTCAACTGCACAGCAATTATTTCCATAAACCCGATCCGATTTTATCCGGTTTATCCAATGAAACTACCGCTGACATAAATATGGAAGTCATATCTCATCTTTCGGTTATATATGGAAGCCATATTTTTTATAGCAAAACTAGCCTTCTTGTACTTTCGTTTTCAAGTAAAAATGACAAACGCAGTTTCTAAACAGTTATCTAAATTGATTTTAAGGAAACGAAAATGAAATAGAATTATCATAAGTAATAATTTCTCTATAACGCATGAGTTACCGACCAAAAATAATGCTTTTTAATGATGTTCAACACTGCAAGATACATTGAACTACTGAAAGTCAACGTACTCTTGTTCTTAGCCGGGAAATTTAATACACAATTTGTTACCATATCGATACGTGGTGTATTTCTCGGGTCACGGAAATACCCGAGTTATTACGAGTGCCCTGAACCCTATGTTGTGTAAACTAATAAGTATATGTAATTATTACCCACAAAAGGGTTTATATACATGTAATAAGGATATTGTTTTAATCACCATGTGTAAAACAGCCCAATTCTTTATCTTGACCACTATGATACTATTAATGAGGTAGGCGGCTTTCACTGTAGGCCTAAGCGACAAGCTAACGCTTTTTTCGGGTTTGAAATAAGCACATTAATATCTTAACTTTATATAGTGTTTCTTTCTTCTTTTTTTTTCTTATCTCAGACGCGGTGAAAGAATACACAGGCATATGTCAAGGCAGGGCGGATTTTGAGATCGTTGCTTGCATCTACCTAAACAACGGAGATGGTGGGAAAATGGCGTTTGTGGATCGCCTGAACAGCGAACTGTTAATCGCAAACATGCAGAGCGACAATATCACTCGCCTCCCATTGAGGACAGATGTCGTGGGCCCGGCGAAACCCTCCGACATAAACCACGGAACCAGCGAGGGGAGGTTACTCGTGACCTTCACAGACAACGACCCCGGAAACGGTTCGAAGGTCATTCAGTACAGGCTGCACGATGGCACATGCGCACTGCAACAAGAATGGTCCCTCGTTTTCAAGGATAGAACGAGATCGGTTGCTGTGTTGGATTGCAACCACCTGGTGGCGACGTTTCAGTGGAAGGTTCGAGTCTTCGACCGGCACGGACGGGAGCTGGCCAGCAGAGAACGGAACAAGCGAGACAAAGGCGGAATGATCACAGTTGACCCATCCGACGGCTCGTTTTTCTACGGTGACGGAAACGAATTCGTCGGGTGCCGATTTGACGCCAACAGCGGAGAGGTCCGCGAACTGTTCCGTTACAGCGCCGGCGACGTGAAGTTCCCCCGTGGGTCGGCCATTTTGGAAAATGGCGACCTTCTCGTTTGTTGTGACGAATCGTGTCGAGTTATCCGCATGTCACGTGACGGTGGGAGACATCACGTGATAGTTGCTGGTCGCGACTTCGGTTTTGGTGACGTCGATTATTACGGTGGGAGACGCGAGTTTTTGGTCACTCGATGGCCGATGAAAGCACAGCAAGGGAAGGTGCCTCCGATGATGTATAGATTAAAATAAGCTGGGCGTTTTGGCGATGTTATTCTGCAAACTACTTACAGTGACCTTCCCTTTTATCAATCTGAACACATCGGGTTAATCTAATGAAAACACAGCCCACAGAAATACCCAAGTAGTTCCGATTGCCCTTTTGTGTAACTGATCGCAAACTCCTCACAGTGATCTCCCTGTATGGGGATGATCACTGCCATCACAAATGTCACGTGACCACCTACTTAGAAACAAAAAATGGCATAACAAGATGGCGGCAAAACTAAAAAATTGTAATCCATTAGTGCTTTACTTATAAACAAAACCAATTTTTTTTTCAACTTAACTGGTCAGAAATCAAAACAACAAGATATTGTTACTAAATTAAGTAAGATATCCGGTAATTTCTTAACAAAACAGCATCATTTGAATTTCATCCAAATCTGGATGAAAAATCTTGTGGTGGCAGTGGTCGATGCAGTATAGCAAGGGGAGATCACTGTGAGGAGTTTGTACGATCGATGAAGTGCAACAAGGGGAGATCACTGTAAGGAGTTTGGTTTTACTGGGGAGAAGGAGTGCGCATGCGCACAGCAGTTTTCTTAAGTTTTCGTGGCCGATTAAATTCCTGGCTTCTTGCAAGACAAAAGTTGGCGATATTTCAAAGTGACACATGCATATAGATCCCCAATCTCTAGAAGATGAATAAATCAAAAATAAACGGACAGACACTATAAGATAAAAAGAATAACGAAAAAAAGACAAAAAAGGCACGAACGACAAACCTGCAAGATAGATTGAGTTTCCGATTTTATAACAGAAGGTCAAGAAATCTTTTTTTTAAATTCAACAACAGATTAACTATGACTTTCGCAGAAAGTGCCGTTGCAGATAAGGCTGTATGCTCTCATAATGTTCATCCGTGACGATAAATCACGCAGTATTAACGTCAAAATTGTCAACATCTGTTATCTTACCCTTGTAGTGCTTATGCAAAAAGGTTGGATCCAGGCCAGCCTCCAAGTAAATTTGCGGCTGACCTGTGATCTAACCTGTTTGCTACTCTGAATGTATTTCCTCGTCAAAATTAAGCAGATTTTTAAGGTATTGGAAAGTAGACGACACAACAATCTATGTTTAGAAAATTACCCAGCATTCTAATGGTATATCATTGAACGCATTCAATGACACGCATTCCCCTGATAAACCGAATAATAAATTTTATTCGCTGTTTTGCCTATGAATATTATCTACATGATGTCATTTTCGGAAAATGCAATAAATAATCCAAAGTAAAATATACATCAAGGGTTCAATGTAAGACTATAGTAAGTGCTTCAAATTTGTGAAGCGCTTAATATGGTCTTGCATTGAACCCTCGATATGTATTGTCATTCTAACGCGAAGTGCATTGACGAATTCGAAACTTGATCTGTTGAAGTAGGTGTAGATGTTTTATTTATCATATTTTATTCAGATATCATATACAGTACTTAACCAAATATAACCACATTTTTTGTATTTTAATGTTTGTAGTGTTGTCCCTTTCCCTTACTCACGCAACCTCTGCAGCACATGATGAATATCAAGCAGTTTGACAAAATGCCAGACTTCTCACCTTCATGCACAACCGCTTGGTAAAACTATACAGTAGAACCTCTGTATCTCGAAGTTCAAGAGACCCGATGAAAAAGTTCGACATAGAGAGAGCTCGACCTATATAGAAGTCTAGAATAAAAAGACGTAGAGATAAATAGAACATAATTTGGGAATCCGTATTTACTTCGACGTACAGAAGAGCTCGACAGTTAGAAGTTCGAGGTACATAATTCGAGGTACATAAATTGTTATGTAGCGCGTTTAACTTGCAGATAGAGCGAACTGGTTAAACGTGTTTTTTTGCTTTCGTTCTTTTTTCGTAAAAAGTGATTTATTATTACCACCCATTCGGAACACCTCGGCCATTTCTTAAAATAACCTATATGGGGAGCCATTTTGAAAGTAGGCCATTGACGAAGGGCATGTCCGTTTACAATCGTATCTACTCGGCAATCCCCGACAAAAGACGGTGATAACCGAGAAGATATGATTGAGAAAATATGAAACAAAGATGTGTTGATATGATAATCTTTTAGGAAAACATTAAAAAAAAACATTCAATTGTGATATATAACCTATTTGTGTGTATTTACTTAAATATATGTGCATGTTGTAATCATGTGCGTTATCCGCCGGAAAACAGCCGAATTACCCAGGATTTCTGGTGTTTTCATGAGGTATATCTACCGACTTGTGACGGGGATTGCCGAGTAGATACGATTGTATTTTCACCCTCCGACACCATCCAAATGATTAAGAGCATTTTCGAACAAGAATACAAAATGGAACAACACTCATAACATCAGATACTAATAACGAGCATCGGAGACCAATCCAGTGCCTGGTTATTATCCGTGTTTGCATTAAAGCGCTGGAAAGTCGTTTCGCGTTTTAACCCTTTCCCAAACAATAACGACATTTGACTACTTTGTTGCAGACGACTTTAGAAAACATTGTGGGAAAAGGATAAATTGCTCGAAAAGAGCAATTTTTCCTTTTCCCACAATGTTTTCTGCCCTATCAGAAGATTATTTTCCAATTTCATCACCTTTTGAAATGTCGTCTGCAAACTCTTTGAATTTTGGGACAGTCGAACATTTGTTGATTGGTGTTGTATTATGAGATCTAAGAGAGACAACTCCTTTGCCTTTACCGGTACTTAGTTAAGCATGTATTGGTTATATCCCTTTATATGATAGATATGTAATATGTGTAGATATTCACTCTTCATAGAATAAGCATGTATAGTTAGTACACATACATATTTAATTCATATTATCATCCAATGAGATATAATATAATAATATAACAATTGGGAAAGGGTTAATTGAAAACTAATGTTTTCAGTATCATTTAGGTAACGAAAACGACAATGCCGATTTGTTTGGTTTAAACATATTGAAATTTTATATCGAATCGGTACGGAATCTGGAAGCTTTTGAAATTCACTCTCAATGACTGCTTCCTGGATACTTAACCAGCATTCGCACCGATTTGAGGGACTAGTCCCGGTCCATTTGACCTCACCGCTAACGGGGATCGAACCTGGAAAACTCGGCCGGCGCTCTACCTCTGCACCACTGTCACCCGGCCTTTTTTACCTCGCCGCTTAAGGGGGAGGGGGGGGGGGGTCGGTGGGTGGTCCTCGGATCTCGGTTTACAGTAGCGGACACTCACTCTACCACTGCACCGCGGTTGCAGATGGCGTTCGTAATAACTTCTCCACACAGACCGAGGCGGATCTAGGGGACGGACCTCGCTTGAATGATCTAAGCTAGCTGTTAGTCGGCTTAGGGTGGACCCGGTGCGACCCTCCCCTCCCCTCATTCTCCTACGCAGTGATCTCCCTTTTCATTTTGGTTACTGAAGTCACAGGTGCTGGAAACAGTCTTTGATAATATCAAAATATATGCACTTATATACCATGTAAGAGAAATATAGTGCATATATTGGGATATTATCGACGATTGTTTGTGACTGAAGTGAAGCAAAGGGAAGTGTTCCTGTGTAGAGTTTGCCCCCTGCCAGCCCCCTCCCAAAAGTCGCCGACCAAAGCATTTTTGTCATTTTCATTTAAAATTTCTTCATAAATCATTCTACTTACGGTTGTTTTGTTTTTTCTACTTTCCCCTGCGTGCAGCTTTAATATGCACAAGTATCTCAATAACCCCGGGTCGCTCATCCAACAAGACAATGCCCCCTTATAAGCCAACATTCTAGATCCGCCATTGACAGCATGATCATCCCCTTTCTTTTTTTTATTTCTGAAAAAAAAGGGAGTTGTTTCTTCGTCTACATATGTGTTGGTAGCCATTTTTGATGTGCAAGACCTTACAAACATGTTTTGTCGCAAAATGACTTTTATAACAAAGGGATTGATGGGGCTAATTAATAATAGGCCTAATTACTTTCAAAATAAGGATCTTGGCAGTTGCAGCTCGTAAAAAAAGCTTATTTCTTTATACATGCACATGTTTGAAATGTATGAAGGAATGTTTTGTTGATCTCATCTTTTATGTTCACTATTTTGGGTAAAACAACCAAGGCAGGTCGGCAAGGAAGAAAAGGGGGTTTTCGCGTTGCTATAAATAACCCAATTTGAGGAAATATTGTCAGCACCATGTGACGTCATCCATATTTTCGACCAATCATATCGCTTATCGATGTCAACAAGGAAGTACCTTGATTGCACACAACCTACCGACTGTGTCAAATTCTCCGTTGGACATCTGTTTACCCCGAAGATATGGCGTTCCGCAAGGAACAGCACCCGGATATGAATTTGAACGAGATCGATTACAGTATTACCTACGAGATATGCCAGAACTTCGACATCGACAGAAGCTGGGAACAATTAGGTAAACGGAAACTACAACAGGGGAATGTGTTTGTTATTGTGTAGTTTTCTTTCGGACGTATCTAGTTCCCGGATGTACTGATAAGGATTAGTCCATTTTGTGAGAGTTTGCTCCTGGTTAGAAAAGATGTCAACGACTGAGTGGAAAAAAATATGAATAGAAAGAAATTAATTTTCTTCGTGATATTAGATAGAAACAATTGTGACTTAAGTTTTAATTGCTTGTAAGGAGCAATTAATCAGCTTGTCACAGACATTTCCAAGGCGCAACTAGGTGTAAAGAACTTATATTTGGACATTTATTGAGTAATCTATGAATTTTATACTTTCATAGGTCCTGCATTTCTAGTGATTAAGGTGGTGGACTTGAACTGGTGTTGTGGGGCCTTAAATTGAGACCCATCAGCACTGCTGGTTTTGTGGGAGTGTCCTTTGGCAAGACACTTCAAAAGCCCTAGTCTTTTAGAGGTAAAGCCATGAAAACCCATGATATAAACACAAATTGTTGACTTGGTGTTAAACACTATAAATACATACTGCAGTGCATATGGCTTTAAGTATAATTTTTCAAAAAATGAGTAGTTGTGACTAAATGATGATTTTGTTGTTTCGTTAAATCTAGAGGGTTGGTGGACTTTGATCTTTATCGTATATGTTCCCTGGATAACCCACCAATACTAGGCTAGGATACATGTCCTGCCAAGGGACACATCAATGTGAAATAGTTGATCTCCATCTATAATCAAACCCCAGTTTAAAGGTCTTTGGTCACGGACAATAGCCATTAGGCCACTGCAGATCCTATGATCCCTTGTTTCAATTCAATCCAACCAATGTAAAACCAACTGAATTGTCTGCAAGTATATTTTGATGTTTATACATTTTCTCTTGAAACCCTTTTATATGGACATCCACATCTGCCCACTATACACACAATAATGAGATCTATTTTTTAATTTGGTTCCCATTTCAGCTGATGTGATCAGCTACTCCACACACTATATATACAGACATTTAAGCTGGAGACCAAGCAACTCAATGAGAGTCCCACAAAGTAATAAACATGATTCATATACATTTATAATTGACATAGTTGGTTCCCATTTCAGCTGGAGTGATCGGCTACTCCACAAATCATATACAGACATTTGAGCTGGAGACCAGAAGGCCTGATGGAAGCCCCACAAAGAAACTGTTGTGGGACTGGGGAACCAGGGGTGCCACGCCTAGAGGTCTCTACAACAAACTGCTCCTCATCAATAAAACACAGTCCATGAGACTCCTTGAGCCAATAAGTAAGAGCTTGCAATGTTGAATCTTAAGTTGCACTCTTTATACATTTAACACTTATAACGCTGGGTAAATTTCTAAAAATTGATTTTGGTGTCGTCTGCTTTCTAAAACCTTATATTTATCTGCATAATTTTGATAAGGAAAGATACTCAGAGTAGGAATCAGGTTAGATTACAGGCCAGTCCCCAATTTACTTGGTGGCTGGCCTGGATCTACCGGTAACCTATTTGCATAAGCATGAAATTGGGTCCAGCACTATAAGGGTTTATTTAAGAAAGGGCATTTTTGTCAGCCCCTAAGTCCATCGAATTTACATACCACTTTTTGAGGGACCGTACTTTATAGATACACAAACAGGGGTCTGACCCCAATTACTCATTAAACATCCGCCTTCACTGTGCGGACTAATACCTTCTTCCAATTAGGAATTATTTTAACTGTTGCCTCATGGGAAATCTTAAAATGTTCATATGTTCGAAAAATAGACTATCGTTCAGTCTCTGTTCACAGAAATAATAATTATAGTAATGGTGGTAAAAGGAGCAGCTGTTTTCCTCGAGATGGTGCCCAAAGAAATTTTCAAATACATCCTCAATCATCTTGCTTTTAATGCACCTTAGTCCTTCAGCGCTATCAGCGCTTTGATTTAAGATATTTATAGAGGCCTACATGGCCTAGTGGTTAGAGTACAGAACTTTGAAATCACATGGCCTCTCGTTGTGTGTGTTCAAATCCTGGTGAGGGCTATTGATTATCATGAGTTGAAGTCTTCTTACTGACTTACAGAATGCAGATGGTTCTACCCAGCTTGACCTGTCCTTTTGGGCAGTTGAGTATGGCTTTGCAACATAACTGAAATAATGTTGATGCTATATAAATACAGTAGGACTTCTCTGTCTCGAAATTGAAGGGACTTCTAGAAAAAATTTGATACAAAGAGACCTTGACACATAGATGTTTTGGGGTATGAGGATTAGGTACAAGATAACAGAGAACGAAATACCGGAATTATGACATGCCATATATGATTCAGTTGCTCTTCACAAAAATACCCGCGAAAATTGGTAATTGACCAAACAGACCATATAAGGTGTGAAAACAATATAACAGCTTCCAATCCATTCATAAGGTTATCAGCCATCTGACTTTGAATACCCTAATTAAACCCTTCGACACATAGGGTGTGAAAATACAGGTAAAGTGAAAATGGGGACCGGTAAAAATGGTTCGACACAAAGAATTATTCGACAATGGGAATTTCGACACAGAGAAGCTTCTTTGTATGAAAATAAAGAACAAATGCTTCGGGTCGATGGAATTTCTTCTACACAGAGAAGAGCTCGACAGCGGGAAGTTTGACACAAAGATGTTTTACTGTATAAGAATATAGAGTATTTATGTGATGGCATGAGCATTTAAAGGGCATTTATGTGAGTGAAATTATATGCGTCATAGACAATAGCATTTATTATCATAAGAGGACAACTTCAAGGCACTTATAATAGCTAATATGTTACAACAATCGTAAGAGACCATAGTGAAATGTATAAGGTATGGCTGTTTAGTTTGTCTTTTGTTAAGTACAATAAGTGAGAGGGAGTTATTTTAAATACTTCTTCACAGATGAAAAATTTCATAAGTCAGTATAAAATGTCATTGAATTAGTACATGTTTTGTCATTGTAGTTATTGAAAGCATTATTTTTTCATGGTGCGTCAATACATGCAAGTTTGGACAGTCTATATACATTGGATGCTACAACCGTTCAATTTCTTTTGGATCTTTATACATATCAGTTCATTGTATAAAGGCTCTAAATATTCAAATACAAACTAATTTTACTTTCTATGGCTCTTCTTCATTGCTATTCATACAATTTAAAAAAAATAAGATTAAGAAGTCAAAATTTTCTCACAACTGTGAACAAGCGCCTTTAGAAAGTTGATACATTTCTGATTGTTTTATGTGGTAATGAAATTGTTATTTTGTAGATACCAATCCTTTGTTGTATACATGAGTTATCCAGGGTTCAGTGCAAGGCTTTAGTAAGTGCTTCATGTTTGTCTTGCACTGAACCCTTGTTATACAGTTACAGTGAAACCTCGTTTATCCGGACCCCGTTTATCCGGATGTCTCGGAATCCGAACGAAATTGTAAGGGAACAGAATTATTTGTAGTAATTTGCCTAACCAATTACCAAACACTAATGACACTTAAGCAGTTTGTTGCAGACGACTTTTGAAAACATTTGAAAACATTGTGGGTAAGGGAGAAATTGCTCGTCACGAGCAATTTCTCCTTTTCCCACAATGTTTTCTGCCATATCAGAAGATTATTTTAGAATTTACTAACGTTTGTAAATGAAAATTTGGCCTTTGATGAAGGGTTATAAGTTAACACGTGCATATAGACCGTTTATGTCTTAATGTGTATAAGACCAGGCATTGCTTCATTAGTCCGGATGACTTGTTAATCCGGAAATTGTGTTGGGAACGGGCGTGTCCAGATTGACGAGACGTCACTGTATACTTATTACATTCTTAATTTCATATTCAAGGTATTTCTTTCTATTTAATTTAAGTGAAAATCAACGAGAAAGCAGCTAAGGCCAAACATTTGGAGCTACCAGAAAGATGTGATGAAGAAACCAGCATTATGACCAAAGATGACAACCTAAGTGTCTCTGCTAATGCCAGCATGCCATCCAGTAAGGAATTACAAAGCTTTATCAAAGGTCCAGATAAAACATGTTATATTCTCCTAGCTATTTATATTATTTCTTGAAGCCCTATATGATGGGTACTAAGGTGTAGATAAAAGGCAAATTGCACTCGGGTTGGTAAAATCTGCTCTTGATTTACATTTCCGTATCTGGCAAATCATTTTTTTGCATTTGTCCATGTTTTTGTTGGGAAGTAAATTTCTAGCTCAATTTTTTTTTTGTTCTTTTGGCTTACTTTTTTATTGTTTCTTTAAACCCTTTGTTGTTGGTACTCAGATGTCCATATCAGAGTCATATTCCTCAAGCCAACTTCTGTATTGCTATTTTTAACCTTATATTGTTGGTACTCAGAGGTCCAGAGAAGAGGCATTTTCTCCTGGTTAACTTCTTTGTTGTTTCTTTAAACCCTTTATTGTTGGTACTCAGATGTCCATATAAGAGTCATATTCCTCAAGCCAACTTCTGTATTGTTATTTTTAACCTTATATTGTTGGTACTCAGAGGTCCAGAGAAGAGGCATTTTCTCCTGGTTAACTTCTTTGTTGTTTCTTTAAACCCTTTATTGTTGGTACTCAGATGTCCATATAAGAGTCATATTCCTCAAGCCAACTTCTGTATTGTTATTTTTAACCTTATATTGTTGGTACTCAAAGGTCCAGAGAAGAGGCATTTTCTCCTGGTTAACGTCTGTGTCGTTTCTTTAAACCTTATATTGTGGGTACTCAGAGTTAATGGTAAAAAGGGTATTCTCCAAGCTTACTTCTTTTCCATGAAAAGTCCCAAGAAGTCATTTGTCAACTGTAGATGACAACTTTGAAAAATCAAAATTTACAACTCTTAGGAGTAATGGATAGTCAATACACTGTATTTAGGATAAAGAAGCAAATGATTAAATTCCTTCTTCCCCTTAAGTTTTCCAAAGTATTTTTACTGTTTATACATGTACTATGAATGTTGAATGTTGCTATATAACTTGAGAAATATAGACACAGCACCTTAATTTTTTTTGAAAAAACAACCAAAAATCACCTTCTTTAGCCAGATCTGACACCATCATAAAATCAAAGCGCCGATAGCGCTGAAGGACTAAGGAGCGTTTAAAGCAAGATGGTTGAGGATACATTTGAAATTTTCTTTGGGCAACATCTCGAGGAAACACCTGCTCCTTTTACCACCATTACTTTAATTATTATATCTGTGAACAGAGACTGAACGATAGTCTATTTTTCGAACATCTGGACATTTTACGATTTCCAATGAGGCAACAGTTATAATAATAGAGAGCAAAACAAAGCAGGTAAATCTGGACTATATTCCTAGTTCCAAGAAGGTATTAGTCCACACAGTGAAGGCGGATGTTTAATCAGTAATTGGGGTCAGACCTCTGTTTGTGTATCGATAAAGTAACCGTCCCTCAAAATGTGGTCTGTAAATTTAATGGACTAAGGTGCTGACGCACCCTTAGTCCAAAAGCCTGTCTTTTTTTACTCTATTAAGATGGCAGTATGACTGGGCTCCCGATACCACGCAAGAACAAAAAGGGCGTCGTGGATGTCAACCTCGATACCCCGGACAGCAAACCCGCTAAATCCTCGGAGAAAGATAAACAGAAGATTCTCGGCATTACTGGTATGGGGACGGACTCCGTGAAGATGCAGGAATGTCATGCAGATGGACCTGCAAGTGGACCGGTAAGTGTAAATAAATAGAGAATAATAGGTTAGTGACGTTAATGGGTTAAGTTTTTCGGGCAAGGCGTAGGAATTTATTGGGTGAGCCAAAGGCGAATCCAATAAATACCAAAGCCGAGCCCGAAAAACTTAACCCATTAACGTCACTAACCTATTATTCTGTTTATCCCGTTACAAACCTTCAGAATACCACATTTTAACGAAAAAAAAGAGAAAACATTTTTTATATTTCGCGATTGAGAAGGGAGATAGCAGTCAGGAGACAAATCGTGATGTCATGTGTGACGTCAATAGCAAGATATGACGTCACACGGCGTTCTCTGTGTATGGTAGGGTGGAAATAGTTCCAAGTAATACCTACAATTTCTTCGAATTAAGTAAGCATCCAACGATGATATGTAACTTGAAACATTAGATGGACCAAGCAGTATCGTTTCACTTCATATATTTTATATGGGCTCATGCGGTGCTTGACCATATGCAAATGAGAGAGATCATGTGTCAACTAACCGTGAATCACTTAGTTTTCACGGCACTCCTTTTCACGTCACCTTTTGCTCCATGTAACGGGATAAAAACCATTTCACCTCTAATCTAGATCTAGAGAATAGATGGTTGGTTTCATGAATAGGAAATGTTTGTTTGTTTGTTTGTTTGTTTGTTTGTTTGATTTGTTTTACATCGATTGTGAAGGAGGCTTAATAAAGCCCATCGCATCACTCTCGATGACTGCTTCCTGGACAATACACCACGAATCACGTCGGTGTGTGTGTTAGTCCCGGCAATTTTCACCTCGCCTTATGGGGATTTAAACCCGGGACCCTCAATACAGTAGTCCAACTCTCTACCACTGTCACCCACGTGTTATCAGGCAACACGCAGGAATATTATCAGGTTAGCGGGAGGCGATCTGGATAATAATCAAAAGCTGAGCCTGATAACATTTCCTTTTTAAAGACACCAATTCTATTTATCCTGTTACCTTTATGGATTTAGATAAACAAACATTTAATGAAATTAAAACACGAAACAAAGTGAAGTAAAACAGAAAAGTCAATAATGAAAGGTGTGCGCAGCGATCACATGATTTAGTGACGGATATCAAATATGTTATACGACACCTTGTTATTGGTCTGTAAATCACACTGGTGACATGAAAAAATCTCTTTCTCCTCGTTGGGTGTAGATTAAATATTTTCTTCTCTTCTTACCTTCTTAATCCTGATTTTATTTGTCATCTGCTGCGGGTGTCCCAGTCACTGGGGTTGGCAGCAGGCAGCTAGATGTTCTGATACTGAATCTCCAATTGAATCCTTTCATTGGGACAGCACTGACGAGGTTGCATTTCTTCCTGTCAGAAACAAAGCACTCTGACCAGGACTTTTTTGTTCTTTTTCGTCTCTTCGTTCCAGGAATGGCCATGTTGAGCACTTACCTAGTGTAGATAAAAGGTTTTTCCTTAAAGTAAAGATAAAACTTTTTCCCATCATTTGATTATTGTAAATTGGCCAAATTGAAAGATTCAGCAAATAAAATTTACAAAATGTGACAAACTATAGAAAAAGGAAGAAGCAGGAATAAGAAAAATGCATGCTGTTCTACCTTTTCACCCATTTTAGATGTACCAAATGGATAACAAATTCAAATTTCTTCATCAATTTGGTCAGATTATGCATAAGCACGTTCTTTTGATAATACCGTTCTTTTGATAATACCGGGGAATACCAAAGTTTGTATTGCATTATCAACTGTGTCAGTCTATCCCAAGCTGTATGGAAATTGATGGTCTTACATATCATTTTGAAGTACACAATGTGGCATGCTTTTTTAAAAAAAAATGATTGTTCATAATTACTTTCAGTTATAATTGTACATGGGTTGTGATTATTGAGTAAAATGTGATATCAAATGTTGGATCTTTGTTGTTTTTAGTATTTTTATAATTGAGTAAGTGTAAATTATCAAAATATGATATCAAATGTTGGATCTTGGTTGTTTTTAGTATTGTGATAATTGAGTAAGTGTAAATTATCAAAATATGATATCAAATGTTGGATCTTGGTTGTTTGTAGTACATTGTATTGTTATAATTGAGTTAGTGTAAATTATCAAAATATGATATCAAATGTTGGATCTTGGTTGTTTGTAGTATTGTGATAATTGAGTTAGTGTAAATTATCAAAATATGATATCAAATGTTGGATCTTGGTTGTTTGTAGTATTGTGATAATTGAGTTAGTGTAAATTATCAAAATATGATATCAAATGTTGAATCTAATTGTTTTTAGTATTGTGATAATTGAGTTAGTGTAAATTATCAAAATATGATATCAAATGTTGAATCTAATTGTTTTTAGTATTGTGATAATTGAGTTAGTATAAATTATCAAAATATGATATCAAATGTTGAATCTAATTGTTTTTAGTATTGTGATAATTGAGTTAGTGTAAATTATCAAAATATGATATCAAATGTTGGATCTTGGTTGTTTTTAGTATTGTGATAATTGAGTTAGTGTAAATTATCAAAATATGATATCAAATGTTGGATCTTGGTTGTTTTTAGTATTGTGATAATTGAGTTAGTGTAAATTATCAAAATGTGATATCAAATGTTGGATATTGGTTGTTTGTAGTATTGTTATAATTTAGTTAGGCGTTATTTATCAACATATGATATCAAATGTAGAATCCTTGAGTCTTGTGAAAATAGAGTACCCGGTTAGTGTATATTATCCAAATATTATATCAAGTGTTTGACCTAAGTTATTTTTTTCTCTACCAAACATGATATTGTTTATGTGAACAAATCGATGGTTCAGCACAATACTATAGAAAGTGCTTCACGTTTGTGAAGCACTTGCTATAGTGTTGCGTTGAACCCTCGAAATATGTGACACATGTTTTTGAGTTTTGATTAAACTTCTTTAATCAAATATGAATTAGAATGATGAGTACTGAATAACGTTCTCAAATCTATCTTTACCAATATTCTACCAATATTTTTTCCTATCTTTGATAAAATCAGTACAGCATAATCAATATATGTCTGAACCACTTAACACTTGCATTGATAAAGGAAAGCAGTCTGTTGCTTGGAACAAATATTTTGCAGTAGTGGTGAGAAATAAAACCCAGTAACAACAAACTACAGTGATATGGCTGAAATACTGTTGAAAGTTAAAATCAAAGAAACATTCTGCTTAATATGATTAACAGGGAAACCAGGGAGCAGCGGCATCATCTGCGAGATCATTTGAGCGCGTCAGATCGGTGGTGGAAGAATACGACTCCACGAGTGGGCCCAATATGTCCCAGCTGAGTAATTCGGAGAAAAAAATAGTGCATGCACTGATCTCTGTTCCCAATTACACATATAAGGAACTGAGTCAAGCAACGGAGGGGTTTTCCCCACGATACTTAATCGGCGAAGGAAAGTTCGGCAAAGTGTACAGAGGACGTGTGAAAAACACCGAGTACGCCATAAAGAAACTCTTCCAGGTAATGTGACTTTGCACTGTCTCTAAGATCTCCTTGAAGCAAAATCGTTAAGTACCAGCAAATGACATTCTAAAGATACAACATTTGGTCAGTTTATAGTCAGAAAAGAAACATTGTCCCAAAGATTTTGTTGAAGTAAGATTTTCAAGTATATATCAGCTGACAAGTATAACAATTTTTTTCCAGATTATTTCAAAAATAACATGGGATTATATTTTTGGTTTGTTTCTTATGAAGCAAGATCTGAAAAACATCAAAAAGTCATATGGGCCACGTCACGCGAAAGGGGCACTCGGACATAGCAAACAGTGTAGCCCCAGACCAGCCGCCACGTCACTGACGTGGCGGCTGGTCTGGGGCTACACTGTTTGCCATCTTAGAGGACATCCAATTATACCTTTAAATAAATACATATGATAACTTTCGTGACTAGATGCTGGAATAATAGCGCTAAGATAGAGCTGAGTCAGCACTTTTTTTTTATATGTCCGAGTGCCCCTTTTCGCGTGACACGGCCCATATATTGTTTAACGAAAACACCGGGTTTCAGCAACTTAGAAGTAAAAATAATGAATAGCGGTCTTTGGATAGTGACAATCATTATAGATATCAAATTTTTAACAGAAATATTTCCACTGTTAAACATAAATAGGTGTAATAACCACCATGATGTAACTGGAATACTGTTGAAAGCAGCATTTAACAAATTACTCACTCTTATTTTTATTTCAGCGGCCCAATTCATGCTCTGGTAACGACACAACTGGTCGCCTCGCCGGGGAACTCGAGTCTCTTAGCAGGTGAGAGTTAAATAGCAGATCAATCGGAACTACTCGGGTATATCCGTGAGCTGCGAAATACACCTTGGATATAATAGTAGGGTTACAATTTTTGGGTAAAACGGCCCCGGCGTATAACACCTTTTATAAGCGTGCACATTAAGTAGCTCAATGAGTTCAATTGAAGTGTTGGACATTCTTTTAAGTCACTTTTTATAGGTAACTCATATGAAGTGGCGAAATTGTAAGTTATGACATATATAGTTATATATATATATATATAATCAAATTAAGCGACTTTTAAGATTTCACATTTAAGATCTATTTTTGAAAACGAAAATTAAGTGATGTCATTCCGCGGGGAACAATTTGGCGTCATTCCTATTATTTCAGACGTGTTTTCATTGGATAAAGCTGATGTGTTCAGATTGATAGTAGATGCGATGTTTGTGGGCTTTTCTTACATAGAAATAGATACATATGGTGATTATAGTCTGTGTTTTACCTCCCTTAACCCTTCACCAAATGGCAAATTTTTTACCATTCCAAAATGATAGAGTTTGCAGACGGCATTTCAAAGTGTGAAGAAATTGAAAAATATTCTTCTGATAGGGCAGAAAACATTGTGGAAAAAGGAGAAATTGCTCCTAAAGAGAACAACATTGTTTTCCAGGGAAGTATGCAACAAACTTGTCAAATGTCGTAAATGTTTGGTAATGGGTTAAAAGGACTATCTCGCAGATTGGTGTTTCTAACATTTTAAAACAAAGTAGTCTTCTACAGTAGAAATAACAACATAGATTTCTAAAGTAACATAAGACTAGATTATTGCCAAGTTACCAACCCCTTTTAGTCCTATAGAAAGAATTAAGAACAGGTATTTTAATCTGTTTAAATTGGTTTATTTTGTAAGCAACAATCTAGGCTTGGATTAAGAGGTGCTTTTTTTAGATACAAAAATTGGAAAAGAAAGCAGTGAACATTCCAGTCTTATGTTTTTTAAGAAATCTATGTCGTCATTTTATCAGTAGGAGGCAATTTATATTATGAAGTTAAAATCCAAACCTATGAGATAGTTCTTTTAAAACCTAATTGAACAAATATCTCAAATCAAATTGATTGTGTTTTGCATGTGTTGCAGATATTATTTTTTGTCCTAAATCCCACTGAAATAAATGCATCGTATGTTTTTTTCTCAACTTTGGTATAAATCATCTTTATGATATATGTTGGCAAGCCTTCATTATTGAATTATATCAAGTTGAAAAGCTTTATTTTACCTTGATAAATTGTGTTATTGTAAATGTATTTATTCATGAAGCAACAACATGTTAATGTTATGCAGAGTAATATGCTAATAAACTATTTCAATATTATCTTTGAATGCTGGGTAATTTCTAAAAATAGATTTTAGTGTCGTCTACTTTCAAAGACCTTAAATATCTGTTCAATTTTGATGAGGAAAGATACTCAGACTAGCAAACAGATTAGATTTACTTGGCGGCTGGCCTGGATCTAACCTGATTGCATAAGCATGAAGTTGGTTCCAGCATTATAAGATTTAACTTGATTTTGATGTTTTGCAGGTATCGCCATGAGAACATTGTGAGTCTGGCTGCCTCTGCACTGGATGGAAATGAGGTGTGCCTTGTGTATCAGTACATGCACAATGGTTCCTTGGAGAATTGCCTCCATAAGGTGGGTGTTTTTCTGTCTCTAAGATGAGATAAGATAAAATATTATAGTATATTATAGTAATGTAGTAATATTATATTAAAAAGTTTTTAATTAAAATGATGTAGATGAAATAGTTTTTATTGACATCTAACAGAATGAGATTCCATTCATGAATGAATAAATCACGCCCAGCCGTTTCGGCAAATAAGTCGCCTGAATGAAATCTATATTATAACAGGAAGACTTGTATAAGGTGCTACAGACCACTTTATTCAGATTTTACTGTAAATGAAAATGTTACATGAAAAGAATAATTTAACATGAAAAATATATTATTAGTACTACTCTGTTATTTGCTGTCTGTAATTGGGAAATTATTTTTGCTGCACATCAACATCAAAATCGCAAGGGTGTTGACATTTCAGTCAAGAATAGTTAGCCTTTATATAATTTGGCTCTTCTTGGAAGTATTTAGCAATAAGTTGTTCTACCTTACGGGCATGTATGTTTACTAGGACTGCTGTCTTTACACAGTGACTCAACTTATTTGAATTAAATTGAATCATTCATTAATGGAATGCCTCTTGAATCCTTCTTTTAGTACCTTAACCCTTTCCCAAACGCCAAATTTTCGACTGTCCCAAATTGAAAGAATTAGCAGACGACATTTCAAAATGTGATGAAATTGAAAAAATAATATTCTGATAGTGCAGAAATCATTGTTGAAAAAGGAGAAATTGCTTGTTTACAAGCAATTTCTCCTTTTCCCACGATGTTTTTCAGAGTCCTCTGCAACAAAATTGTCAAATCTTGTTAGTGTTTGGTAATGGGTTAACAGATGTTCTTCAGTGTGTAAGTTAAAACAGTTCAGCTGTTGTACAGTTCTAAAGTAATTTTTTAACTTACAAATCTCCCCCTCATCTGTGAACAAGCACCTTCAATAAACAAGTTCCAATGATGAATGAATGAACTGTCTCCTATAAATAGGGATCGTTTGATTAAGGTTTAAAAATATGTGTTATGTGTATTTCAGAGTAACAGCAAACAGGTGTTGTCATGGGAACAGCGCCTTGTCATTCTGCGTGGCGCGGCCTGTGGATTACAGTTTCTACACAGTGTGGACCCCAAACCTGTGATCCATGGGGATATTAAAAGGTACAGAGTTTTTGTTTTCATCAACATACATTTTGATTCAAGGCACATCAAAGGAGAGGAGTACAAATAATTTACTGAAAAAATATATGGAGATCTTTTATTATGTTCATAAAAGTCATGAGAATTAGTTTAGAAATGCATTGAGACCCTATTAAATGGACTCATTTAAAATAAGTTATTTTGTGCTTGAAATATAGTTTTCTTCAATTTAATCATGTTTATCAATAACCTGTTTGTTTATATATTCAAAATAACGAATTTTGATTGGTCGATTAAAAAATGTGAGTGTCAACTGTCAAGGTCAGAGGTGAAGAATCAGGAAAACTGAATTATAAAACTTACTAATCTGGGTTATTTCTGGTTTACTTTCACATGTAAGTTGTGCTGATGGTGTTTTCTGGTGATAACTATTTGAATCTGTCCAAAAGTTTACCAAATGATATATTTTAATTTTGCATTAATCTCCTTTTATGTGCCTTTAAAGGAAACGTACAAAAAGAGCACAATTATCATAAGATGAAGTCTAATCACTCATAAAAAAATGTGACTTGAGACAAACATGAAAACAGCTGGCAACTATTATAGCAAACGTGAGATATGATATTGGGCAAGACAATGCAGAGCCCTATCTTGTACTGGTGAAATCAAGGTACAGTCTAACTTGTGTTAAGCAACCGCCCTTTTAAGCAGCCAATCTGCCTTAAACAACTACTACAGAAAGACCCATTGTTAGATTTATAGTGTACATCAATTTGTGTTAAGCAGCCAACCTGTCATAAACAGCCAATTTACTCGGTCCCATAGGCCTGCCTCTTAACACAAGTTTGACTGTACGTCGTCAATTAACTGAAATACTGTAATACTGTATACATATGGCGTTAGCCCAAAGGAAAAAGACACATTAAGAGGTGCAGACCAGGCACAAACATGTCTATCCACACTGTACATTCCCTTACTCAGAAAAATGGGAGGGTCCTGCACAAAGGGGTCTCGCGTCTCAAGTTCAAGCCCCACTGGTACTTCTGTAAACTCAAAATTATAAACTATTTTCAGTTCCAACATATTACTGGACCGGCATTGGGAAGCTAAGATTGGTGATTTGGGTATGGCCCAACAGGCTACAGGGGGCGACACTGCGGGCGTGTTCACCCACATCACCAAGAAAAACACGGGTGTACAGGACTATAAGAACCGGGCGTATCAGGCCCCAGAAATCATTAGGGGGAACGGACCCTCGTTGAAAGGGGATTCATTTGCATTTGGAGTGGTAAGTCGACTGTGTATAGATTTGTTGTGTAACCTTCTATTATTGGTACAGAGGTAGATCAACTTCTTGTACTGAGGGTCTCGGGTTCAACCGTCGTGTGGCAGGGTAGAAGTTGCCGGGAATTACTTAATCCTGATTTTGTTTGTCATTCACTGCGGGTGCCCCAGTCACTGGGGTGGCAGCAGGCGACTAGATGTTCTGATTTTGAATCTCCAATTAATTCTGTTCTTTTGGCTAACTCTGACAAGGTTGCATACCTTCCTGTCAGAAACAATGGTCTTGCTTGTCTCCTCACACCAGGAATGGCCATGTTGGTTTATGGAGGTCGAAAAAGAAATTCGCCCCTGAGACTGAATGTTATATTGTGTGGCTTTTTTTATTTCATGATAAAAAGTTGATGTATCTTCATTTAATCCATTTAAGTTTTTATTTTTGTCTCAATTGAAGTGTTTAAAGGTCAGCAATCATTTTTAAGATTGTGTTGTGTTGCTTTTATGAAAACACAACTATTTGATCAATATAAAATTGTTTAATGGTTTTTATGTTTTATTTTTAATTTCTATAGGTAATTTACGAATGTTTGACGGGTCAGCAAGCTTTTGACAATCGTAGAGAAGGATCAGCTGATGAAAAAAATCTGGTATTAATTTTTTTTTTTCGATGTTTCACTCTTTTTTATTGATATTTCTTTCCTTTGTCCAAATGCCAGTGTACATACATTTTATGCATTTTAAATATCAGTACAAGAGTTATGATTATTATGAAAAAAAAAAAACTACTATCGCCTTATTATGGACACTATTCATTCAGAAAGATGCAGTGAATATTGTCTCAAATAAAAGTAAAAAATTGTAATGTGACTTCTCATTGGTGATGTCTTGGAGGGATGATTCTAATGACATGTTACTTTGCAATAGTCCTTTTCTTAATATTGAAATAAGAGGTATGGTGTTTAACATAGTATCAACAATTTTTCAGTTACGTTATGGCTTTTCTGGATCCACTAGTACTAGACAAGGGCTCTGAAGTTGGGTTCAAATCCTGAGAGGGATAAGGATTTTCATGAGAGGCAGTCTCCCGACTGACTTACAGAATGCCGATGGTTCTACCCGCCTTAGCCAGCCCTTATGGGCAGTTGAGTATGGGGTCTTCCTCCATCATTAAGTCGGGCATCCCTACATAACTGAAATAATGTTGATGTGATGTAAAAACCACTATAAAAAAAAGGGCTCTAAAGTGACTAGCCAAAGGAGGGGGAAGGTGCATCTTGTTTGTAGATATGAGGAAATGTTGAAGTTAGAGATTAAAAACTGCACAACAGCAGTACTGTTTGATACACACGGATGAAAAGTCATTGGAAGAAATGTTAGATTGTTTGTGGTTCTTTAAAGAGTGTAAACAGTGAATTAACATGTAATAACATGTATTTAAATCCGAAAGCATGATATTCCTTTTGAGATCTACCGCATATAACTCACAATCTTTGATAAATTGCTTCCTGAATTAATTCATCTTTCATTAGCTAATTTTAATTGTATATCAAACAAAACAAAAACTGTATTGTTTCAACAATATTTCCTTTCGACTTTCAAATTTTCTCTTCTTTGAACAAGGACCTTTTACCCTTATAGCCCTAGAATCGACTTCATGCTTTTTCAAACAGGTTAGATCCAGGCCAGCCTCCAAGTAAATTGGCGGCTGACCTGTGATCTTACCTGTTTGTTTGTCTAAGTATCTTTCCTCATCAAAATTAAGCAGATATTTGAAGTTTTGGAAAGCAGACAACACACAAATTTATTTTTAGAAAATTACCCAGCATTCTAAGGGTTAATCAAGGATTCTGCCTGGTCTCTGTTTAAGGTTGTGTACATTGAAAACTTCCTTGATGACCACCCAGATTGTAAAAAACAAAGCAAGTTTGAGGACCAGAAGCTGGACAAAGTGTTTCCCGAAGAACTGTTTTTGGCACTCTTCGAAACTGCAGAAAAATGCACAAAGGACAAGAAGAAGGACAGACCTTCTATGATAGAGGTAATCAGCATGAATATTTGAAAATTGTGAATAAAAGGTTAGTGACGTTAATGGGTTATAGGGTTTTTGGGCAAGGCGTAGGAATTTATTGGGTGAGCCGAAAGCGAATTAACGGCGCTAACCAATTATTCTGTTTATCCCGTTACATGTCCTTCGAACAACCAATTTCTACGAAACAACAGAGAAAACGGTTTTTATATAATACAAATGAGTAGGCGAGCATAAACATGAGAAAGAAGTCACAAGACAAATTGTGATGTCATGTGTGACGATGTCATGTGATATAACGTCACAAGGCATTCTTTAGTTCCAAGTAAAACCTATGATTTCTCAAAATTTAGTTATCATCCAATAATAATTTGTAACTGAATTATTAGATGGACCAAACAGTAATGTTTTTCTTCATAGATTTTAACTCCAATGGGCTGGCTCATGCCTCGCTTGACCATATGCAAATGAGGGAGATCATGTGTCAAGTAACCGTGAATCACTTAGTTTTCACACCCCTTTTCACGTCACCTTTTGCACCATGTAACAGGATAAAGGACTTTCTTATGTTTTAAGGATTTCGATGGAGAAAGCTTAAAATCAAACCATGTTTTCTTGCATTGAACCTTTCAATTGAGCTATGTCCTTCACTTTTGTAAAAGGCTTGCATTGAACCTTAAAATTGAACCATGCTCCTTGCATTGGACCTTAGAATTGAACTATGTCCTTCACCTTTGTGAAAGGCTTGCATTGAACCTTAAAATCGAACCACGTCTTCTTGCATTGGACTTGATGATCAAACCATGTTTTCTTGCATTGGACTTTACAATTGAACCATATTCTGTATTTTTTTTAGTATTTACTATAGCATCTCCCTCCACTATACCACTGTATGCAACACTGAGTGAAAAATGCCAGTAGCCGAATGAACACATTCTTGGTACCAGCTACCCGATAATTTCACTGTTTAATTATAACTTCATTCCTACAAAAAGCTAGATTCTACTGAAAATATAGAAAAATAATATTTCTGTACAATGTATTTATTATCTGCTGTTGCTTGTAATGTTTACATCCAATGTCATGAACAAAATATCTTTTCTATCTAGTTATACATTATCATCTGCTGGTGCTTGCATGGTTTATGTCCAATGTTATAAAGAAATAAAAATCTGAAACTGTTTGATTTGGACTCAAACCTATGTAATACATTATCATCTGCTGGTGCTTGCATGGTTTATGTCCAATGTTATAAAGAAATAAAAATCTGAAGCCGTTTGATTTGGATTCAAACTATGTAAAACATTATCATCTGCTGGTGCTTGCATGGTTTATGTCCAATGTTATAAAGAAATAAAAATCTGAAGCTGTTTTATTTGGATTCAAACCTATGTAGAGAGGGCTGGGTGTGTGTCTTGGTGGTTGTAAATCAAACATAGGGCCCTTTTATACTTACACAGGTTATTTGAAGGGTCCTTCATGGCTCAGTGGTTTAGGTGACGGACTTAGAACTGGGGAGTCCCCGGTTTAAGCCCCACCGGCTCCTCTGGTTTCGTGGGTGTGACCTTTGGCAAGTTACTTCAAAACCCTAGCTTAGTACTGGTGCATCCAGGAAAGTCATTACATAACTGAAAAATTGCGGACATGGCATACAAACTGGTTATTTGATGATTCATTTGTAGCTCAATTATTACAGGTTTACCATACATTGGAAACTACAGAAGCCTCACAGAATGATGTGGAATATTGCAACATCAAAGGTAACTGCTAGCAGAGGACTGCTTCCTTAATAGTCCTTCAGCCAAGTACCCAAAATTTAGGTGGGGTGTACCAGTCAGGGTGGCAAAACTACACCTATATTTCTTGGAAGATACATGCCTTTAGCATATGAAAATGGTTGATAACAGTTAAATAACTTTAAATCTTTACTTAAGGTAGTCCATCGTTGATGGAAAACTTGGATAGTGATTTTTAATTCTGAACAATACTGCAGTACAGAAATGGTTATGTTTTGAGGCACTTTTATTTTATTTTTACATTTGTAAACAAGCACCTTGAAAGAAAATCAGAATTTAATGTGCAAGCTCATTATGAAATCAATGTGTATTCATTGTTACCTAGGTAATCTTATAAACTTTGCTAAAATGTTCAAGATTTAATACTAAAAAGATTGAAGAAATTTCCCATTTTGTATGTTCCCTCTATCTAGGAATGAAAATGAGCTCCAATCCACGGAAGCTACCAGATCTCCCGTTGAAGAAACAAACGTCCAGCGATGAAAACACAACAAATGGCATGGAAACTCAACCATCTAAGGCAAACAAAGTTCTGAGTCCTGTTGATTATTTACCACCTGATCAACTCCCCGAGTCCGTCAAGTTACAAATGGAGGTCGATCGGAGACGAGAGGTGGGTAAAGGGTGCGATTACGTCAACATTGGCAAACTCGGAGACGTACAGCAGATCTTTTCGTCAGACCCAAAGAAACTTGCAGAGATTGAGAAATGTGACAATGACTTTAAAAGTGGGAGTATGAACAAAAAGGGGGATGTGTTTGTTGAAGGGAATAAAGACTGGCAATCACTAGAGATTAAAAAGGAAGAAGAAATTACTGATGAAATTAAAAACAATCAAAGCAATATTAAGCAAAAAGAAGGAAAACTCAAATGCGATGATGAAAAGATCAACATTTCTGAATCTCCTGGTGTTGAAAATCCACCTGAGAGTGTGGCAAAGAACATCGCTAAGCAATCCGAAACTCTGGACCATGAATACATCAACATTCCAGGCAAGGCTGGGAATAACGAGAAGTTACATAATCTATCAACTGAGCCAGTTCACGACTTTGATGCTGAACTAGAACTGATAAGAGAAAAAGCAGCCAAGCCTAACAGCTCAATGATGGATATTTTCAATAGGTTCGACAAAGCAAAGGAAGAAGGGTTTGTCGAATGTGAATTTAACGAAGCTGTCAACGATTATATGGATTTCCAGTTTGACTTTGACGAGCAGGAAGGCTCCGATTGCAGCACGCTGAAACTGTCTCAAGAGGACGGCGAGAAGATCGACTCGTTTCATCTGTCACAGGTTGAAGATGACGACCTGTTTGGGTGCAATGGCAATGATCACAATGATGCCTTCAATACTCACAACAACAATCACATGGAGAACATCGAAAACAGAACGAGTCAGATTAACCTCGGCGAAAGAGACCCCGGGGAAAACGAGGAGGCGTGCAGTCTAGAGATGGATCATGGGAATGGGCGAGACCGAGAAAGTCTCACCACGAGTCTCCAGAGACATCGGATGAGGCAGGCGCTGTACGCAAACATCGTAGGCGACGGTGAGACAAGACGAGAAGGGGATATGATGGTGGACGACCTGATAGCGCGGAAAGGGGAGGCCATGCTAAAGGGAGATAACGAGATTGGATGTGGCGGCCTAATGAGGTCGCAGGTCAAAGGTCCACCAGATGTTTATTCGGGCCTGAAGGTCACTCCAGTGGAGCAGACGAAGGGGCCTCGAGTGCCGAGCGAGAGTGAATATGTGTGAAATACAATTTCGTTGATAATGATGACGTTTTCCATATTCCGTTCCAGCCATATCAGATTTTTTTTGTTTGTACAGGGTCAAATACTGTGTCAACATATTTTAGTTATGTTGTTGCTTTTTAATTTGGGTCAAAGTTTAAATCATTACAATACAATGATTCAATTCAGTATTTAGGCAAATACAGTCTTACTTGTGTTAAGCAGCCACCCTTTTAAGCAGCCAACCTGCCTTAAACAGCCACTACAGAAAGTCCCATTGTTAGATTTATAGTGTAATTCAATTTGTGTTAAGCAGCCAACCTGTCTTAAACAGCCAATTAACTCTGTCCCATAGGCTGGCCTCTTAACACAAGTTTGACTGTACACTGTTGCTCTCTGCTTGGGTTCAAATCCAGGTCACTGCATTTGGACTTCCATGAGAGGTAGTCTTCTGGTTGACTTGAGAATGCGGATGGTTCTACTCAGCTTAGATAGTCCTTATGAGCAGTTATCTAGTTGTGTTTCAAAGGTGAATCTTCCCTTAAGCAGTATCATACTCGAATAATGGGTTAAAAAATCATAGTGAGAAAGGGAAAATGTTCATTATGTTTCCAAATACATGTATGTCAAAGGTCAACAACACTGGTGATGAAAGTTGTTTGCACAAGGCAATGGGTGAAACTGTATAAACTTGTTTCACTATCATTGTAAAATAAAATTGTTGTTTCTGACTTGATGTTTTCTGAAATGGCTTAAAAAGTGTCAAAGTATAAATCTTATTAGTTATCACTTTAATTCATTATCGCTGAGAGTTTTTCTTTTATATCATCAAAACTATTTTAAACTTTCTTTCTTTCTCACATAGTTCTCGAATTCTGAAATCCGTCCAATTAATGTGCATGTAATAATCAATTAAGGAATGTTAGTCAAAATTATTCTGACCACCTTCTACTTTTTTACATAAATCATGCTGAACCCTGTAAGCCCAGTTGGTAGTGTCCAAGACTAACAATACAAGGGTCAAAAGTTTGAGCCAGGTTCGGCTCGTAAAGTCGTATTCTATCTGACCTTTAACGAAGTCAACATTGACGTGATTTATGAAAGACTATAGATATTTGTTGAATTTATAAATTGACTGATAGTTACTTAAATAGTGTTAGGTCGCATTTACTTTGCAGTGCTTATGCTAGTGTTGCTCTTACTTGTTAAATCATTCATAAATCATAATTACGTATGTATATGTTTGTCCAGGTCTTATTTTGTTTTTTCTTTTTTTGTAAATGGCCAAAGACAATGTTTGTTGAATATGCCAATCAATGAAATGATATAATATTTTTCACCAATGAATAGTTGTATTCATGTGGAAAAGCTGTCAGTAGTTTGGAAAGAAGAGTGTTCATTACTGGTGAGGTAGGTAGAATACCCATAATTCGCCATTTTGAAATATATTCTTTCGTCAAAGTACTTCGGTCGTTCTTGGTATTCATTGATCGGGGCCTGATTGAAGAGATTGGTAAGGCTAAAAGCATTGCTACCAAATCTAACTTCTTGAAGTTGAATTATAGTAGATATACTGGTATTGATTACTAAGTAGAACTAAGTAATAAGCAGGTCTTATAGTGTACTAAAGCTTTTGAAATATTCAAAACTGTACTTTGATTCTTAAAGGTTGTCAAAATATAATGCGTTTTTAATTTGGATGATTTTTAATAGCTAAAACAACAAAACATTTTAGTGAATGTATTGTCTTTATTTTTGGTTTGTTTTGCTTTTTACCACACCTGACCACAAAGTGCTCAAGGTGAGCTTTTGTGATCGCCCAATGTCTGTCATGCGTTGTGCGCCGTCAACAATTTCTTTAAACATTTTCTCCTCCTAAACCATTGAGCCAATCTTAACCAAACTTCACAGGAATGTTCTTGGGGGATGCTCATCAAAAGTTGTTCAAATAATTTGATTCCATGCAGAACTTTGGTTGCCGTGGCATGAAAAAGAGGGAATTTCTGCAATTTTTTAAAAATCTTCTTGTTTGAAACCACTGGTCAGAATTCAAAATAATCTCATAGAAATGTTCTTTTGGGGTCTCTTTTTAAAAGTTGTTCAAAGAATTTTGATATCTCAAACTTAGAATGCATTTTTGTTTTCACTATATACATGAATGCTAAAATTTATAACTTTACAAACATCTTTTTTTCCCAAACCTCTGGGCCAATTCCAATGAGATATCATGTGAAGCATCCCTAGTTGGAGGGGAGAAAGATTTGTCAAAAAAAAAAATCAGTCATGTGACCAAAATGGTGGCCATGCCCATATTTGATAGAAACCTTAAAAAAATCTTCTTGTCAAAAACCACTGGTCAGATTTCAAAGTTATTTCACAGGAATGTTCTTTAGGGGCCCTTCTTTAAAGATTGTTAATTATTTCTAGATATCTCGAAAAACATGTTTTTGTTTTCACTACATACATGTATGGTAAAATGTGTAACTTAATAAACATATTTTATAAAAACATGAATTTTTATATCTCAAAAAACATGGCCAACAGGGTGTGTTGAAATTTGAACCTGTCTGCATTTCCACTATATATACATATATGGTAGAGTTTTTAACAAAATTCATCAATATCAATTTGGATGTTCAAATATGCCAAACAATCTGTAGAAGTAAAATATCCAGTTTCTGCATTGTAAGAATTATGTACCATTTTAATGTCCCACATCAAAGCAAACAGTGTCCAACTTGTAAAATGGGAATAATAAAAAGGTCAATGCATAGAAGCACAAGAAACACTGTGTAAAAGTAATAAGCAATGTTTCTAACTATTCTTCAAATAGGTTGTAATCTCAGGTGAGCAGTTCTAGGGCCATTATGGCCCTCTTGTTATTATATTATATATAATTGTTGATGTGGCCATTCTACCTGTATTCTATTTGATGTTGGAAAATAGTAACTGACATGAATCTTGTTTTCTCTAATTCTTTATTCTCCCACCAATTTGACATCTTTTTGGTGTTTTATAATTCTAACAATATTGTTTCAGTTAACAATCCAACAATGTAATCAAACCTAATATAGTAATTCAACTAACAACTGAATACTAATAGATAAGTGGCGTTT
This sequence comes from Cerastoderma edule, assembly GCA_947846245.1. Lineage (NCBI taxonomy): Eukaryota > Metazoa > Mollusca > Bivalvia > Cardiida > Cardiidae > Cerastoderma > Cerastoderma edule. The sequence goes on along the minus strand of OX401413.1, from coordinate 4,828,305 downwards.
TTGGTGCTGTTGTTTTGTTTGATATTGAATAAAATATTATACTTCTACTACGATTCACATTTAAAGGATATCTTTGTTTATTAAGTCATTGGTCGACTGATTGCTAATTGAATGTAATAATGTGTCGCTGATGAATGTCTATTGAGTTAACAACGTTTTGGATAGTACAGACTAACACTTTTCTGCGAGGGGATCTTAACCGATTTCTTACACAGACCGTTCCAGAATTGTTATCTCTGAAATTAATTGGCGATAAGGCAAACCGTCGGACCAGATGGTTGGCAGGTTTTCATCACAGGAGTAATGATCCATTGCGCAGAGATTTGCCGCTGCCTGATAACTACATGTCCGACAATTATCCGCGTAAAGTGTAGTTCTTGATCAGCCTGCGCTGTGTAGCGCAGGCTGGTCCAGGATGACACATTACGCATGCGTTGTAAAAGGGACCAGACTTTCTGTCTTTGAACAAAGAATCGCAAAGAGTACTGAAAGTGCACTCATTGGTTAGTCGTTTTATCATTCTAAATTTTGTTCAGAGTCGGTACTGTGCGCATAAGCATGAAGGACACGGGTTTCTGTACGCGCCACAGATATGAAACACTTCCTCCATTTTTTTCATCCAGCTGCCACCTTCGTGTCGAGAAAACGTATCCACGATTTCTTTGATTGGTGTTATGCTCGGTGTCTGTATGTCTGTGTGTGTGACCGATTGACATATGCGTTTTGACTTGTGTCGTTTCACTCTAAGTATAGGCATTCCGTTCGATAAATCAAGAACGGTTCTTATATGTTTGCTCATTCGTGTATTTGTGCATGTGACTATTCTATTTGTGCGCTTGACGTTTGTTGTCGTTTCACTTAGAACGCAGGTCTTTAATTTGTTTGATTTATTTTGGTTTCCTATTTGTTTTCTCATCTGTGAGTCTATGTGCATGTATGCGAACGAGCCATTTATGCATTGAACCTTTGTTGCCGTTTCCCTTAGAACGAAAGCCTTCCGACGTTGATTGAGATTGATTTCCTGTCTATTTACTCATCGTTGTGTCGATGTATGTGACTAACATTTTTATGCATTTGACTTTCGTCTTGTTACTTAGAACAAATGCCTTCCGTGTGATTGCTTTTTGGATACCTGTCTGTTTGTTCACCTGTATGTCAACTATCTGCCATGTTGTTCTTTTGATAAGACGACTGATGTGTATTTTATTTTAGCTTTCCATGATTTGTATTGATTTAAATCACTAGGCTTTAAGCGTTTGCAACTCATTCTATGTCTATGAATATGTGACAAGCTATTGCGAAAATAAAACGTCCACAATTATTTTGATTAAATAGTCGACATATTATAGAGTTTTATTTCATCATTGAATATTTGTCTAATCGATGTTTGCATATTGGACTTTAATCCAAGATACCCCCTCCACATATGTATGATGCACATCGTATACTCAGGCTAAGTGCTAAGGGACTCTTTAAGATTCTGTAAGTAACAAATGTGAAGGTGGATACCTGTAATCCGCCATTTTAAAAATCCTTCTCGTCGGATTACTTCGGTCACTCTCAGTCTCCACTGGATACACTCACGTTGAACCCGAAAGCTCTGGGGCCCGTTTTACTAAACAACTTACGGAAAATGTTTGCGTAAGTCATAATTGATTAACATGGATAATATCTTCAATGAAAGTACAATATTGCAATGTGACACGTCATTGGAAGCGTCTCGGAGAGACGATTCCAATGATGTGTTACTTTGCAATATTGCTTTGCCAAATATTGAAATAAAAGGACTTGTTGTTTTAGACTTAAAACGCAAATCTTAAGCGTAAACTGTTTAGTTAAACGGTCCCCTGGACCTGATCGAGATTAACCTAGAACTACCAAAGTAATCTGACAAAAGAATGATTTTCAAAATGGTGTATTATGGGTATTCTACCTTAAGAAGGTGATTAAACAATTCTCTTCACTAATGTACATTTTCTAATTTTGAACTTAAAAGAAAGTAAAACAAACTAAAGTGCCTCTCAGTGCTTTGTAGATAGTTATGATATTCCACTCGGACACATTTTGCACATGATTAGTAAAGTATTAAACACAATCCTCAAGGAGAAAAGAAGATGGCCCAAATCACACCTACATTCCAAAATTGGTTGGAAAATAATCGATAACAGTTTGTGTACTTGGAAAATCTTTTTAATCAAAACTCTCACCAAAAGACACAAGTCAATGGCCTAATCACATTTATACTCCAATGTTGTTTGGCAAATAATCAATAACATATTATGTACTGTGAAATCTTAATCAAAACCCTCACTATGAAGCACAAGTCAATGGCCCGAACACCTATATTCAAAAAAGTGGATGTCAAATAATCAATAACTGCTTGTGTGCATGGTAAAGTGTTGAACACAACTCTCTAAGAGACATTTGTTGATTCCCCAAACACTCCTATATTCCAAAGTGTGTTGTCAAATAATCAATAACAGCTCCTGTGCTTCGTAAATTGTAACACACAACTCTCTGAAAGACATTTGTTGATTCCCCAAAACAAACCTATCAAAGAGACATTTGTTGGTTCCCCAAAACACACCTATCAAAGAGACATTTGTTGATTCCCCAAACACACCTATCAAAGAGATATTTGTTGATTCCCCAAATACACCTATCAAAGAGACATTTGTTGATTCCCCAAACACAACTCTCTGAGAGACATTTTTCAATTCCGCAAACACACCTCTCTTAGAGACCTTTGTTGATTCCGCAAACACAACTCTATAAGAGATGTTGGTTGATTCCGCAAACACCACTCTCAAAGAGACATTTGTTGATTCCCCAAACACAACTCTCTAAGAGACATTTGTTGATTCCGCAAACACAACTCTAAGAGACATTTGTCGATTCCGCAAACACAACTCTCCAAGAGATGTTTGTTGATTCCGCAAACACAACTCTCAAAGAGACATTTGTTGATTCCCCAAACACAACTCTCTAAGAGACATTTGTTGATTCCTCAAACACCACTCTCTAAGAGACATTTGTTGATTCCCCAAACACAACTCTCTAAGAGACATTTGTTGATTCCTCAAACACCACTCTCTAAGAGACATTTGTTGATTCACCAAACACACATATCAAAGAGACATTAAACATTTTGTTGACCCAAACACGCCTATATTCCGAAGTTTGTTGTCAAATAATCAATCACAGCTGGTGTACTGGGTAAAGTGTTGAACACAACCCTCTCCGACTGAGACATACAATGTTCCAACATGTACATGAGGTGATGGTGGAAGATGGTGTGAGGTGTCCCCAGACTAATGGCCAAGTCAACCTGAAATTAGATTTTGTTTGGGTTATAATTGTTCCAGTCCTTAGAATGCTGGGTATTTTTTTATAAATAGATTTTTGTGTCATCTGCTTTTCCAAACCTTAAGAATCTGTTTAATTTTGTTGAGGAAAGATAGTCAGAGTAGCAATCAGGTAAGATCACAGGCCAGCCGCCAATTACCTGGCGGCTGGCCTGGATCTAACCTGCTTGCATAACCATGAAGTCGGTTCCAGCACTTTAAGGGTTAAAAGTGCCAGTGGTCTAGAAGGTTAGAGTACAGGGTACCGTTTTACTAAATGACCTACGGAAAATATATTGAACATTTTTGGAGTTTGCAATAAATCCTGAGCTATCACACAAACAAGTTGCCAGGATAGATCAGTCTGTAGAGCATATATCGAGGGTTTCATGTTTGTGAAGCACTTGCTATTAATCTTGCATTGAACCCTCAATATGTACAGGAAAATATATGCTTAAGTAAAAACTGATCAATATGAATAGTATCTTCAATGAAGGTACAGTTTTTCAATGTGACACATCATTGGAAGCGTCTCGGAGAGACAATTCCAATGATGTGTTGCTTTGCATTATCACTTTGCCCTAATTTGAAATAAGGGGGAATGTCGATTTGAACTTGTGCAAATTCTTAACAAAACTGTGTTGTTTCCACATTTTACTTTGACTTTCCAATTTGCTTTTTTTATATCTTTTTTTTGTATGGTGTTTAAATTCAAATCAACATTCTTTCCGTTATGTTACGGCTTTCCTAGGTCCACCAGTACTAGACTAGGGGTCTGCAGTGATGCGCCAAGTGCCAATCACACGAAACCAGAGGTATTGTGGGGTGTGAACCTGGGACCCCCTAGTTCTAAGTCTGTCACCTTTACCACTAGGACACGCAGAAACCCAAAATTTTCTCTTTTGAGAACAAGCACCTTCAGGATGAATTCATATATCATGAAAAACCAGCTTACCCAACTCTTCACACATTCCAGCGGTGTATCGTCGTATCCAGCAAACATAGCAGGATTTTCGAGAATTCCCCTTGCACTCATCACACCTAAAAACCAAGATATGTATCCTGATGAGTTTGTTACATTGGAACAGTTAGATTGCATTGATGAGTTAACTGAGGACGGCGAAAGACTCCTAACTTTACTCTCAATAAGGGCTAGACAAGGTGAGTAAAAAACATCGGCATTTTGTTGGTCAGCTGAAAGACTATGGTAATATCTCTCATGTTTTATATTCTGAATGGATCTACTTTAAATCTTAATCCTTTTTCCCTATTTGAACAAATTTGCAACACATAAAAGTGACTTAAATATGCCCAACCATTCCAAAGGCATACTTATGTTTTCACCAACTTGACATAAGGACAACTTGAGCTTCACAAGGTAACTGTTTCTGTCAAGGTGATTTCAAAAGTTGTCTGTTGCTTAGACTACTTTTCCAGGGATACTCCAGCACAAGGCAGGGGCTCTAAAGAACCTTGCAAATCGACACAAATGCCAAAACAGATTTGCTGTTGGGCCTCAAACCCCCAACACTGAGGTATAAGAACATCGCCGCAACCACTGAGCCAGGACCTTTTGCAACGCCCTTGGGTCAAGCATTATTTACAAGCCTAGCAACCCCAATGGTGACTCTTAAGGACTCTGCATTAAAAGAACTTTTTAGTGATAAAATTGAAAACATGTCAAACCATCTTATATTTTTACACATATTCTACGATACTGCAGATTTACAAACTCGGAATTTAGACGTTTTTTAAACTCTTTACAACCTGAAGACATCTTTTTTACTTAAAGCAGACCACTAGAGAAACCTTTCAGTTCTGCTGCTGTGATATGGAATAGATCGAAAAAGCATTGTAGCAACAGGAAAAATTTCTCCTTTTGCCGCAATGCTTTTTTAAAAGTCGTCTGCTGCGACACGCTAAAAATGTGGCGTTAGGTGGTAATGTGTTTAACCATCTGCAGACCAACATTACACACACCTTGAACCCCTGTGGCAGCAGTCACGTTGACAACGTCATCCAAACTTTTTATATCTCCGTTGGCGATCACTGGTACCCGTACACTTTCCCTGATCAGCTTGATTGCCTCCAAGTTGACGGGCTGACTCCGCTGGTCCTTCGTGCGTCCGTGGACGGAGAGCCATGAAACCCCCGCAGCTTCCATCTTCTGACACATGTCAATGGTTTTCCTGACAAACATAATTTAAAGAGGATATTTGTTTGTATGGTGTTTAAGGCTGTATTAAAAATGTTTCACTTATGTAACAGCTTTCCTGGATTTACCAGCATCAGGCTAGGGCTCTCAGGTGACTAGCCAAAGGTCACACCCACCAAACCAGAGGCGTTGGTTGGACTCAAACCCAGGATCCCCAAGTTCTTAGTCCGCCACCCTGACCATTGGGCCATGACCCCCATATGGAAGATAATACTTTTTTTCAGGGTAAGATGGAAATATCTATTTTCAGACCATACACTGGAAATTACAAATACTGTATTCATCTTATGCATGATATGTCATTGTCTCTTAGAAAGTTTTCTTCGTTTAAGAATGTGTTGTAGCAAACGTAATGGTCCTAATATGATGTAGAACTATTAGCAGGTGTGTATGACGTCACTCAGTAACTTTTTGCTGTAAAGACCCCCCAAAAATACCTTATTATATTTTCAAATCCTATTTTTCTTTTGATAAGCGTCTCCCAAAATAAAATAAAAAAAGAACTTACTGATAATTTGTTTAATTGAAAAGACAGCAGCCATTTTTCTTGATTATAGAGCAACATATTTTATGAAAGAAACTTAGTCAATAATCAACATATCGAGGTTCAACGCAATACTATAGTTAGTCCTTCATTATCATGTCTTTCATTGAAATCTCAATATATTATCTCATATCATACCTGATTTGAATACTAATGGAAACAGAAACCGTCATATTTTTACCTGATAATGTCTAGAATTCATATCACAACAAGCAAAATACAAAGATAAAGTTAGTTTTACCTGATATTGTCATGGATACGTATTTTTATGGAGACTGTAAAGTCCGTCTGGTTCACCCTATCTCTCGTCTGCTTCACCATATCAGCCACAAGTTCGGGCTTATTAATCAAACAGGCGCCGTAACCTTCCGCCATAGCCCACCTAGAGTTTAATTAGATTAATTAATTCAGTGAACCCTTTACCCAACAGAAATTTTTCGACTGTCCAAAATTCAAAGTGTTTGCAGACGACATTTCAAATGTGATGAAATTTTAAAATGATCTTCTGATAGGACAGAAAACATTGTGGGAAAAGGAGACATTGCTCGTTACGAGCAATGTCCCCTTTTCCCACAATGTTTTTCAGAGTCACCTGCAACAAAGTAGTTAAGTGTCGTTATTGTTTGGTTATGGGTTAAAGTGACAATCTCACAAATTGATACATTCAATTCTTTAGAAATAAAGTGTCAGCTATGGATAAAAGACAACACAAATCTATGATGTTAGATAAAACTAGATAATTGATTCACTTCAGAACCCTGTTCATAACTGTTTGGGATAGATATATGCTTTGGTACATTTGTCTTCCAGATATATTAATCTGTTTAAATGTTTCTTTTCGTTAACAATGATCATCCTGGGAAATTGTCAAAATAGGTAAGAATATCTCGGACCTAGACTACGAAATTTGATAGCACTCTTATGAAACATGCCATTTTTCCTTTTGTTACTGAATTTTGCTTTCCAATATCATGAACAAAATTGTTAATTCGTTCACATTGTAATAGTTCACTAATGCTCAATTACCCATGATGAGCTAATTCCCAACTTGTCTCAATTATTTCAACATTTCGTAATGCTAAGTTAATTTTTATTCAACAATTCCTATGTTAATGCCACATTTGGGCAGTTAAATACATCAGCTTTTGGCAATTTTAATTCAATTAATACAGAAGATGTTGACTCACATACCTTTGAGGACATCCACAATTTAAATCTACACCATCTGTAAATCTGTAAAGTACACACAGCAAATATTTATCACACATCACAAATATTTATTACACATCACAAGTATTTATCACACATCACAAATATTTATCACACATCATTAATATTCACACACCCCAACTATTTATCACATACCCCTCATATTTATCACATTACTGCACATATTTTATCATATATTTATAAATTAACATTCCCTAATAAAAGATTTATGATGATCCAAATTGAGAGTTCCTTCATGAAACACTTACCGGTATTTTGTCAATCTTAACAACTTAGGTATTTCTGTGATCTGAGAAATACACCTCGTATGTACGAGTTTGGTTATAATATTTTGGAAAATCATCCCCAGTTAATAATACATTTTCTATATTCCTCCACATCGAGTAATTCAATGTATATGGAGGTGTTGAACATGATTTTAAATCAACATTTTCAATTGGAAACTCATACATAATAGTGAAATCATAATTAAGATCTATATTTGAAAACAAAAGTATGATGAAAGAAGTCTCGCTATAAACAATATGGCAGTTCAGAAAATGACCCACCATGTTTTGAACAATGGACTCAATTGGCTCATTTCATCTGTAAAGGATCTGAAGCTCTGATAATTTTAATAATATACTTACGGTGATACAATCTCCGCAGCATCAGCAAGGTCTTTTGCGTTGTGTGCCGCAAACTGAACCACGAGTGGCCGATCCTCTGAATAAGAACAAGTTGGTTTTATTAATTACAACTTATATTTCTAACATTGATTGTGATGGAGGCTTGTTCCTATTATAACTCTCGATTGACTGCTTCCTGTATACATGACCAGCACCTTTGTAAATTTGTGGGTTAGTCCCATCAAGCATTTTAACCTTACCAGAGGCTGAAGTTCTACCACTGTAAATGTAGCCAATGGAACAACTTACAAGTAAGTTAAAAAAATTCTCTAGCCAGAGATATGATGTCTGTTTCTCTGTTTGGATTTACATTGCACCATCAATATTACATTTATATAGAAATATTGGTGTTCAATGCATTGTCAAATGTCCATAGGTAATGTGCTGCTCATATTCAATGTGGAGGACAGTAGTAGAGTACCGGCCTGTGGACACAATATTTCTATTTGGCAAATGCCCGGCTCAGCAGTGACTCCAAACTTAACAGGTTATAGGGCTCTCAGCTTTTCACAAGTCAACATGAACGTACAAATCTAACAGATTTGAAAAAAATAGGAGCATTGTCATTTATTTACCTAGAAATTGTCCTGCTTTAGTTATTTTAAATTAATTATGACGGAAGCTTAAAGCTTATTGAATCCACTCTCAGTGACTGCTTCCTGGGTACTGAACCAGTACAGCGCCAATTTCAAGAGACCCCTGCTCCACCCCTGCACCAATGTCACCTACTGTTTTAGAAGAATGTTTAATAAAGACTACTATCTCATTATGATTACTTGATTAGATTGTAATAAAATGCACATTTAACATCATTTCATTCACAATGAGGCAGTCAAAACATATATACAGATGGATAAACCATCTTCCATTAACCTGGAAAAAATAACTTTAACCTATACAGGGGTTTCAAACTTGGGACCACTGGAATGATTACCGATCCAGCTTTGAACATGACACACTTTTTCATTTCCACTTACCTTTACATGTAGTGAACTCACAATCTCTCGCCTTCAGGGACTTTATAAACGAGTCTGCTATTATCATAGGTGTAAAGGCCAGGTCACAATCAAACTGTCGGACGAGCATGCGGAATTGTAGCCTGTATAAGACAAAATAAACATACTCAGATGAAACAGCTACGTTTCATTGTCCATTGCAGTGTTTAACACTGTGTCATCAGTGTTTCTATCATGTTACAATACAGCTTTTCTGGAATGACCAGTACTAAGGCTTTGAAGTGTCTTGCCAAATGACACTCCCTTGAAATCAGAGGTACTGGTGGGGCTTGAACCCAGGACCCCAGTTCCATCACTTGGCCATTCAGTGCCCTAAAATTATTCTTAACTTATGACATACAGAGAGTTAAATGCAAGGCTAAAGAAAGCGCCTAACTATCATGCATTGAATGTTTGAAATATGTATAAACTCTTGCAACATATCCCTCTCACACAACTAGATTTAGCCTGAAATTCTAAGGTACAGAGATTATTTGTCCAACAAATCTCAAGTTGAATTCATCCCATTAGCTCTCATTGGTCATTGAAGTCCAGACTTGGAACATGGAACTTCCTGCTACTGTACATATTGAGGGTTCAATGCAAGACTATAGCAAGTGCTTCACAAACATGAAACCCTTGATATATGCTCTACAGACTGATCTATCCTGGCAACTTGTTTGTGTGATAGCTCAGGATTTATTGCAAACTCCAAAAATGTTCAGTTGATTTGAGGCATACCCACTCATTAGTAGGCCAAATCAATGAAATATCACAAGGTGCCTTACCAATTGCCACTAAACAATTGAAATAATCATAAGAAAAAAAAGGATAATTCTTTTTTAGAGAAATATTTTTAACTTTTTATAAGAACTTACTTTGAATATCTGACCATCGGTGCACAGATTTTAACAGTCTTGCCATCTTGAAACAAGTCCAGTGGTTTACGGAAGACAAAATCGCCCCCGGCTTCGGCACTCTCTAACATGCCAATGTTGTGTTTAAATCAACAAATCAGATTGGCTGATGTCACAATAAAGTATTCCAATAAACCAATTACATTTACTGACAGGTCAGTCAGATACATGTCAATCAGGTTCATTCACATTATGTAAATCAGATATTTTGTTTACCCAATCAAATTCATTAACTAGTCAATTGGGTATTACAATCCACAAATCAATACATAGACACATCGACCTTTTAAGTTTTAATCAACCAATCTGATTCTTTGACAAGTCAACGGTCACACTCATTTTTTCTCAACCAATCAGCATATCCATTCCCTTCACTCCACCAAATGGCTGTTCATTCACTTCCCCTGAAACATTTAAGAAATAAATAAACTGATTTCTTCATAATATAGAATTTCATTTCAAACGCACCTACTTGAGGAGATAAAACCACAAAAGTAATTGGTTATACTTAATAATTGTTAACATGTTGCCTATTGCTTCAAAATCTGACCAGTCCTAGAGTACTACAAATTTGAATGTTTTAATCTATCTTCCCCATATGGGAATTCATTTGTAGTCCAATTTGAAAGCAATGGACTCTTAATACCTACAATAAAGAATTGTTTAATGAAATTGGGGAGAAGCTGTTGTGGCATTTACTTTTGATATAGAGACTTTCTCCCACATCATATTGATAGTAATGAAATTTATTCCAATTAGCATTCTCAACAAATTCAGAATCAGTTTAAGGATACATATCACCATGTTATCAACTACCAGTTTTATGCCTTTATAAGGCCCCAAAATCTATTGTAATTATTTTGTAGAAGGAAAATGCAAATTAAGTAGTCTTTGCATTGAAGAAATGTAGCTACTTTGTGTAGTTGTTGCCTACATAATATCAGACGCAAGACGTTAAAACAGCTCTGACTTATTTTTGGACTTTCATTCAGGACCATGGTTTAGAAAATAAGGTCCCTACCGTCATTGCCAGTTAAATACCAGACACAAGATATAAATACACAGTAGATACAAAAATAGTTCACGAAACATGATATAAAACGGGTCAGACACAAGCTATTTCTAACCAAACGACCGATAATATTGAAAATATAAAAAAAAAAACATCATAGGGCGAAACTCTTAACTGACGAAAAAATATTTTGACGAAACCGGTACACCGACTTCTTGCTTCAAATAAAACCTAAATTTGACGTCTTAGGTAGCAATCAAAATTTCAAAAAAGTTTTTCGACATACATTTCTTACCACTGCGATGTGAACCAGCTTTTTACTTTACCTTTAAGCGTTAATTAAAAGAAAACATGTTTAGTCGTTCCCACGTTTTACAGTTTTTGTCCGAGAAATAGCGTATTTATATGACGCACTTGGTTAATAAGCTTAAAAGACGTGTTTTTTATGTTCACGTTTCTTTTTAAAGTTAAATCGAACGTACACTAGACACATGAAAATAAAAAGTGATTCGGTCGATGGAAAGGAACAAACGTATCTGCATCTATCTAAATTCTTCATGTTTTTTGCACAGTTGAAGATATATTCTAAATGAGCTGATTTACTATATATCCAACATCTAAGAAGAATGAACGCATGAACGTTCCGTCAATAGCATACAGTTGAGAAGATATTTGACGAACCCGAAGTCGGCTTTTAAACCTTACTAATATCACCCTTGTCAAAAACTAGATACATGATTAAGAAAAATGTCCCAACTATGTTAAAGTTGATTTGTACACACATTGTTCATAAGCGGATTGAGAACGCATTTTTTTCCCGCGGACTAGGCATGTCCTTTATTAATGGGCCTTCTTATTTGATTTTCACAAACAATGCCGTTTGGACACGAAAGCAGACATTTTCTCAAACAGATTTATGGATTTAGAATGTATCCATACTCGTTGTAGTCCTACGTACATGCATGAAATTGTAAGGAATATATTTAGGAAGCCGCACCATATAAGTTTAAAAAAAGAGCGATAAATTCCATTAGCCCTATATAATTGTCAGACATTTGTTGTAGATGCGATGAAATACAGTCAAAGAACGCCTCTTACCGTGTGTATATCAGAGGCTTGTTTAAAAGCACTCTGTGTTAAGTCATGTATGTCTCTTTTGTTCAAATTACGGACTTGTAGCCCGTGGATCCCGTATTCGGTCCACACCAGCCCCGATTAGCAACTGGACATTTAAAGAGCCATCGAATCGTTATGGTGAAGCCATGAAAACCGTGATATAATTGAAATGGCGATAAAGTATATCAAAAACATCTCGTACATTAGTGTATGGTTACTCATCTTGGCTTGCTTTCCCGGCTTATTACACACTTGCTGTGAGCGCCCATTTATATTTGTTAAATGTATATGGAAATGTTGAAAATCATTTAACACTATTCTATTTTGACCAAATTTGACCAAATTATGAGCTCTTGCACGTTTTTATTCGAAACTTTTAATTTGATTGCCTTGAAATTTGTTAAAATAACGGACAGTCCAGCTTAAGACGAATCTATCGATAAACTAGAATAACTCTTGATTGGATTTGGACAGTTATGACCCATTTGGAACTAAAAAAAACTATGTTAAGTTTTGGGTCGTATCAAAGCTTTCGTTTTGAAACTTTAGAACACGAACTGTCTCAAAGTAACTTCGAATAACATGTTTCAATGTAAATAAATCTTAATTGCACTGGTTGGCAACATATGGCCCTGTTATAAGATGAAATCGATCGTTTTTCCTCTGATCGAAGCACCTCGGCGAATTCGGGCATGGGGTCGGCGGATGAGCATAGAAAGAACAATCTAAGCATTCAAAACGCATTTTCTTAGGAACCGGTAAATCTTGGGTGATAACAAACAGAGCAGACGATGTCGGATTTGTTCACACGGCCCAGTCCCGCTTTTCTATCCGACACCCACGAAATTTAAAACAAAAGACAGACAGCTGCTGTAACGAAATGCCCCGAACAATTAGTGAAACAAACACGAGTGACAGCTCTACAGTTATTCACGTGCTGCAATGTGACGTCATTTCCGTTTCATACACGAAGCGTCTGCGTGAACTAGTTGTTGGAATCGGAATAAGCGAATGCTTTATCCAGAGGTAAGATTACTTATAAGACGTCTTGTCATTACAATTTACAAACATACATGAATAATAACAATTGAAGCGTAGGGTACAGAACTTGAAATCACATGACACCTTTCGGCATGGTTTTTCAAATTCCGTTGACGACATTTGTAGGCTATTTTCATTCAAGAGCTAGTTCGCGGGTGACTTGCCGAACGCCGATGATTCGACTTGACCAGTCTTTGTGGGTAGTCAAGATTGGGGTTTTCTTCCTTAGTTTTGAGCCGGGCATCACAACTTAACCGAAATAATGACCAACCGACCAACCATCTCATTTTGACCTGGAAACGGTTTTCGTTCAGAATGTTCATTTCTGGCTGCAAGTATCGTATATCGCGAGACAAGACGAGATTTACGAGAGCTCGGTTCTTCGTCCGGTTTTGGTAAAGCAGACGACAGGAAGGTCATCACGCCCACATGTCACGTGTCAAGTGGTAAATAACAAGGATTGAAAGAAAACATGGAACTGTGTAATTTTGCGAAATATTTTGTTTTTGTTTTAAAGAGAACATAATTTATGATGTAAAGATTGCCCGCTTAGCCTACTTCTGCGGAAAGCGATGTTCAGATCAGTGTCATTCAACCATGGCGAAAAAAACGATCTGTTGCCCACGAACCTTTCATTGTACGTAAGGGTTTTACAACGGTTCATCAGAATTTAAGTTATATTGCTTACCCATCATATAATCGACGGAGGAAAACCCACGTCTTAAGGTAGAAAACACATAATCCGCCAATTTGTAACAAATTCTTTCGTCAAGTTACTTCGATCATTCTCGGTAAACACTGGTCGGAGCCGGAACTTTTCGGTTTAACAATTCTACCTTAACTCTACTTTAGGGTTGTTTAAGTTGAGTAAACACAATGGCATTCCGTTAGCCTGCATAGAGACTACCAATGAAACAAACTGTTTTGTAGAAACGATGCACTATGTAATGAGTAGGCCTATTACAACACAGGTTGAACTTTAATACACTTTTTGATACCAATCCGTTTTATCAAATTGTTCTATGTAGTAATCATTACGAAACGGATAAAACGCTATTTTAAAGGATGTTTTCGATAAAAACCCAGTTTTGTAATAAAACAAGGTCATATAGTGATATTTGAAAAAAAAGAGTTAACCGCTTCCAAGTCAAACGAGGCTTTTGTGTGCAGAAGGTATCAGAAATGATAAAAAGTATAAGTACAATATATGAACAATATTCATGCCAGAAGACAGCCCCGTAAAGAGACAGCGTACCGAAATAAGTCGATCCATGTTGGCAAAAAGTTGCAATATTGTTAATATTTCAGGTCTTTACATACCAAGAACTCGAACACAGGGGACGAGTGTTCTTAAATTAAAATCACTTTAAATTTAGGATGCTGTATAATGGAAACGTGAAAAGAGATATATATGGTATATGGGAGCGGATTAGGCGTAACAATTAAACATGTTTATTCCCATTGTTTCTGGGTACCGTTTTACTTAACAGTTTACGCTTAAGATTTCCGTAAGTCTAAAACAACAATTCCTCTTTTTTCAATATTGGACGAAGCAATATTGCAAGGTGACACATCATTGGAATCGTCTCTCCGAGACGCTTCCAATGAAGTGCCACATTGCAACATTGTGCTTTCATTGAAGATACTATCCATGTTTATCAATTATGACTTACGCAAACACTTTCCGTAAGTTGTTGTAAGTAAAACGGGCCCCGGGTCTTTATACATCGTGGACTCGAACAATTATGAACAAGAGGGTCTTGAATGGAAAAGCAGCATGGGTTCATACTGGGTCATGATGACTGCACGAGGAAATACCTGCATATAAGTGATGTGTGTGCGCAGATATAATGCCTAATCTGCACACTTCCGCCAATTACAAATTCTAAATATATCAGGATTCGAACAAATTGGACCAGTGGGTCCTGTTTCGAAAAGCAGCCCGGATACAGATTTGTTCATGGCGGTTACGTTAGAAATACATGAACATAGAAATGAAATATGTCCTCACTTATAAGCGGTAACTAGCACACTTCTGCATGATAGTCTGGATAATTATATCGGAGACTCGAACATATGATTACCACTGGGTCCTATTTGGAAAAGCAGCCTGACTCTAGAACGGGTTACAGTGGTTACATGAGGAAATACATGAATAGAGAAGTGATGTATTAGCCCAGTTAAGGCGTAACATGCATACTCCCCGTTATTTCTGGTCTGCATATATCGGTTAATGAAATTAATGGCAGAATTATGGAATAAAGCACTTAGGTCGGTATTGATAAGCGCGCACGTGTTTGATTGCATTACATTAACAATTAACCCATTCACCCATATTAGATTTTGCGATCAGACCAAATTGAAAGCAACAGCAAACGACATTTTTTGAATTCTGAAATCAATGGCAGAATAGGGAATAAAGTGCTTATGTAGTTGTTGAATTGTGATTTTTGTGATAACCAGCCCCGTCCCTTATTCAATTCAATATTTTATTCAAGTATCTTGAGCCTCTGGCCCATATACATAAACACATATACAAATACAAAGTGTGAGTGACATAGCATATAGTTATAAAACATAGAAGAAGTCAGGGACTATCCAGAAATTGTTTTCTACATTTAAAAGCCTCCATTAGGAATGTTGCTACTAATCGTATTGTTGTTTTATTCTTCAATGATAATATGACGTTAAAAGTAAATCTATTTCTATTGCCTAGCCAGTACGCTTTGAAAAATTGTAATCTTAAATGTTCATATTGTGAGCATTAAAAAAATAAATGGAATTCATCTTCAACAGTTGAAATGTTGTTTTTCTGACAAATGTGGAAAAATCTCATGTTTCTATCTATCCTCAGGTGGCTTCCCCTTTCAATCATCATATTGTGGTTAGAGCACCTGAAGTTAGACAGAAGTTGCCTGTGTAGATATGGCATATCTATGCTAAGATAGTATTGTAATTTGTGACTCGTCCAAATTGAGAGCAGTAGCAGAAAACAACTCAAAACCATAAAAAATATTTTTTTCTTTATTACGTTTGGTATAAACCAATGTGACAAAAGAATAAATACCTAGTCTGGAGCCAACGAGAAATTCATTCTTCTGTGACAATGGTTCATCCAGTTTTGGGTGCCCCGTGGTCGCATGGTTAGAGTACAGATCTTGAAAGTACGTGACTACTTTCCGCTTGAGTTCAAATCCCGGTGTCCGGACTTGTATTATTATGAGAAAGTAGTCTCACGTCTGACTTACAGAATGCCTAGGTGGTTCTGCACTGCTTAACCAGCCCTTATAGGCAGTTGAGTATGGGTCTTCTTTTATTATTAAGAGTCGCACATCGCAACATAACTGAAATAATGTTGATTCGAAGTAAAACCTAATGTAAATAAATATTTGTTTAAGCTTCGACAGCAGATGATGCATAGTAACTTGTTTTATTGAGTAAATGGTTAAACTAGAAACACACATGAATGAATTATTGGATCAGGTTGCGCTCTGAGAAGTTGGCGAATTCTGGTCGGCCTAAAATCGAAGCTGTCAAACTTTAACTTTTTGAGCAGAAATCAGCCAATGGCATATTCTCAATTTTTCCATTGATATGTCAATAAAAGAATATATACCAAGAAAAGTCAATAAAGAATGATTGGTTGTATTCGTTTATTTTAAACATTTTGATCCCGATATGGCCAATCGTTAAGGTGGCGGAAGTGAAACTAAGAGGTACTAGGTCCGATGTCGTAGCACAGGTATAAAAGAATGAAAAAAAAGTATTTAATATTCTTAAGATAATCACGATAGTTGTAGTGTTTTAGAAACCGGGTAGTTCGTATGAGTCCAAATAAGTTAAAATAAATCTTGACTACAACTCCTTTTCTTCTTCAGATAGTTAAGTTACCATGGATTGAATCCAAAAGAGCTTTTCGTCGTCACCTTTTTTGACAGCTTTCGACACTAACGACCCTTAACCATGGAGGGGCTATCTGTACATTCACAACCCAAGATGGCGGCATTCGGCGTACGCACAGACGCCCGGATGGACAGACGTTTGCAAACAATGACAGGTACGTAGTTTACGCTTTGATCCACACTATGAGATTCGTTGACCTTAGAAACAACAACGATTTGAAAATGAAAACAAAATCGAACGGACCAGTGCCGTAAATCTGTAAATTAGAGATCCCGAGAGTCTGTGATTGCATTTATTGCCAGAACGTCAAAGCTGTTGTGTCATTATTTTCCAATGACAGTTAATTTTTATTTAAGGACATAATTTCATTAGGGTAACACGCTAATAGTTACATTTTTGACAATCAGTTCAATGGATAGAATAGAAAGCCTTTAATTAAGAACATATTGTGTGAAAAATTATTAAAGTGTACGTCTTTTAAAGTTAAATACTTATTTTTCGCAACGTATATTATGATCTTATTTATTTCACTTCATACACTATACAGTTGAATATATACACCTCGAACTTCTGTTTGTCGAGCTCTTCTATACGTCGATGTAAATACGGAGTCCCAAAATACATGTATTTGCTCTTCAGTTCTCTTGCTCTACGTCTTGATATTCCAGACGTCTATACATCGACCTTTCTTTATGTCGAACATTTTCATGAGGTCCCTTAAACTTAAACTTCTATAACGTATGAGGTTCTACAGTACTGTATATCCATATACAATAATACGAACTTTCTCTAAGTCGAACATTTTTATGAGATACCTTCAACTTCTAGATAAAGGGATTCTACTGTACATATTCAAATACAATGATACAACACATTTCGTTCTCGCTTTAAACTTGCCCATTCCTCTCATCGAGGGATGGTGAGTGTTTTAATTATTTATCTTAACTCGCCCATTATTCATATATACAGAGAGATAACCTATATTATTGTATATGACTTTTCTCACCCAGTCGACCCGCCCACACCAGGTTCTGTGAGTCATACGGAATACCAGTTGATCAGATTAAGGTAGTGAACGTGTTAACGTAAAAGTGGGCTTAACCCTTTATCAAACGCCAAATTTTCGACTGTCCTCAATTGAAAGAGTTTGCAGACGACACTTAAAAATGTGATGAAATCGTAAATCAATCTTCTGATAGGACAGAAAAATTGTGGCGAAAGGAGAAATTGCTCGCCAATCCCTCCTTTTTCAACAATGTTTCTGGCATATCAGAAGAATATGTTTTCGTTATTGGTCGGTAATGGGTTAAGCTAGTGAACGTGTTAGGGTAAAAACGGGCTTAAGAAGCCTTTTAGTTAGAGTACAGTGACCTGTCTTACAAAGGCTTAATAGTAACTACTCGAGTACTTCTGTGACCTAAGAAATACACATCCTACAAATGAGTAGGGTTCCATATTTTGTTTTATTTGTCCCGGCTAATAACGCGTTTCCTTGGAGCGTCCACGTTGAGTAGTTTTACGTGTTGAACACCATTTTGAAACGTTCATTTCTCTGTCGGTAACATAAAAATCGAAATTGTAAGCTGCAATATATATCGGTATCCTTAATCAAAATTAAATGACAATTTAGATAACATTTAAAATCTTGAAAAAAAACCGAAAGTATAATGAAATTAGTCTTGCAAGAAGCAATATGGCGGCTTGCTTATTATATATGTCAGAGAAGTTTTCGTTGGATAAACCCAATGAGATCAGATTGACAAAATACCAGATGATAAGATTAAATCTGCTTGTACACAGATGTGAGGAAACATTGGCATTACAATTGATTTCTTAAAAACTCTTCAGCAGCTAATAGTAATACAGAAGTAATCGGTCTTAGATGCGACACTGTTAGAGCAGTTGAAAACATATTACCGTTTCATTGTAATCTCAATAGTCTGTACTTTTACAAATACTTACATTTATATTTCAAGTTCGATTCTGTCAATGCCGACGCTTCAATGCAAATTACGAAGTATTCTTTCTTAAAAACTTTGATTTATATTTCCATTATGACAGCGACGAACTTTAGAATCAGGCATTGTTGTTACAGATAAAAGAAATATCAAGTTTGGCCTATAATCTACGTTTGCCGCGATGTCCAAAAAGAGTGTCTTGTCACGCGATGACTTAAATTGTTCGGCTGAAGTTAAAATGCTTGTTCACAGAAATTTGAAAGCTAAACTAAAATGTCGTTCGAAATAGTTTAGTTTAGAAATGGTGTTTGATATACAATCAAAAACAGCTATTGAAACCATGATTAATTCAGAAAGCCCTAATTTATCTTAGTTTGTACAGTTTATATGAGGTATATCTAAAAAGCGATGTCTCCCTTTTGTATTAAAATACATGTTTCTTCATTGTATGTATATCCACTTCAAAGAATTGAAAACGACCTAATTTTGCTTCCAATAGCTAATCTTCAGTGTGTATCATAGAACAGTACAGTTGTTGTGCCGTATTAATGAAATTAATTGTTAACTTACAAAAAATCTCACAAACACCTTCAAAATCCGATCCCTGCACATTTTGTATATTGTCTTGAAGTAGTCTGATCGTGTTGGTTCTTTTGACAAAGCAGCATTATCTGGTCTTTCTGTGTGGCCCAGTGGTTTGGATGGCTGTCTTAGACGTTTGAGTCCTTGGTTTGACCTTCACCGGTGTATCTGGTTTTATGTAAGTGGGAAAGACATTTCGGAGTTGTTGAGACGGCGTTTACCACATACAATAAAAGACTGGTCTTCGTAATGTAACTGCACAATAGATGAATGCGGTGGTAATTGCTAAAAAAATCAAATTGAAATTTACCATTACTTTTACATGTATTTGAATTTACATGTATCTCTGTTTCAGTCGTTCAACCATTTTAATGACCTTTGATACCTTAGTAACGTTCAATTAAGAAAAAAAAACATGATTACCAACCCTTTACCTGCCTAAACAAAAGGCTTAACTCTCCTGTATTTGATTTTTTTGGGATTTTCGTATGGGTTTTACGCTGTATCAACATTTTAGTTATATTTCAGCGATCCTGGGATTTACCAGTACTATAGGTAGGAGTGTTAGAATAAGCTGTTGATCGAACTATAGACCCGGGCTACAAATTAATCACCATTCCAAGTGTGAACTTTCCTTGAAGAAGATAAGCCGGAAGAATACTTACTTTCTTCGAAAATGCTCTGTTTTAAATGCTTTGTCAGCATTTAAGAAGATATCTAGGTATAAGGCTATTACATTTCAATTGTGCAACGTTGGAATACTTTTTATTACCTCTCTGTTTTTGTAATGCATTTTATGACCACAAAAAGGGGAAAAACGAATATATATCATCATCTATCTAGGTCGAGCGTTTTTGTAACTTATGTTGCCTTCTCAGCCAACTCTTTTGTAGATTTTACAATTTATGTCAAAGTTTGTCACTTTCACCTCACTCTAAAGCATGGCATAACAGAAATTAAAGCTCTGCCTTGAAAAACGTTGTTTTAAATAATTATCGTATTATCTAAAATATTATTTTTTCATCCTTTTCACATACAAAAGGGAAACATTTAGCAATGAGGGACATCTATCTCAATTAAACATGATACAAACATAAACGTTGAAAATCCAGAATGTCGAACCTCCTTTATTTTAATTATGGAGATTCGACCTTTTGGCTTTACTGTGTTAATGTATTACTGACTATTCTTCGTGGTAAACCGGCGTAACCATGCGATAAAACTAGACGTTTTTATTAATTGAAAATTAAATACAGTAGATAACACGTGTAAGACTAAAATGGGATTGGACTTGACGCATGTAGGATAAGCTTTTGGTTTAATTCGAATATCCGTGAGTTATGTTTAATTCTTTTTTTTTTCTTAACATTTTATTTGGACTGTGAACATTTTCCCCGTATGTACTCTTGTAAGTTGTTGGTAGACAGTGGTGCAGTGGTAGGGTGTAGCCCTCTGTTGCCGAAGGTCCCGGGTTCCCGTAAGTGGCGAGGAGATAATACCGGGACTAGCCCACAAATCAGCGCGAGTACTGGTTTAGCATCCAGAAAGCAGATATCTAGAGTAACTTCAATAAGCTCCCGTCATTATCGATGTCGAACAAATCAGTTTAACCCTTTCCCAAACAACAAATTTTCGACTGTCCCAATTTGAAAGAGTTTGCAGATGACATTTCAAAATGTGAAGAAATTGGAAAATAATCTTCTGATAGGGCAGAAAACATTGTGGGAAAAGGAAAAATTGCTGGTTACGAGCAATTTCTTCTTTTCCCAAAATGTTTTCCGAAGTTGTCTGCAACAAAGTGGTCAAATGTCGTTATTGTTTGGGAAAGGGTTAAACTATCTCACTCTAAATGGTCCGATTACCTATTTTCTATCATTGACTCATTTCAAATTCTTATTACTTTCATTCATATGCTTAAAACATTCTAGCCTGTAAATAGATCAATGTTCTTTTATTTCAATCATCATTGCGCCGTATAAATTACCCAAGCTGTCAATGCGCTTTTAAACATCATTCGTTCTTAATGGCTCAGAAAGCATGGTTTGATCCCCCACAAGCGCCACTGGTTTCATGTGAGTTTCATTTGACGGGACAAACACAAGAGCCATATGCATATGTTCAGATCATGGGAACTGGATTTCAGGATGAATTGTCGCCAAGCCGACGAACGGAATGTCGGTTCCAACCGTCTTAACCCGATCATCTTTGATGTACCGGGCATCGAAGTATATCTGAAATATTGTAAACTAAATGTAGAAACAGATAATTAACGAATCGATCCATCTTGTTAGTCTCATGTCAGATTCTGCAAATTCGCTAATATTGTAGAGTGCATCTTAGATTGGTTGGCCATTTACAAAATAGGAACACGAAATATGGCTTTGACATAGATAAACATACATACGTAGATAATACATATATAGGTTAGAGGCTAGATAGTGAAATTTAAACGATATAGAAACCCCAAGGAAGGAGCGATAGCGACTGACGGGGTTTCTATGTCGTTTAAATTTCACTATATAGCCTCTAAACAATTTAGTGTTTAACCTACATTTCCATAGAGCGCTCTATTTGACGCTGGCAAACCACGCCTCTACGGGTATGATCTGCGAATGGCATAAAACTGCTGCTCAGTATTTTGAAATTCGACATAAACCACGCCTTCCGCGGCTGTCAATTGCATGCCAAGAATCTGCCATACCATATTTGGAAGAAGAAAACTGTACTACCCAGTGATGTAGATTGCAATGTAGTTTTGAGTTTAACCCGTTACTCCATAATTTATTCCTCACCTACAGCAGAAAACTTGAGAAGCCCTTGTGACAAAAGAAGAAATTGTCTTCTTTTGTCTGTTGATGCTTTCAATTTGTACCCGTCACATTATTCCTAATGGGGTAAAAGGTTAATATAGTTCAGTTTCTTTTTTTCTCAACGATGTTAGGATACCCAGTTAATTGTAATTCCTTTTTATTTATTTCTGTGTTTATTTCTCCCCGCGACGTCACAGCGATCTTTCAATCGCTACCGTAGGCTAGGCTTACACGTGTCATTGATTTGGAGGTGGAGCCTAAAACTACACATTTATGCGCATGCGTGATACCAGAGTAATAGTCTCATAGAGCCCAGATAGAACACTCGAATAGTAGTTTATGGAAAATAAACCAACAAAAAAATTCAAATTGACGCATTCTCATTGGATGAAAATGTAGGTTAAACACTAAATATAGGTTAGAGGCTAGATAGTGAAATTTAAACGATATAGAAACCCCAAGGAAGGAGCGATAGCGACTGACGGGGTTTCTATGTCGTTTAAATTTCACTATATAGCCTCTAAACAATTTAGTGTTTAACCTACATTTCCATAGAGCGCTCTATTTGACGCTGGCTAACCACGCCTCTACGGGTATGATCTGCGAATGGCATAAAACTGCTGCTCAGTATATTGAAATTCGACATAAACCACGCCTTCCGCGGCTGTCAATTGCATGCCAAGAATCTGCCATACCATATTTGGAAGAAGAAAACTGCACTTCCCAGTGATGTAGATTGCAATGTAGTTTTGAGTTTAACCCGTTACTCAATAATTTATTCCTCACCTACAGCAGAAAACTTGAGAAGCCCTTGTGACAAAAGAAGAAATTGTCTTCTTTTGTCTGTTGATGCTTTCAATTTGTACCCGTCACATTATTCCTAATGGGGTAAAAGGTTAATATAGTTCAGTTTCTTTTTTTCTCAACGATGTTAGGATACCCAGTTAATTGTAATTCCTTTTTATTTATTTCTGTGTTTATTTCTCCCCCGCGACGTCACAGCGATCTTTCAATCGCTACCGTAGGCTTACACGTGTCATTGTTTTGGAGGTGGAGCCTAAAACTACACATTTATGCGCATGCGTGATACCAGAGTAATAGTCTCATAGAGCCCAGATAGAACACTCGAATAGTAGTTTATGGAAAATAAACCAACAAAAAAATTCAAATTGACGCATTCTCATTGGATGAAAATGTAGGTTAAACACTAAATAAAGGTTAAATATAGGTTAGAGGCTAGATAGTGAAATTTAAACGATATAGAAACCCCAAGGAAGGAGCGATAGCGACTGACGGGGTTTCTATGTCGTTTAAATTTCACTATATAGCCTCTAAACAATTTAGTGTTTAACCTACATTTCCATAGAGCGCTCTATTTGACGCTGGCTAACCACGCCTCTACGGGTATGATCTGCGAATGGCATAAAACTGCTGCTCAGTATATTGAAATTCGACATAAACCACGCCTTCCGCGGCTGTCAATTGCATGCCAAGAATCTGCCATACCATATTTGGAAGAAGAAAACTGCACTACCCCGTGATGTAGATTGCAATGCAGTTTTGAGTTTAACCCGTTACTCCATAATTTATTCCTCACCTACAGCAGAAAACTTGAGAAGCCCTTGTGACAAAAGAAGAAATTGTCTTCTTTTGTCTGTTGATGCTTTCAATTTGTACCTGTCACATTATTCCTAATGGGGTAAAAGGTTAATATAGTTCAGTTTCTTTTTTTCTCAACGATGTTAGGATACCCAGTTAATTGTAATTCCTTTTTATTTATTTCTGTGTTTATCTCTCCCCCGCGACGTCACAGCGATCTTTCAATCGCTACCGTAGGCTAGGCTTACACGTCTCATTGATTTGGAGGTGGAGCCTAAAACTACACATTTATGCGCATGCGTGATACCAGAGTAATAGTCTCAAAGAGCCCAGATAGAACACTCGAATAGTAGTTTATGGAAAATAAACCAACAAAAAAAAATCAAATTGACGCATTCTCATTGGATGAAAATGTAGTTTAAACACTAAATATAGGTTAGAGGCTAGATAGTGAAATTTAAACGATATAGAAACCCCAAGGAAGGAGCGATAGCGACTGACGAGGTTTCTATGTCGTTTAAATTTCACTATATAGCCTCTAAACAATTTAGTGTTTAACCTACATTTCCATAGAGCGCTCTATTTGACGCTGGCAAACCACGCCTCTATGGGTATGATCTGCGAATGGCATAAAACTGCTGCTCAGTATTTGGAAATTCGACATAAACCACGCCTTCCGCGGCTGTCAATTGCATGCCAAGAATCTGCCATACCATATTTGGAAGAAGAAAACTGCACTTCCCAGTGATGTAGATTGCAATGTAGTTTTGAGTTTAACCCGTTACTCCATAATTTATTCCTCACCTACAGCAGAAAACTTGAGAAGCCCTTTTGACAAAAGTAGAAATTGCTTGTAACGAGCAATTTCTCCTTTTGTCACAATATTTTCTTTTCAATTTCAAAAAGAAACTGTGTTGTTTCATAATGTATATATGTGTTGTCTGTTGATGCTTTCAATTTGTACCCGTCACATTATTCCTAATGGGGTAAAAGGTTAATATAGTTAAGTTTCTTTTTTTCTCAACGATGTTAGGATACCCAGTTAATTGTAATTCCTTTTTATTTATTTCTGTGTTTATTTCTCCCCCGCGACGTCACAGCGATCTTTCAATCGCTACCGTAGGCTAGGCTTACACGTGTCATTGATTTGGAGGTGGAGCATAAAACTACACATTTATGCGCATGCGTGATACAGGAGTAATAGTCTCATAGAGCCCAGATAGAACACTCGAATAGTAGTTTATGGAAAATAAACCAACAAAAAAATTCAAATTGACGCATTCTCATTGGATGAAAATGTAGGTTAAACACTAAGTAGTTTTAAACACCAAGTATGTCATCAGTGTCCTCAAAGGAGTTCATATATTGCAAGGTTAAATAGATGTGTCTTTGTTTGTTTTTCGTGTCATTTGTATTTTAGTTGATATGAGATGCCAGGATCCGCCCGGCTTGATCAGCCCCTATAGTCAGTTGGGTATGGGGTCGCTCTTTATCATTTTGAGTCATTAAGAGCCAGGCAGCGCGACACGACTGACAAAATGTCGTTTATCTATTTAGCCTTTACCAAACAATAACGACATTTAACCAGTTTGTTGCAGACGACTCTGGAAAGCATTGTGGAAAAAGGAGAAATTGCTCTTAACGAGCAATTTCTCTCTCTTTTTTTTTTAAATGTTCTATGCCCTTTCAGAAGATTAATTTCCAATTTCATCCCATTTTGAAATGTCGTCTGCAAACTCTTTCAATTTGGGACAGTCGAAAATTTGGCGTTTGGTAAAGGATTAAGCTCATTGATGGTGCTGTGTGGTTTGGATCCAATGAGGACAGAGGAAATTTGTCTTTCTGAGCCAATTAACCGATTGTCACAATTAGTTTTAATGAGAATATCTATGTATGTTACAAGATACTAGACTGTTTCTGATTTGAAATATTTGAAAATGGATTTTCTTTTCCTAAGGAGAGACATAGGTAAATGAAAAAAGGAATGTATAAAAAGAAAGGAAAAGGTTTGTGAAGATGGATTACGATATCGTCCGTTAACATTCTTTTCCCTTTACGGGTAAACTTATAACGAACGACTGAATCTATTTTTCCACACAAACGCATTTCAAAACACCAACATGCGAACTATAGGAACCATCGTGAGAAAAGGGACAATGTTTCGTTAACGAGCAATCGTTCCTTTTGTCACAATAATAGTATCTTAGTATCTATCATATAGATATGCGATGTGTTAGATTTCAGCGTTTTTATAATTTGGTGTATACCTTAAATCAAAATGTCAAGACATTTTTGAGATATTTGACATTTCTAAAAGTTGTTTGACGTGAAGCTATGGTATTGTCTTAATTTAGATGATATTTTCGTTGCTTATCGATTGTGTGACAGTCAGTATACGTCATAAACAGTAGTGGTAGTAGAAGTAGTCTTTATTTAAATCTCATCATTGTACCCAGGGTACCGTTTTACTAAACAATTTAAGGAAAATATTTGTGTAAGTCATTATCGATACAAATGGATTGTATCTTTAATGCAAGTACAATATTGCAATATGACACGTCATTGGAAGCGTCTCGGAGAGACGATTCCAATGATGTGTTACTATTCAATATTGCTTTGCCCATTATTGAAATAAGAGGATTGTTGTTTTAGACTTACGCAAATCTTAAGCTTAAACTGTTTAGTAAAACGGTACCCTGATCCCTAGTTTAGCACTTGTGAATCCCGAGGAAGTCGTTATGTAACTTGAAAATTGTTGCTACGACGCAAAACCCCATGCAAAACAATTATTTAGCCCATTACCAAATAATAACGACATTTGATCAGTTTTTTGCAGACGGCTCTGGAAAACATTGTGGGAGAAGGAGAAATTGCTCGTCACGAGCGATTTCTCCTTTTTCAACAATGTTTTCTGCCCTATCAGAAGATTATTTTTCAATTTCA
The DNA here is from genome assembly GCA_947846245.1 of Cerastoderma edule. Lineage (NCBI taxonomy): Eukaryota > Metazoa > Mollusca > Bivalvia > Cardiida > Cardiidae > Cerastoderma > Cerastoderma edule. The sequence continues at coordinate 4,801,428 of OX401413.1, read as the reverse complement.
TCGCATTTGGAAATGTCGTCTGCAAACCCTTTCAGTATGGGACAGTCGAAAATTTTACGTTTGGTGAAGGACAGACCTTTTTACCTCAGGCGCGAAACTCACCTTTTAATACTAAATGAGCGATCTTAATTCACTTTGATAGAAGAGCAAAGGTATTTTTATCGTACAACGACCTGTTCAAGCCTTTACCAAACGCCAAATATTCGACTGTCACAAAATGAAAGAGCATGCAGACGACATTTCAAAAGTTGATGAAATTGGAAAATTATCATCTGATGGGGAAGAAAATATTGTTGGAAAAGGAGAAATTGCTCGTTAAGAGCAATTTACCATTTTCTCACAATGTTTTCCATAATCGTCTGCAACAGACCGGTCAATGTCGTTATTGTTTGGTAATGGATTAAAAGAAAGAATGTCGTCAATTCCCTCCTCTAAGTTACATGCCTGTACTTTAAACACGACGGAGTAAATGTCTTTGATCTCATGGATTCTCATTAAGAATTGTTTTTGTTTTTTTAATTTGAATGGACTTAAAAAGTTAAATGGACCTATTCAGCGTGAGTGTCAATCTCGTTTGGGGGAATATTGGGAAGACGTTAATTCAAAGACTTAAATATAATTCCAAGATACAAAGACGAAACCATCAAGAGCGAATTCTTTCTTTTTTTGTCACAAGTGTTCCTTGAGTATATTGCAACAGGTGCGTTAAAACGAGGCTTATAGGCTCTTTTTCACAGAAAAGAAAATTTAAAATGTAAAAAAGAAAAATATCTTGAAACAATACAGTTATTCAGTTTTGTTGATATACTCGTACGATTTAAAGTATTTATTGAAAGCATAATAATTCAGGAAGCGTCAATTTATCTAACGATGAACCGTTTAAATGCAGTACATCTCAAAAGCGATGTCACGCTTTTAGAGTAAACAGAGCTACACACTTTAAATAATTAAAAATATATAATATGGGTCCATATAACTATTTTTCGATGCGTGTCATATAACAGTAGAGCTGTTTTGCAGTTTTACAGAAATTAATTATTTACCTCAAAATTTCCTTACGTCTATGAAATGGCATTTTAAGTAAAGGATAAAGTGTGGGCTGGTTTTTACGCTTTTACACGTCAAGTAATTTTTCGTTGCCCATTAATATTAATTCGCCTTACGAAAAAACGCTGTCGATTACACATAACCATGTGCACAGGTGTTTGTTTGGAATGGTAGACTAATTCAAACGTTTTCACCCATAACTCAACAGTAATATAAATTAAAGCTCTTATAGAATAAGTATTAACCATGTTTTCGACTTAGGATTTAAGCAGCAAATGATACTACAGTCAAACTTGTGTTAAGCAACCCCCCTTTTAAGCAGCCTTAAACAACCACTACAGAAAGTCGCATTGTTAGATTTATGGTGTAAATCAATTTGTGTTAAGCAGCCAACCTGTTTTAAACAGCCAATTTACTCGGTCCCATAGGCTGGCCTATGTACACATGTTTGACTGTATTCTATAAGAAACACCAAAACATTGATCTGCGATGGTGTAATTGTTAGTGTCGGGGACTAGAGACCGGCTGACCTGGGTTCGATCCTTGATAGCGATGATCTATTTCACCGTGGAGTGTCCTTTGGCAAGACACACTCCTTAGTATTGATAGGTACATTAACATTAAGTAGAAAGAGGACAGTTGACCAGGGGTAGAACTTCGGCCTCCGGACACGAGGGTCTTGGGTTCCAAACCCGTGAGAAGCGGGTTCCGTCTTTCGACCTTTTATTAATTTACATTTGGGGCGTGTACTGGTTAGAGTAATGACCCAGGAAGAGGAATCGAGAATGATTAATCTAAGTTGCAAGAACTTGTCGCACAATCGATGTAAAATTAAAAAAAAAGTTCAAACTAAACTAGATAGGAAATTCATGGGTTAGAGTGCACAAGTACTATATCTTTATTAAGTGGTTATTTACGGAGCTGAGAAGTATACCAATCGTCTAGTTTTTGAAATTTCATATGTGTTGTCACATAGTCGGTAAAAGACATTTTATTTTAAAGCATATCTAGGTCTGAATCTGTGATATAGTCCCTTTAATGTTTGTTTAAATGTGTACAAACGTGAAAGGAAGACCGTTAACAGTGGGAAGGAACTTTAAGGCTTTAACCCATAATCCGCCATTTTGAATTTTATTCTTTCATCGGAGTACTTCGGTCGTTCTCGGTAGACATCGATCGGGGCCGGAACTATTCGGTTTAAACCGAATAGTTCCGGCCCCGACCGATGTATTGGTAAAATGGGTGATTGTTTGCATTCTACCTTATACAACGGAAAAGAACGCGAGTACAGGGTCTTTATTTACATTGCGTTGAACTTTACGCCTGACAAATGAGTATGTAACAAGACAGAAACAATCTATTAAAGCAGCCCGTCGGCATACGAGAGGGAGCGCTAGCCATTATATTTCCTTCCTGTTTGAAGTGGGTGGATAGGCGGGTTTTACGTGGGTCGTGTTGCGCAAAAAGCAATCCCATCGGATTTAAAGGTACTTGTTCACATATGAGAAGGGGCCTCCGTGGGCCTCCGTGGCCAAGTTGTGGTTAGAGTGCAGAACATGGAATCATATGGCCCCTCCGTGCATGGGTTCAAATCCCTTTGGCAACATCCGTGGCCTAGTGGTTACAGTGCAGAATATGAAAACGCATGTGACCTTCGTACATGGGTCCAAATCCCGTTGATGGAAGCCGTGGCATAGTGGTTACAGTGTAGAACTTGGCACCGTATGGCCCCTCCTCGCATGGGTTCAAATCCCTTTGGCAACATCCGTGGCCTAGTGGTTACAGTGAAGAACATGGAATCATATGACCTTCCTCCGCATGGGTTCAAATCCTGGTGACGGCTTTTGGACTTTCACGAAAGGTTGTACCACGACTGACTTACGGAATCCCGATGGTTCTACATGTACCTGACTTGACCAGCCTTTATTGGCAGTTGAGTATGGAGTCTTCCTCCATCACTAAAAGTCGGACATCGCAACATAGCTGAAATAATGTTGACGCGATGTAAAAACCAACATGTATTAACTTGACCGAGCCATTTTGGTTTTAGACATTCAACCTTGCTATAATATCAGGTCAACTGTTGGCACCTTTTCTTTTTCAATTCATTTCACGAATGGTATATAACCTGCGATTATATTGAATAGCGAACTTTTTAGATTAATCTTTGTAATTATGTAAATAAGGGTTTTACATCACGTCAACAGCATTTTGGTTATATTACGATGCCCGTTCCAAAAATGATGGAGGAAGATCCTTTAACTTAAAAGTCCGTCATCACTGGTAAAGAAGAAAAAACCATCGAAATTCCGTTTATCAATCGGGAGACTAACTCTCATGTTAAGATATTGGTACTAAATGCATATGTTTTAACAAGCAACTATTAAGAGGTTGCAAGCCAAATGCCGGCAAACGCTTAACGTTTTCGAACGGTCGCCTTGTTGAACACACGGCCAAATGCTGTGTCATGTTTAAAGCCATATTCAGGCAAAAACTGGGTGTTAGGCGAATATGAATTTAACACTTACTTCATGCATTCTCTCTTTGTTCGGATGTAGACCTCTCTGGCAACCAATGTGACAAAAGGATGAATCGCTCCTAAGGAGCAATTCATCCTTTTGTAACAATGGTTTCTACTCAATACCATGAAGAACATATTTTATTGTTGTCGTTTATTATCAGTTTTCTTTGTCTTCTGGATTTCGTTTCAATTCCGACCAGTCTCAAATTTCGCATGTATAATAAGAGATAATGGGAGCCCCCCGATCCCTTATCATTAAATAATGTGAGCAATCGAAAAGGGACAGTATCGTTTAATAACATGGGCGGAACGAAAGGGGCGTAGCGAGGGGGCGGAACTCTCTCACTTTCGCACGTGCATGTTAACCGAGCCTGCTATTACCAATCTATGAAGTTTACACCTGTGTGTTTTTTGTATTTACAAATAATCTATATTTAATTTGCCATTTCCCGTTACGGTTTTGAATTAAGTCCTAAATTGAGATTCGATTTTGCTAAGGTTCTTGTAAAATAGCTATAAATCATTAGAACTTTTAATTCAGTTTTTAATCAAGTTTATTCTACAATAGCTTTAAATCATTAGAACCAATGAATCCTTCTCTTTTTGACGAAGCTTCTTGCAAAACAGCCTTATGCCACTTAAACCTTAAATTGTGTTTCCCTTTTTACCAAGGTCATTGTAAATAGATATGAGTCACTAGAATCTTCGAAAGGAAACACGGATCTTCTCGGTGAGCTGTATGAAAAACGCATATCAGTGTGTCTGATCCTCTCAGCCGGATTGAAGCCTACCGTATTTCGTTTAACATTTATTGTGCTGGAACCGACTTCATGCTTATGCAAACAGGTTAGATCCAGGTCAGCCGATTGGCGGTTGACCTGTGATCTGACCTGATCGCTTCTCTGAGTATCTTACCTCATCAACATTAAGAAGATACTTAAGGTTGTGGAAAGCAGACGACACAAACAAATAATTTTTAGAATGTTACCCAGCATTCTAAGGGTTAAAATTATTAATTTTACATCGTTTCTGACGGAAGCTTGAACATTATCAAATCGACTCTCGACGCCTGCTACCTCGCTACAAAACCAGTTCCCGCGTTGAACTGTTGGTTTGTTCCGGCATTTTCTCCTCGGCACCAACAAGGATCGATCCTTGGACCCTCAGTACTAGAAACTGACGCTATCCAACTGTATCAATAACGCTCGTTTTGCTTTAAAGAATGGTGAAAAGAAAATTTCCAAAGATATTGCTTGACAACTCCATTTTTGTCGCGAGAGGGTTCTGTCTGGCCAAGTGGTCGAGGTCGCGGACTTAGAACTCTTGGTTCCCGGTTTCAATCCCCATCGATACCTCTGGTATTGTAATTTTAATCTTTGGCAGGTCACTCTAGAGCCATAGCCGTGTGCTGGTGGATTCAGGAAAGCCGTCACATAACTGATAATTGTTGATACGGCGTTAAACACCATACAAACAATCTTTGGTTATACTTAGTCATATGGTTCGTGTGTACATGACTCAAATACAACGACAATAAGGCAAATGTTTGACTGTTCACTTGCGAATGGTTTGAGAATGTCGAACTTTAAGTTTAACTTAAATCAATAATACTGACGGTTTTGTTTGTTTTGTCGGACGATCCGTTTTCACAAATCTGCATGTTGTCGCATAGATCAGCGTTTTTGCTACCCTTCTTTCCATTATCAAGTCTATTGACAGACTAGTCCAGATAACTGGTCTCGAAGGCTATTGCTATTTTAAATGTCCAAATGACGAAAAAAGTTTCGTTCACGGAGCATTATTGAGACTATTGACAGACATGTAGCGTCTTATTAAAACCTTAAGTTCAATTTTTCAAGCTTAACTTATTTCAAGCCTACTTTAGTTTTATCACTGTGGTTGGTGCACCTATTCATGCTATCGGTATTTCGCTTGTGGTGTAACGGTGATCTTTCAGTGCGGTTTAGTTGGCGGACTGAGAACTCAGGGGTCCCAGGGTCGAGCCCCATTGACACGTATGGTTTCATTGGAGTGACCTTTAACAAGTTACTTCAGAGCCCTAGCCTAGAACTGGTGGATCAATGAGAACCGTTACATAACTGAAAACCTGTTGATATGGCGTTAAACAACATTTAAAAAAGATAATAGGTCGAAAACTTGTGCGTTAATCAACTTTTTCATGTCACTCTTCAGAAACGTCTCATCAAGATTATTTGATCAAGTACCCAGAAATTAGACAATCATAGACTAGGCCACTGAGCCCCCTTTATCTAATATTGACCTCTTGCTGTTTCGTTTCCAACTGAATTAATACGTTGCATGGGGCTTGAATAACTTTGTGACAGGGGAGTGTATATCATTTAGAAGCAAATACCCGTTTTGTCGGATATGTTGAATGGGACTAACATAACTATATGACAAGGGAGTATTTTTCTTTTAGGAGGGAATTCCCTTTTTTGTCTGTGGGGCCTACGAAGCCTTGTGGTTGAAATAGAGAACTCGAAACTACATGGCCCATCTCCGCATGGATTCAAATTAAGGCTGATTTTGATTTTCATAAAACTTACACCTAAACTTTTGATTTTTACGAGAGATAGTCTCTCGACTGCCTTACGGAATGGCGTGGTTCTCTCGACTTGGCCAGCCCTAATTGACAATTAAGCATCAGGTCTTCCTCCATCGATAATGCACCGGTTATGATAAAATTATGAATTTGAATTGCGCATCTTTAAAAAAATGAATTGTCTTTTTGACGAATTGTACTGTTTTGCTATAAACGATGTATATTTGTTTAACCCTTTCCCAGACAATAACGACATTTGACCACTTTGTTTCAGACAACCTTAGAAAACATTGTGGGAAAAGGAGAAATTGCTCGTAACGAGCAATTCTTCCTTTTCCCACAATGATTTCTGCCATATCAGAAGATTATTTTCCAATTTCATCACCTTTTGAAATGTCGTCTGCAAACTCTTTCAATTTGGGACCGTCGAAAATTCTTCTGTTTGGGAAAGGGTTAATGCAGTAAAGATAATGTAACGTATTGTATTGTAAATAACTGAAATATTGACGCGATGAAAACCCTTATCAAACAAACAAAAACATAATAAGTGACAGAATGCCATATCCTTGAGTTATATCTTGAAGATGCCACTTCGGACGTCTGTATTAATCAGGCGCGCGTTATTCGGTGTTTCCCACGGATGTTTTATCCACAAACATGCGCTTTTTTTTTTAACTATCATAAATAAAGAGAGGACAAGCCATTCCATCACTTGGAACTTGTGGCTAGCCTTTATTTGAGTGAAGAAAAAACGCAACAGATGACATGATGTATGTAAGCCTTGAAAATAAAGGACAAGGCACCCTTAATAATGCTTGGTAATTTTCTCGAAAATAGACTTTTGTGTCGTCTGCTTTAAAAACCTTAAATTTTTACTTATTTTGATGAGGAAAGATATTAACTGTAGCAAACAGGTTATATCACAGACCAGCCGCCAATTCATTTGGCGGCTGGCCTGGATCCAACCTGTTTGCATAAGCATGAAGTCGGTTCCAGCACTATAAGGGTTGATATCCTGCCCAAACTCCTATGCAGAGTTATCGTTCGTTCCATAATGATATAATAATTGTGGAAGCATAGTGTGAATATTTTTACTCGGGAAAAGATTGAGCCCTGTCTAGTACTGGTAAAATCCAGGAAAGCCGTACAATAACTGAAATACTATTGATACGGCGTTAAACCCCAATTAAACAGACAGGTGGGGATACAGTCAGTCGGCTTGGAAGAAATATTGGCAGTAATAATGAGGAAATAAAAGGATTGCGAATGAGTGCGCCGCTCTTTAACTGAAATACTATTGAAAACGATGTGAAGCAATAACTGTAGTACAGGTTGGACTTCATGAAGTATTGATAGGTGCATTTTAGCTATATAGTCTGAATGACGTTAACCTCATTATGTGTGGGGGACAGTGGTCTAGGGGTAGAGCGTTGGCTTCTGGACACAATGATCATGGGTTCGAATCCCGTGAAAAGCGGGTTCTGCCTTGCGTTCTTTCATTAATCCACATTCGGCGCGATTACTGGTTATGTATCCAGGAAGCAGAATCGAGAGTGATTAATCTAAGTTGTAAGAACTTGTTTCACAATATCGATGTAAATTGAATAAGTTTAAACTAAACCTCATTAAACATTAAACAAATATCCTTAAAGCTGCTCGTCCACATAAAAGAAAAAAATGAAAGTCAAAGGTGTTTTTTAACAATGCAATACTTGTTCCGTTGTTTAGTGAAAGCGAGATCGAATAGCCTTAAAGCTGCTCTTTTACATATGAGAGGAAAATGAAAATTAGATGTGTTTTTTTTAAACAATAAAACACTTGTTCTGTTGTTTAGTGAAAGCAAGATCCAGATGGTTGCAGTGTAGTTCAATATCAGCAGCATATATGGTGTTGAATCTTAAAAGCGTTACAACGCTTTTGGGCTAAAATACATTTTAACCCACTTCATGAAAGCTCACAAATCTTGAAAATGAAAAAAGTTTGCCTTTAAATCTATTTTTAAGTCCTTTTTATACAAATGTGTATATAAAGTATAGTTTTAAAGAGTTTGATTTGACGGCCAATTTTCTTCATATCCGTAAACAGATTTTACAAGCAGACCAATCAATAAGATATTGACAGGGGGACATTTTTCGTGGTCATAATTCATTTTCGAGATATTTGGAGGGTCCATCGTCTCAAGTCTACTATCTTTGACCGTTTCGTTTGTTTACTTTTAAATCGCCAGTAATCTAGACTGACAGCTAATGTTTGACGAAAGGGCAGCTTTATCTATAACCCTTTTCAAAAGACGTTCGACATGTCAATAAATACATTTGAAGAAAACGGCATTCAAAATCATTGTGTCAAAAAGAAGAAGTTGCTCATCCTGAGCAAATTCTCCTTTTGATTTTAGAGTAATTTTCATACGTTTTGAGGTGTTTTATTTTCTGTCTTTGGTTTTTATGAATCGCTTTGTTGTCGAACATTGCAACTGATTTGCAACTTTGTTGCCGAGCAAATTAGTACGAAGGGAAGGGGGTTGGCTTGTATAACGGCTGGCCTGTCACTATAACAATAACACAAACATGGTTTAGGTTACGTTTGGACCAATAAATTCCATGCGGAATTGATCACGACAGATTATGTAGCATATCAAATTGCAAATCTCTTTCATTTAAGTTAAAGATCGCTTCGCATCATAAGAAAGATGCAAACTCTTCATAACCGTTATTTCCACTCCGTTACAGAGGTCCTGCGTGGCTCAGTCGTTATTGTGGCTGACTTAGTATTCGGGCGTTCCGGGTTCGAGCCGCACCGACACCTCTGGTATCGTGTGAGTGACCTTTGACAAGTCACTACAGAGACAGACCATTATTGGTAGTCAAGAAAGTGTTTCTCCTCAATCTACAGTGGGCAAGGTATCAATATATAACTTCTTTGTGTCGCAATGTATAACCGAAATATACAATCAAAACTTTCCTCAGCGGTATATCAAACATTTTACAAGTATGGGATGAAATAACACACATGTTACGGGGTACTTCGTGGCCCATTGGTTGAGGTGGCAATCTTAGTCCAAGGTTATGGCCCACCGATGGTTTCATGGGAGTGTCCTTCTTAACAGTACAGATTCCTAGCGAAGGACTGTTGTATCTAGGTAAGACGTAACATAACTGACAAATTGTTGACGCGGCGTTAAACGCATATAAACAGACAGTAAATATGACGGATTAGCAAATTGTGCTTTAATTAAAAACGAATAAACATTTACACAAAAATGGATACGTGAATGATTAGCTAGATATAGTCGAAGAAAGATAAATGAATTAAGTCAAGTCCATATCCTCTTTGCCAGCCCACATACCGCGCATGAATCAATCTGGGTCACTAAGTACTTGAAACCAACCCGAGAACCCAATTTCCCCTACATTTCTTTCATTGTTAATATACCTTTGTTTATTTACGGATGTAACCATGCTGTAAGTGATTAAGTGATCTTTTGACGGGAAACAGCCGTGGAATGGTGTAGATTTCACTCGAGAACCAGAAGCTAATCTGATTGGCTAACACAATGGACACGTGATACTGGATTTCAAAACGAGGCTGCATTTTGTGAATTTCAGGGTGTTGCTTGGAACTGACAGGTTGGTTTCGTTCGCGTGCTGGTACAGTGCTAAGTAGCTGAAAATGCGAATGTCATGATTAATGCTTTATGGCGCCGATTTAGTATTGTGTGCTACTAAGAAATAGAAAATGAATTATGGATTTAGGAGATGTATGTTTGCTATTGTTGAAAAAAGTTGTTTTCTCAACAATTCGGATTTTTCCGTGTTCTTTTTTAATGGAAGATGATTTCAATACTTTGAGGACTCTCCGAATACTTCATTGTAGTTTGTACTTCGTTGTATGAAAATGATGAATTCACTAAGTTGATCAATATTTCTAAAGGTTGGCATATCAGGTTAAAAAAAGTTATTCAAAGTATAAATAAATGCTTGGGAATACGATTTGTCATACCAAACCATTAAAAGAACATATTTGAACTGAACGATTAAGTTTATTGTTCTTTTTTGAGCTACAACACTTACACTTTCTTTTTTATAAATATTTGTTTAATAAAGTGTGGAAATCATTTTAAAGAAGTGAAGTTATGGACGATAAAAGTTTGGTTTAAAAAATCAATGTCCGTGCAATGTACGAGATAGAGTCATTTGTCGTCTTTTGTCGGTACTCTTCGGCAACGTTTCGATAGTTTTCGTAATCTTCGACAAGTCTCCGGTTGTCTAGAGGACAGTTAGACAATATCAGAAGAGTCTCTGATAGTCTCCAAGTCTACATGTTATCGGTTTCTTCTGGCAGCTCCTAGTTACTCTCTGACACTACTCGGTACTCTCCGATACAACTCGGTAATTTCCGACACTACTCTGTATTTTCCGGCAATATTCGGTAAATTTTCCAGCACTACTCGGTGAACTCCGACATTATCGTAAAATTTTCGAGTTGCACCAGAAAGGATACTTTCCAGGAATTGATTCGTGCTTTTTCACTGCGATAGGGTGAGAAGAAAACCTACGTGAAGCCATGCCCTTCTGTGCCTTTTTCGCGTATACTTCATTAGTTAATTAAATCTCCGTCATAGAAAGGCTCTTTTAATGCGGTAATCAAATCTCAAACCCGTAGCATCCCGTTGAGTCGGAACTGTTTTCCAAGGGAGCGTTCTGGGAGGAAATTCTCGATCCTTGTATATTACGGACATTTTGAAAATTAAATCGGGTAATAATCAAATTGAATAACGCGTATGTAACATTACATCATATGTTCGCATTGTCCTAGGTCCACTTCTAGTAGAGACGTTAGGTTCTGTGTGGCCCAGTGGTTAAGGTGTAAAAATTGTGACACGGGTTTCCTGCGTTCAATCCTCATCTGCGTCATTGACTTCAATGCCCTGTCTAGTATAAGAGAAAACAGGAAAGCTGAAGTATGACTAAATTAGTGTTTACACGGCGATAAACCCTATTAAAAAAGCGGATATGTTTTTAAGCACAAACAGAAAAGTAAATTTAAATGTTAAAAACGACTTTGAAGTTGTTTCATATCAAAATGATTTGACCGCTGACCAGTTGTAGGTGCAAAAATAAATTTATAAATCCACTAAACCATTATACATGATTGCGAAATCCATGTTTGTCCTTTAATGAGTTGCTTGAATGTGGTACTTCAAATTAAATCAACGATACTTCCAGTATGTAGAGATGTCCTTTTCTTCTTGCAAATAAGAAGTTGCACATGACCTGTAAACTATGAAACCATACCATGAAGCGTGTAAAAAGATGCCTCTTTAAAAAAACATTTTCATTTTGATTCGTAAGTTATGTTTATTGAACTAATATTAAAAGCGGCAAATGAAAAATAATAACTTTGAGAATAAGAATTAGTCATACCCCTATGCTAAAAATGTCCGCCACGATATGACAGAAATCGTGTTGAAAATAATGTTAAACCACGAATATATCCACAGGAAACTTCTTAGGATCCTGCGTGGCAGACAAAAAACTCGACGGTACCGGGTCCAAGCCCCACCGACACCTCTGGTTTTTATGGGCTTGACCTTTGGCAAATCACACCAAAACCCTCGTGGCGTAGTACTGGAGGATACAGGAAAGCCGTAACAAAAATTGTAACGATACGGCCTTAAATAACATACAAACGCACGAACAAAAACATCTTAAGGTGACATTGAACGTATATGGGTTGGATGAGGCAACTAATTTTCTAACAAACGTCTATGTCATTTTTTCGTCTTAAACGAGAAACCCCGTATCTATATATGTATGACCGCGTGTTTTGCTTAAGCCTTATAAAAGACCCGTTCTCATTTCAATTCTTTTCCTGAAGAAATCCATTGGAAAAGAATAAAGGGGTTAAACCCTTTCTCAAAAGACAGGCGACTCTAAGCGTCACGCTTTGCGACTGAAGACATTTTAAAACAGTGTGACAAAATGGAAATTTGCTCATCATGAGCAAGTTCTTTATTTTGTCACAAATTTTCAAATGTTTATACTACTCATTTGTCAGTTACTCGATTTGCCATGGTAAAGCATTATACAAGTACTCAAAAATAAAAAATAAATGGAAAGACTTAAAGAAATGGGCAGCGTTTCGCGAGAACAGAATTCAACTTGCATTTAAGCGTTTTAATCTTAAATACAATGATCAAATGGTCAGGGTATCAAATCATATATTCGGAAAAATCATTTTCTTTGCCAAAACAACAACAGAATGCCCCCCCCCCCCCACCCCCCGCTCAATTACTGCTTTCCCAAAACGAACCATTTAATCAATGGTAAGCGAGCGAATAGGCGATTGGGCTGAAAAAAATCGAGGGGATCCGTTATATCAAAATAGCGATTTCATTGAAATGTGTAGAAAGCCACGGGATTAGTAATAATATAGAGACCTATGCATTGCTACATCTCTAGGACGGAAAGGTCCATATCAGCCCAACCTTTCAACCCGAGCTATCATTACGGATTTGTTTTGGGACACGGGAATTTCGTTTTGTAGTTTGATTGGATTGGAAATAGCATTACACGGGTGTTTTAATATTGTTCTGTGTGTTTGGGTAGTGACTTTGATTAAGTAGGCGAATTAATTTCGTACTTTCAATTAAGCTTAATTGACAATATTACACGTGCGTTATGATAATATACTGGTAGTTGTGAGTGACTTTGTTTAAGTTGAACGAAATAATTTTGTGTTATCGTTTTAGGCCCTTGATTGGCAATATTACACGTGTGTTATATTATTGTTCTGTAAGTTTAAGTTTTGACTAAAATTTACGTAGAACGAATAAACTTCGGGTTTTTTTTCATCTTAACATGGTTGGCAATATTGCACGTGTGTTTCAATATTTTTTCTCTGAGTTTTGGTCTGAATGTCTTTTAAGTTTAACGAATATATTTTGTATTTTCACGTTAGCTCGATTGACATCTATGTTCTTAGATTTATGGAATTATTCTACGAGTTTGGGTCTGGCTTTTTAAGTAAAATGAATTCATTTTTGCTAGATTGACCATACACCATGTGTGTTATGAAATTGTTCTCTCAGTTGAGGTATTGTTTAGATTAATATGAACACACTTTATTTTTCATAAAATTGTTTGTGAGTTCTACTTTAAGCAATTGTTATTTGTGTGGATTTATTGAATGTATAAAAGAGACAAGTCTATTGAGAGTTTGGCTTTCATTTATAAAAAAATTCTATTCCGACATCAAAAAAACTTGCTATTGAAAAATAATTGTTATTTCTGATAGGTTGACCGAGTTAACCAAGGGTATAGTACTGAATTCAGTTTCGTTTGCTTAAAAATTTGGAAGGAAATACAGTTAACAGATAAGTGTTGTATATCAGACAAGGTGATTTCTGTGTCAGTTGTACATTGGATGTAACCAATGCTGTAAATAAGAACTATTTCGAAAAATCTACATATTGAAATTTAATTGGATTTAACACGTTTATTCCAAAAGGTAAGTTTAATTCAATTTTGATTCATTTACACAACATTATGAAAGCATTCTAATTTATGGAAAGAAGAACATAACATATTTTTATTTAGACTTGTGTTGTATAGAATCTGCCACATATATAAGGAACACATTGATAAGGACTGGTTATAAAGTTATAAAGTGTATTATAAAACTCACTAGTGGTAATGAATAGATCCCTTGGTGACAAAAGGAGAAGTTGCTTGTTTCAAGACACGACTCTTTTGTCACAATGGTTCAAAATGTGAATATTTCGATAATCTTTTGATTTGTGATAATAATACGAAACGATTAGAAATAGTATCGGGCTGAGCAGATTCCGATCAGACCATCCCAAGTCTAGTGTTGAACTGGATTTATCTGGATATATTTACGCTTTAAAAATGTACTCATGTTGCACCATCTGTGTTTGAGCCGGCGTTTATAGGAAACTTTACGCTGACTACACATTGTAATCAAAATGTCAACTCTTGTGACGCAAATATCTTGTGAATTTTAATAGAATTTTAAATCTTCCTCTTTTTATTCCATTGCTTATTATTATACGTCGCTATTTTTTCTCTCTTTCTTTTCTTCATCTTTTGTTCTTTCCTTCATTTCCTATCGGTTTCATATTACCTCTCCTTTCCCTGGTTCTAACTTTTCTTACTACCAATTCATACATATATACACATCGCAGATGTCCAATTAGATCTAGTACGATGCACTCTTCCGCAAAAATAATAAAAATGTAAAGCTTGCATTCGTTAACATTGTGGGTGAAATGAGAGAGTAGGACATATGTTCACTTGAGTGTTAGATTTTCCTTTTGTGACAATATTTTCTATTTCATCTACATCGATGATGTAAAGCAGCTCTGCTCGAAGCTTAAAATATTTTTTGAAGTAAATGATTAGACAGTGTTTCAGTTTGAGTCACAAAGACAAAATCCGGGTCTGCAGAAAAAAGATAAACTTAGGAATATTTACATTTGCAGTTTTGACGAAAACAGGAAATGGTTTATTTGATTAACGCTATCCTTTATCCTAACTCTCGTCATTGTACATTTAGAAGACAACTTGATAAACCATTGTGATAAAAGAAGAAATTACACGTAAAGAGCAGTTAATGTCTTTTCAATCTCAATGAAACTGCATGGTTTCTTGCCATCTTTTCTAATCTTTGTTTGATGTTACTTTCAATCAGTTTTGAAATGTCAACAAACAAACTGTCATAAAGGAGCACGTGTAAAAGATCCGATTTGTGTATTTTTCAAGATAACAGGTAAGACTCTTTATCTTGCCTTTCTTTTTTTATATTCCTTTTTTGTTGCTGTTTTGTCTGCCGTCTTTATTTTCTTTCCAAATAAGTTGTTTTTGATTACATCACACTACTTAACATGAAAATGCATATTCATTTTTACCATGTTTTCCCGCTTCAGTTTATGTTTGCTCTCTATGCTAGCCGGATTTTATTATCATTTACAAGTTGTTGCAATGTACGCGCTTTCTTTAACGGTGTTTGAAATAAACATGACGTTTTTAGTTTGACGTGCGGACAGCTGTTTTAATCTTGTCTGTATAATACCACCCCTTGATCCTTTTCGAACAACTCACAAAATGTCTGATTTCTGGAATCATTTTGGAAAAAGGGGACAATGATCTACTGGGAAATTAATTGTATTTCATGTTACGATTTGTACAGTTTTCTCTATATTCAAATGAGCAATTATTCCATTGTCCAACAATTATTCCTATCTTATGAGAGGAATATCTGCAAATTATGTTCCGGATTTGTTTGACGTCATCCAATTCATTCAAATGGGGTCTTGTCTTTTTGGGAAAAATCTTTAATTTTATCAAAACATCGCGTTTCATTCGCTGGTCGGATCATGGGAGTTCAAACGGCAAAGTAAAGGTGCTATGAAATTATTTGAGTAAGTGTTGGAACGATATGTCAATGTCCGTAAGAGCAACCTATCTCGTTTCCTTTGTTATTTCTAAAGTTAGTACAGCAGGAACCATACCCACAGATACACATGTTCGTGTTAAGAAACACAATACGTTATAGGTTAGCAACTACGAAACACTTTGTTTACTCAAAAGACTGCTAATTAAATAATTAATCACCAGGGAAATCCCCTGGAGATCAACGAGTCGACTTCGCTTGTTACAAAGCACACGGGTAAACATAGTGGGTAGCGAATCAAATAAATCGTTCAGAAACTGTTGTATCCATGCAAACTTCCTCCAGTTTTCTGCTCGGTTCTATAGTTCCAGCATCATATGTTTTAAAAGAAAGGCTTCTTGAACAAATGGTTTGAGTTACTGATTTACGAGTGGAATATTTA
The DNA here is from genome assembly GCA_947846245.1 of Cerastoderma edule. Classification (NCBI taxonomy): domain Eukaryota; kingdom Metazoa; phylum Mollusca; class Bivalvia; order Cardiida; family Cardiidae; genus Cerastoderma; species Cerastoderma edule. The sequence goes on along the minus strand of OX401413.1, from coordinate 4,785,441 downwards.
CAGTGCCAGCGTGTTATGCTAACGATAAAGAAGGGTATCGTTCAACCCTTTACCAAACGCCAAATTAATTATTGTTCCAAATTGAAAGAGTTTGAAGAAGACCTTTCAAAATGTGATGAAATTGAAAATATTGGCACCTGGCAGAAAAGATTGTAGAAAAAGGAGAAATTGCTCGTAAAGAGCAATTTCTCCTCTTCCCACAATGTTTTCCAGAGTCGTCTTCAACAAACTGGTCAAATGTCGTTATTGTTTAGAAATGGTTTACTGAGCTAAGTAAAATGCTATCAAAACCTGCTTTTTAAACCCGTAGATGGGTCCTGCTAGGCTTAGTGGTTATGGTTGTTGGCTCAGAACTCGGGGTCCCTGGTTCGAGCCTCACCGACACATCTGGTTTAGCGGGAGTGACATTTGGCAAGTCATTTCAGACCCGAAGCCTAGTAATCATAGTAATGGTGAATCGAGGAAAGCCATGGCTGAAAATTGTTGATATGGCATTAAACACCATATTAACAAAATCCCATCGATCGGCTTATGAGAAAACAGTCGACACATTGATATAGAATATATGTGCTGCTTTTGTTTGCTTGATGTGGGTTTTACCGTCGTGTTTCCAACTGTTCAGTTATGTTACGGCTTTCCTGGTTTCACATGTACATTTATCAGGCTATGGCTTCAAAGGATCTTGCTTAAGGACAGTCCCGTGTAACCATAGATATCGGTGATAATCTAACCCGGGACCCCGAGTTTTGAGTCCACCATTTATGCCAGTCATTAGGCCGCACAGGACCCTTTGTGTATTTCTGGCGAGACGCTTGAATAGGTGCACTGATAAAAGCGAGACATTGCCAAGACACTAACAAAACACCGTATATTTGTTTATAATAATCCTCATAGATAGAGTTTGCATAAGTCCCCTTAAGAAACAAAAAGGTGATCTTTACTGACAACTTCCCATTTTATCACAGTCGTCTTTCAAATTGTATGTCACTGTTCTGTGTGTGTTTAAATGTATAATTTCGTCCATTGCAAATTCTAAACGAAGAAAGATGGGGATTAACCCTTAATGTGCTCTAATCGACTTTATGCTTATGCAAACAAGTTAGATCACAGGCCAGCCGCCAAGTACATCAGCGACTGGCCTGTGATCTAATCTGTTTGCTACTCTGAGTATCTTTCTTCAACAAAATTAAGCAGCTATCTAAGGTTTTTGAAAGCAGACGACACAACAATCTATTTTTGAGAAAATTACTCATCATTCTAAGGATTAAACGGTAAAATCTTATCACAGCTTTGTGCTTTATTACATTAGGAGGCTTTGTGTGTACCTACCGGAAACATCAAACGAATAAATCAACATTCATGTACATTATACTGATAGCGTTTATGTGAGAAAGTGCAAGTGGGTACGGTTTCGTTTGCTTTTTTGAGGGAACAGAAAGCTGTGCATTAAAACTCATCAAACTATGTACGACCCTGTTAACCCTTTCCCAAACAATAACGACATTTGACAACTTTGTTGCAGACGACTTTAGAAAACATCGTAACGAGCAATTTTTCCTATTCCCACAAGGTTTTCTGCTCTTTCTGAAGAATATTGTTCAATTTCATCACATTTTGAAATGTCGTCTGCAAACTCTTTCAATTTGGGACGGTCGAAAACTTGTTGCTTGGGAAATGGTTAACCTTCATAGTGCTGGAACCGACTCCATGCTTATACAAATAGCTTAGATCCAGACAAGCCGCCAAGGAACTTGGCGGCTGACCTGTGATCTAAACTGTTTGCTACTCTTGGTATTTTTCGTCAACAAAATTAAGCAAAGATATTCAAGGTTTTGAAAAGCAGACGACACAAAAATCTATCTTTAGAAAATTACCTAGCATTCTAAGGTTTCAAGTCTTTGCTTACCCCGCTAAACCTCTCTTTGGCGCATTTGTTTCTAAAGATATTAAGCACCAATGTGACGAAAATGATGAATTGCTCTTATAAGTCATTCATCCTTTTGTTTCCAGAAAATGATTTTGATTTGATGTATATCAATGTATTTTTGTCGTCTGCTTTTTCTTTTATTTTGCTCCATCCAAATTTATCCTTATAATGGAACATTGTTTATTATTGTTTATTGCATATTCAATGTAAGTCCTAAGAAATTGGTGTAAAATGAACAAGATTGAATTTTACACAACCGATATATCATATGTTTAGGTCTTGTTAAGACCGCATCTGCTCTGGTCTGGCGTTCATCTATACAGTGAAGCCTTTTTCATCCGGACCCCGATTATCCGGATGTCTTGCAATCCGAACGAAATTGTAAGGGAACGGAATTATTTGACCGGTTTGTTGCAGACGGCCTTTGAAAACATTGTGGGTAAAGGAGAAATTGCTCGTGACGAGCAATTTCTCCTTTTCCCACAATGTTTTCTGCCATATCAGAAGATTATTTTTTGATTTCATTACGTTTTGAAATGTCGTCTGCAAACTCTTTCAATTTGGGACGGTCGACAGTTTGGCGTTTGCTAGAGGGTTATAAGTATACACGTGCATACAGACTGTTTATGTCTTAATGTGTATACGAACATGCTCTGCCTCATTAGTCCGGATGATCAGGTCATCCGGACATTTTGTTGGGAACGGGCGTGTTCGGATTAACGAGACATCACTATACTTACTTTTGCTATTGTGGGTACTCGTTTGAATTGTTTAGTCAAGCGATCATACGGAGTACCTACAATCTCCCCCATGATGTTAAGGGTTATCCCAGGGTTTAAACGCCAGACCAGACCCGATCACTTGTGCCAGTTTTAGACATTAAAGGTCCGTTTTGACGATGACATGACTTAAAAGCGCGTTTTAATGCCCTTTACAGCTGTACGGAAATATTTTTCTTTCTTGACGCCTTTCTGAACGAATGGATTCTTGTTTTTTAATGAAGCGCGTTTTTTTTAGTTTCATGAATCTAGTTATGTAATCTGCAACACAAGCAAATCAGCTTAACCCTTTCCCAACCAATAACGACATTTGACTACTTTTTGCAGACGATTCAGGAAAACTTTTTGGAAAAAGGAGAAATTGCTCCTATGAGACCTTTCTGTTTTCTCTGTAATTTGAAAGCGTTCCTTGAAGGAATTCGGGGTTTTCCCGGGGCAGGGTTGCGTTTCGTCAGCTGGAAGTTTTAGTACCATTAAGTCATAATTCTGAGCACCTGCCAATGTTATTTAGTTGTGTTCTATTGAAATGGATGGATGGACGATTTTTATTTCAAATGTTTTTTTTTTTAAAGAAATACGGATTGATTGAGGTTAGAGGAATTTAGCGTTTCATGAGAGGTAGTCTCCCGGATGACTTACGGATTGCCGATGGTTCTATCAGGCTTGACCAGCCCTTATAGGCAGTTGGGCATTGGATCTTCCTCCAACATTAGGAGTCGGGCATAGCAACATAACCGAAATAAGGTTCGAAGCAAAATAGGGGTTAGGGAAGAAATTAACAAGATAACAATGGTGGTATGTCTACTATCTGTACCTTTGACCATGTAACGTTCGTGGAACGTTTATTCAAATTAGAGAGCCTAATGCATTGTTATAGAGAACATGCAGGTATAAAAAAGACAGCACAACTAATTGTTTAAATTCTTTTAAAAGAAAGATGGATTAAGTGAGGTAAGAGACATTTTGAGTTCATGAGACGTAGTCTCCCGATTGACCATCGGAATGCCGGTGGATCTACAAGGCTTAACCAGCCTTTATGGAATTCAAATTTAAGGTCTTTCGCCCTCATAATGATGAATATTGCAACACAACGGAAACAATGTTGACGTAATGTGAAACCTATAAAACGGTGAAAAAAAACCGGCGTGGCGAAAGACTTAACTGCTCGTCGTGAACATAACTCCTTTTGCCAGTGTGTTTTCTTACATCTTGTGGTGCGGGCGCATCTAAATGAGTCAGTATACAGTAAAGATATCACGGAAGTATCTTTTGTTTGAAAGTCTAGTGACCTTTGTCCACGCGAAAGTGCATTGTGGTCTACGTTTCTAGGAAGAGAAAATAAAACACGCCAATTGTATTGTAAAACCTGATCAGACTACCTGAAATGCGCATTTGTGAACATGTTTCGTGTTTGAACTTTATCGCTTATTGAAACGCAATAACATAAACATACTCAACACAATTTTGATTGATTTTTAAAAGTAGGGCTTTAGATTCTCACGCACCGATCCAATTTACTATTGACTTATAGTTGGCCACATCTATTCCAACCCCAAACCTTTTTTGAAGTGCGCGACTGACTTGTAATAAACCGTTGACCATGCTGCTAGAGGACGGGCGACATGACAGTTTGACAGGCTGTAGATTTCCTGACGTGATGCGCGTGGCTAGCGGACGTGAAATCTACATGATAACACGTCGCGTCACGTGATCCATGTCATCAGACATCCAATTACTCCGAGTGCTTTGATCTTCAAGGCTCGTAAAACAATGGACGAGTCGAGAAGGACGAAATACCCACATTGATTCTGTATTTATAGAGTTTAAAGCTGTGTTTACAATTGTGCAGTTATATTACAATTTACCTTGGATTCACAAGTGTTGTTCTTAGGCTCTGAAGTATCTGCCTGAGTACACTTTCTCTTAAATAGTATCTCTTTTGTGACTCGAGCCTTGGACCCTGAGTATCAAGTCCCCAGCCTTCCAACATGGCCTCACAGGTTTTAAGCAGAAAAGGGGCACACATGACTTCCGCCAGGGGAAGTGGTTAACAGCATAGTATATACAGCGTTGTTGTACTTTTGCCTATTCATAGTAAAGATTTATTTCGGTTAACGAATAAAATCTTAAAAAAGGAAATCATGAATTTTCATGAGACACTGCCATCCGACTGACTTGTGGAATGCCGATGGTTTTACCCGGCTTGGCCTGTCCTTATGTGTAGTTTAGTATGGGGATCCATCATTAAGAGTCGGGTATTGTTTCGAATTCGGTCTCCTCCATCCTTTTAAAAAGTCAGACATCGCAACATAACTGAAATAATATTGACGTGAAGTAAAATTCCATACAATAAACATGTACATTAAACTAGATTTTTGATACTCCTCTTTCCGATTTCATAATCGAGTGGTTAAGATATGTGCCATATTTCTGTTGCAGACAGAGAAAGTCGTTTAAGTGGTTTATTTCGTGAACAATTAGTTCATTTATGTCAAATCATAGGTGGAAGTACTTTTAGATACCACCATCAAACCAGACTCATAAACATTCACCTGAACACGCCAATAACTTATTTTCCTTAAGTCAAATGCTCGTTTTGGGTAAGAGTTTGTCAGCAAAGCCTTGAAAGACATGAACACACGTTATATTTTCAAATTGAATACATGAGAAAGCCCATTCAAGCAGAGACATCGCACATATCAAAGAATAATGGCAAGACTGGCGATGGGACTATTCGTCAAGCAGAATCAGCAAACAACCTCTGTAAAGCATTTCCATAGCTGCAACGCACTTCCGTCAAACACAAATGTACCACGTGTATTGCAGTTGTTATGTTGTATTATATCATTTCGACGTAATCAAATTACCATAAAACCCTGTATTGTTACATGTCACTATAAACAATCGATCCGTGATCGGTTACATCAATAAAATTGTGTCGACATGCGCAATAAAGAAGGTAAAATATACGCGAGACCAATAAATCTCCATTCAATTATTGTTATTTGCAGGGCGCAAGAGACATTAATAAGCAGGTTCTGACTTCATAAAATGCATAGGGAATGGCGAAAAAGTCGGGTATTCCATTTGATTATTACGTTTTCTTTTTTTTCTATTGGTTTATGGATTCAAACGTAGAAATATCAATTTTAATGAAAATGTGTGTTTTGTCAATGTACCAAGTTGAATTGTGGGCGACAGTGGAACAGCGGTAGAGCGTCGACCGAGGGCCCCGGGTTCGATTCCCGTCAACGGCGAAGTGTAAATTGCCAGGACTAACCGACAAATCGGCACACGTACTGGTTTATTACCCAGGAAGCAGTCATCGCAAGTGAATTTGATAAACTTCAAGCTTTTTCACAAACGTATAAAACGAAAAAATTTTAAGTTGATTTTTTTGGATTGGGTTTTACACCGTCTTTCATATTTTCAATTTAAATCTTCAAAACACCAATGTATTAACTGGAAAATCTTAAAGTCGAACCTACAAATGCATTCATGCAGGGCGCAATGTTTACTTTTCCTTGACTTATAAACGAGTTTTTTTTGTCGACTAGCCATGATAGACGAATTCAGAACCTGTCAAAGTGATACCGTGAATGCCAAGAGCTGCGAAACACTGGGTTCCAGTGGTTAAAAGTCCACCAATTGACCGCTTTGGCGTTTTTGAATTCGGTCTCAAGTACGATGTATGGCTAAGTGAGTAAGGTGCTGAACTTCGTACTCTGCGTGGTCCAGGTTCGTTCAAAATCAGCACCGCATGTTTTATTTTTTGGTGTTCTTTGGCAAGCTACTCAAACGTGTTGTTTAGAATCTGCTGTAATATATCTGAAAACTCGGTATTTTTATTTGGTCGATGCGTTATGTGGGGAAATTCTTACAGTGTCAAAGACGAGCTTATCAAGGCTTGTCAAGGTTAAATCATGAATAAATAATGGAAAAATGCATTTGATTAATTAATTAAGCGTGCGCCGTCATATATCACAGTCAAGGCCTCTCGGCGACTTCATTATTAGACCTTAGATACCTTTGTTGGTAATGTTATATATGCAATGACATCGATGTTGATGGGGAAAATGAGCCTAAAAGCCTCAGTTGGTATTTCTTTGTATGCAATGATATCGAAGTTGGTTGGAAAAGCTAACTGTTCTTAGATTAAATCTCTTTTTGCTACAACGATACTGTTACAAATTCTTACATCATACATCAATCACTCTATATATGCTTCCTCGATACATGACCACTACTCTCACACAATCTTGATTATTGAGGGATGTCCCAACTCGGACTCTGCAACTCAAGGGGATCGAACCCGCGCCTGCTAACTCCAGTAAAATACGTTAGAAACAACTATGACATATGGATGAATTGCTAGAGCCGAACAATTTCCCCTTTTGACTTGATTTACCTACCAAAACCATTATAAGTAAGATGTATTTTTTTTTTCATCTTTTCGTCTGCTGTTGCTTACAATGTGGATCAGTCACAATACATCATATGAAAGAATGTGTCGAAGAGAAATAAGTCGTAGAAGATTAGACAATATGGTTAGCAGGTTAGCACAGTCTGGTCTGGAACGTCCCTTTATTGCATACATCTGACATTTTTCCAACCCCCTTTGACTGTCACTCACATCTCTGAAACATACATTGAACGATGTAATCATTATGCAAACAGTCTCACCATCGTAACCTGTTAACTTCGTCCGAGCCGCGGGAACCTGTCAATCAAACGTAAATTAGAGCCATACGTCATTGGTGACATATCGCGTAGATTTCTTACACACGGCGTAGATCAGCTGCTGTTGTATAATGATGTTATTATCTATTGTGAACTGATAGCAACGGTTGTATGGATTTCAATGGGTAAAGAGTGATTGTGATTTTGTAAATATTTGATAAAGAATGTTAGATGGTATAAGTGAAAAAGGAATACTTGTGTGTTTATACAAAAAACAGAAGTGTGCTTATTCCAACAGTAGGGTGAATAGCAATAGCATTTTTCGAGAGTGATTAAGCAATTGAGCTTTTTTTTATATATATATTTTCTCTATTTTGTTTAATAGTTGGATATTCGTGAAATGTTGATTTCGACCCAGATCGTTTAGTACATAGATATGTTAGACGATTGAATTCAATGCATTTTTTTTGCTAAAAAATGTAGACGATTTTTGCATGCTTAATGTTACGTAAGCGCCCATATTAAAGTTCCCTCACCCAGAAACTTGCGAGTTTGTTAAAGTATATTTAGCACTCGTAGAATGCTACCGCACCTTTTCGGACATGCAACTGCTTACGCCGTTTGCGGATATGTATTGCATTCGGATTCCTTACAAACGTCGTGTGCGATAGAAAGTCCAAAAAGATGGTGCACAAATGCAGGGCTACTACATGTACAACAATTTAACCTGAACTCGGACGGTCCAAGTTTGAATTGAAATCGGTACAGGACAAGTGTAAAGTTAAAGATTAACCGGTTTCTTTCTTAAATTGGAAAATAATTCATTGTGCCAAAAACATGAAATAACTCGTGATGAGTATTTTTCTTTTTTTCATTAATGATTTTGTAAGGAATTATCTGATTCAGTTTCATTAAAATGAGTGATAATATAGTATGTTTTTTATGATTAAGCCGCAATATCAATAAATCAAAATAATTTTCTTCGCCTGTTTGCCTTTTATATCATTTTTCCCTTTCAAAACAGGTGCAAACATTATAAAACGATTACTGAAATTAATGCGTTTCTAAAATAACCTCAATAGACTTGGTATTTTCAAAATGCCACTTTTTGTGTACCTTAGTAAATGCTAATTAGCGTTGCAAAAACGTGAGACCCAATTAAGCAAAAACGAGCTGTAATTTTAAGGACGCTTTTTTATTCCTTCGTTTTTGATACACACCATTTCCTCCTTGCGAATATAGATGTTTTCTTTCAAAATATGCTTTCCAGCCGTTGATAATCTATTAGAGATTTCGACATATTCATTGCACACAATAGTGTTAGCGTACATGTAAATCTTAATGACAAGAGATTTGTATTCGTATTCGTATACTAACTGCACATACGACGGGAAAAGAAAAACGGTTATGTTTTCCATTTGATCCACTCCCATCGCACAGTAGATAAATGTGACTAAATCAGAGAAACAAAGGTATTTCAGCAATATCTCCTTTTATATATAATAACATAAATTCAATTAATTTCATTTTCGCTCATAGTTATTTTTAACAACTTCAATTGTAGCCCCCATTTATAGACCTGATATCCACATGTATTTATTTTTCCTTTTTTGTTTAGTAAAATCCATTTTTTGTGACATTTACTCTTATTTTGTTCTTCTAGGCTAAGCTATATGGACTTTCAAAATTGAGCATGGTCGTACCAAAATGCGATACATATAGTTGAAATTGTGATCCTTAATAATCTTTAAATCCTTATTGCGGAAAAGGTTGCATTTCGTTACAGTAACCTTTGGATTACATAATTTGGTATATGTGCTATAAACGTGTTATACATAGTGGGGAGCAAACGCTGCAAAGACATTGCAGGAGAATGGATTTCAATGGAATTGGAATATAATTGGACCTAACACATACTTGCAGGTAACCAACTTATGGATTATCATTACCTTTATTAGCTTTCCAACCTTATCAAAAGTGTTTACCAACATGTACTATGTTTTGATATACTTACATAACTGAACAGAACCTTTTTTGAACCCAAGTTTAATCATACAATAAGGATTATGAAAAATCGGTAGTATGAGAAAGTTTGGATGCGAGAAAGAAAGAGAGAGAGAAAAAGAGAGATAGGGAGATAGGAAAAGAAAGAGAGAGAAAGAATGGATGAGAGAGATATATAGAGAGAGAGACAGGGGGAGACAGGGGAAGGGAGAATGATTGAGAGAGAGAGGGAGAGAGAGGGGGTTGAGGGAGAGAGATGTTTTAATCTTTATGAGATTCAGTCTATCGATGGTGGTGGTTCTATTTGTCTTGATCTGTTGAACAGAAAAAAAAAAGATTGTCTACGATGTATGTTGAATCAATATGCCAATATGACTGTATATCGCAATATAACTCAAAACGTGCAGACGCGATGTAAACCCTAACCGAACATACATATGTAAACAATTTCCGAACTGTTTTCTGACTGACTTACGGAATGCCAGTGGTTCTTCCTGGCTTGACCAGTCAGTATGGGCAGATGCGTACGGGGTCTTGCTCCATCATTAAGAGTTTGGCATTGCAACGTTACTGATAAAGTGTTGCCGCAATATAGAAACCCATATAAATAAATTTTCTCATAAGAACGACTTAAAATCACATTTATAGCAACCTTTACCAGAAAACATTGCTACTATGTTTTTGTCAAAATTCCAAAACAAAACAGCTCATCACCTGTTTATGATCGACATTTTGTCAGCTTGATGCATATATTGTCGCCTTCTTCGTATTTGCTGGGTCATTTGAAATGATGAACCCAATAAATAGTTCTCAGCAAATGATTTACTCAATTGCCGTACAGAATATATTGCCTTGTCAGTATGAATAAAACCATTGTTGGGACTGATTATAATTTACCTAGTCATTTAAAACTGTTTACTCGAATGATAACGCAGCAAAGGGTAATCGCGACAAATGGTTAACTCGAAAGACCAACAGAATGTCTTTTGGACAAGCAGTATAAATTATGCTGTTGTTGGAAATGATCCATATATGCATGGTCATTTAAAGCGGTAAACTCAAATGTTTAACCCAGCAAAGAATAACTTTACAAAGAGATAACTCAGCAAAGGCTAACCCATTCTATTAGTAATCTAAGAAAATGGTGAACTCAACAAAGGACTACTGAAAAGGGGGCTAAGTCAACAAAAGGTGAAATCAACAAAGACTGAATTCAGCACAAAGAAAACTCAACAAAGCTTTACTCAATAAATTGTTAACTCATTATGAAGTACGAAGTTCGAGTTTTCTGGGGTCCAATAAGTAAATTGTTAACCCTTCAAAGAATGAACTGTGCAAATATGTCTTACTCAGCAAAGGGCTAACTGTACAACCTACCGCAACGTCTTAAGGTCTGGCGGAATTGGTAAAGCTAGTGTTGGGACTTCAAATTCAAATTGTCCTGGTCATTTAAAAGGGTGAACTCAAAGGGACTGTGTCTAATATTGGAAGAGGCAAACTTTTATCTTAGCAACTCAACTCTACAAAAGTTCAGCCAACAAAGATTTAACTCAGTAAAGGGTTAACTCAACAACGTCTTGAGGTCTGGCAGAATGAGTAAAGCTATTGTTTGGCCTGCACATTGAGTTGACAGCTGTCACTAGGCCGGTTGTCAACAACAACGTGTTATTGCTGCGTATTGCATGTTCTTTAACAGTGTACGTGCACCCGAATGGCTGATCGGTTTGTGTTTTATTCTGCTCTCAACAATAATACAGTTATATAACATAACAAAGATCTATAAAACCATACGCGTCTCCAGCGGCTTGCCTTCTAGTTGTTCACAATATTATGTCAAAGTCACGGACTGCTTCCCTATAAGATGATCTTGCTTGATCTTGCTTTTATGAAGGTAAATGGCATAATACTCGTGTAACATGAAAAACATGTTCTTGTTGAGCTAATTCATCTTGTCAAATTGTTCGACGTTTAAATGGTTAATTTTGGTAAATATCGTTCTTTCTTATGACTTATTTTGTGAAATGTTAAAAACTTTAAAATATTGCAATCATAGTTGGTCATTTAGGACAGCTTCAACCATTCTCTCACTACTATTTTGATATTTATCGATTAATTCTTCAATGTTTTATAAATCGTTTTGTCATAATGATCACCCGTTCTATAGATCTAGATTAAAAATTGTAAATGCAACATGAGTCATTTGTCTTAAATTATCTAAAGACTGTTGTCAAGTTCTAGTAAGGAAATGCCAGTGTGAGTTTGAGGGTAAATTGTATGATATTGACGGACTGAGAAATCGGGGGTCCTGGGTTCGAGCCCAACCGACACCTCTGGTTTCGTGGGAATGCCCTTTGACAAGTCTCTTCAGAGCCCTAACCTAGTACTGGTGGATCCAGGATCGTTGTTACATAACTGAAAAACTATTGACACGGCGTTTAAGACCATATTAATAAATACATTTGTCCTCTTGTCTTACCTTCACATTCAATATGCCTTAAACATGAAATGCATCAGGGGGAAATAGGCTAACGACCTGCATGACGTGACCCCAAACCTGTCAGAGTTTCGGAGAAAAACGATGTTTATGTCTAAAACGTGTGACTAATGGCGATAAATATGTGACCAACAAGGGGATCAAGACCAGGAAAGGCTGACCAACAGTCAAACTGGTATTGGTCATGGTCTAAGCATAAAAACCAGACTAAAGCATTGATTTGTTAAATGATAACCCCGGAAAAACCATTGGTATCTAATTGACGAAGCCTTTTGTTACCCATGGCCACAAAATGATGTCTTCAATTTTAATTACCGTTATCACATTTTAAGAGCATTATATAGATGTGGGTTTTTTTTATATGGGTTTTACATCACATCAACATTATTTCAGTTATGTAGCGATGCCCGACTCTTAATGATGGAGGAAGACCCCATACTCAACTGCCCATAAGGGCTGGTCAAGGCGGGTAGAACCATCGGCATTCCGTAAGTCAGTCGGGAGACTGCCTCTCATGAAAATCCATATCCCTCTCAGGATTTGAACCCACGCGGAGAGGGGCCATGTGATTTCAAGTTCTGTACTCTAACCACTAGGCCACGGAGGCCCCTTATATAGATGTAACCAGTAAAGTGAAAGTGAATTAAAAGATACCAATATTTTTTACACATGCTGCATCATTAAGTATCTTATGAATGACGTATTTGTTATATTTCTTTGCTGGGATACGAATAAAGTCCCTCCCTCTTAAATTTGGCTCCTATTTTTGTCATCTGTCGAATGTGCTAGCGCAGACTTTTTTCTAGCCAGGGTGACCCTGAAACGAGGGTCGTGAGAAGCGTTTTCTGAATAAAGTTGTAAGAACTTGTTTCTCAATCGATGTAACAAATAAGTTTAGACTAAAGTTTCTCTCATGGACTTTTCTGTGCGGGATATTTGGACAAAATATTAATGGTTAACCCATCACCAAACAATAACAACATTTAACAAATTTGTTGCACACGAGTTTGGAAAACATGGTCGAAAAAAGGAGAAATTGCTCTAAACGAGCAGTTTCTCCTTTTCCGATAATGTTTCCTGCTCTTTCAGAAGGTTATTTTTCAATTCCATCATATTTTGAAATGTCTTCTGCGAACTCTTCTGCGGACAGTCGAAAATTTGGTAAAGGGGTAAATAAACGGGTAAGTCATTTTGCATTGACTTCATTGATCGTCAGAAAGAATAAATTCCGGGCAAGGACTCTAACCCCGGACCTCTGAATTGCAAGTTGGACGCGCTGCCATCTGAGCGGTCTTTGAGGGTCTATGATTTGATTGTTTGTCTATTGGCAGGAGAGTCAGGGAGACTCTGAGACTCATTTGCTTATTTAGCGTCCGACTTCGAATAGAGGGGTCATACGTTTGAGACCTCGTACAGACAGTTTTCTTGCTGATGATGTAGCAGTAGGAAATTTCTGCCCGATCATCAATTGGAGCGGCAAATTACTTGTGGGGCTTTATTTAGATTCTGCTTGACCAGCATTTTTATCCTGCTGCGGTAGAATAAAAAGATCTGGCACTTTGGTATGTCTTGGTTATTTGCATAGAATGTCTTTCCAGTTAAGAATGTACGGTTACTTATATATTTCATCTGAAGTACATGTACAGATGAAGACTTATTTTTAAGTAAGTCTTCCAAAAGGGGATGGTCAAGTCTAATGTGCTGAGACTTTGTAACCTGACCAAATAGCCATAAATTGTACATTTTGTATTTGTAATTCAATGTAAGAACTTTGACTCTGAGATATGTTAAAAGTAAGAAGAATGGCCGTCTGCACAAACAGTAAGACAATGTAAAGTATATGGTCGAATGAACCTTCCCTTTCGCTCTTGGCTTTTATTTAGTCAGCGATGACCGGCGTCTGGTATAAATGTCTCATTAATTGCATCTCGTGATGTATAGATGATTAAAAATGCACTCGAATATTCTTTACCAAATACTTACGGGTATGAATGCTTGGCAAAATTTACTTCTTAACCTTATAGTGCTGGAACCTACTCCATGCTTATGAAGGCAGGTTAGATCCATTCAAGCCTCTGAGTATTGTTCCTCATAAGAATTAAGCAGATATTGAAGATTTTGGAAAGCAGACAACACAAACGTCCTTTTTTAGAAATTAAACCAGCATTCGAAGACTTAAAGATTTTGGTTTCTTCTGTCCTTCTGTCGAAATGCTTTGAAAGGTTATTCCAAAAGGCCAAAACTGCCGAAAGAAATGGTTCATTGCAAAGTATTTTTTGTAATGGGAAAACTATTAAGACGGGAAATATTCGATTCCCGTAAGGCGAGGTGAAGATTTCCGGGACCAGCCCGCATACCGACATGAATTCTGGTTCAGTATCCCGGAAGCAGACATCGACAGTATATTCAAAAGGCTTCATGCTTCCGTCACAGTCGATGTAAAATGAATAACGTTAAACTAGTTGGCACCAGGTCCTTGCAAACGCTCGATCGATGGTTCCTCCCAGTTAACGTGACCGAAAGTTAAGGAACCAGCAATCGGGTGGCCGGCTTAAATAGCCTTGGGTCGTAATGCAGGATATATACATGGGCCACGACCCACAGGCTAGCATTGAAAAATTAAGCAATTTTTGCTTGGTTAGTGCGCTTCCATTTTTGTCATGTGATGCCACACGTTAAAATTTATTATCTCGATATAAAACATAACCGATCGTTTGCCGATATCCATTTCCTGTGTCGACAACAAAACGTACTTTTCGACCGGATGTGAAAACGGTACATGGCGCATGCGTAATGCATTCAAATAGGCATTTGTATCTAATAATTGCATATTTTGATAGTTTGTTACATCCGGTAAATAGAAAGGACGTAACGATTACTGGGTTGCAAACTGCAGCCGAACATTGTTGTGTAAATGGCAACATGTGCTAAGCACCATGTCTTCCCAAAGTCCGGTTTTGTTTGAAAGATCGCAGGGTGGATCCAATAAACAGATCTCACATAGGGGAATCTTGATAGCACTATGTAAAACTTGCTTCAAAATCAGTGTTAAATAGGCAAATTAAAACTAATTCACCCCTTCGTATTTCAGAGAATGAGACGGCTAGCACCACGATGCCGATCTGCGGCACTGTTTATCGCAGTCACCGCCATGATGCTCACAGAAACACACGCAGGTAAAACACTACAGATGTACATTATTCTCTCATCAACCTTAAAAAAACACCATTACCAAAAAGAATTGCAGAGATTCGGGTTTCTTAGGTCACTATATGAACGTATTCTCCGAAAACCTACTAATCTACTACATCTCTATTGTCAGAATCCGACGCTTTGCAAAGTAATTCTTAGGTAAAACAAAGAGTATTTAGCAAAAACCCCATCTCGGATAATTCAGATTTACATATGCAAGTAAGCGACATGTGTTATTCAAAATAAAAGTCCATTTGACCCAAACTAAAATTTTGATACAGAGCTACTACGGATGAGTATGCAAGAAATACGTTTTATTGTGTGTGATAGTCATTATCTTTAATCAAGGCAACATTATTTCGTTTGTTTTGGGACCATCAAATCATGTTTTATAGGTAAAGACTTCTTGACAAATCTCTGTAGAACCATCGGTATTTTGTTTGTCAGCCAGGATCCAACATCTAATAAAAAAGTCAAATTTTGGGATTCGAATCTTTGACGTTCGTAATTATTAGGGAGGTGTACGTAGCTTGACAGACCTTGGTAGAAGCCATCGATTTTGTCAGGCATGTTTGTCAGGCATGATGCAACATCCCATAAAAAAATTAAATTCTGGAATTCATATATTTGAGACTCATATTTAATAGAGAGGGGTACATGCAGTCTCCTGATTTGCGAACATACGATTTTGCTAACTTTTATCAAGCATCAGAGTCCTCAACTATTCAAACCAAACAATTTGCATGGAAAAAGTTACTTATGAATTTCAAATAACCTCCCTTTTTATTTCCCATCCGCAGTAACGATAGAGCTGAAGCCGAACCAGTATCCGGCCATCATATTTCACAACGCACCGCCAGGCACGGCGGTTCTTTCCGTGGAAGCCTTCGGGCTCGGATCCGGACGACCTGTGGACACGGTCGAACTCACGACCGCAGCCACAGAATACTTCAGCATCCGCCAAGAGGCAAACCCCACGACGGAGTGGGCGATCTCTGTTAAGAAGACGATCGACAAACCAGTCGGTCACGTGTTCCAATTCTCAGTGTACGGGTACCTCGATGGTGACGTCAGAGACCGCCATATTATGATCAATGTGACGTCAAAAAACATGTTCCCGCCCACTTTCGAGCGCCCCCTGTACAGTTTTATCGCCTACCGGAAGGGGTACTCGAAGGGGTTGGTGGATGTGGGTTTGGTTCAGGCGACGGACGCGGATGTCGAAGCGTACAACTCCGTGTTTCATTACCACATACTGGATGATGTGGCGCTGGATTATTTCATTGTGGATTTAACGACGGGTTATATTCAACAGATTCAGGATGTACCGAGTAACATAAAGAAACTCGAGTTTGATGTGACCGCATTTGATGGGGGCTCCCCACAGCTCTTGTCTTCTACAAAGGTGGTGATGACCATTTCTGACCTTGCACGTAAGTTTGATTAATTTTCCTCTTCGTGGTAAAATCACGTGACTAATGTTTATGATCTTATGTCAGCGCAAGATGTCCGCGCTACAGGTATTTTTTTGCTTTTTTTCACCTATGCATGAGTTGATCATCAACTTTCCGGTTCTGGTGGTATATGATAACCCATTCTTTGAAACAGCGTTACGTCTACCACCCGGCGGAGACGGGCGCGAATGACCAAAAATGACAGCCCGTCGTCTGCGATTTCTCTGCCGAGTGGTAGACGTATATAAATCATTGGTTATCATATACCACCATAATTGGAAATGGTCAACTCATGGGGAGTTCGTATTTTGGCTTATATTGGCAAAAGTAGGTGGAAAAGCAATGAGACCTGTTCCGTCATTGGCGCAGCCATCTTGGTAGGACATGAGATTGTTAAAATTGGTCACGTGATTCCCGTCTGGTACAATGTTCACGTATGTGATTGTTTCTGGCAGAGATGTGATGCTTGGTGGTGTCAACTCTATTGCTGTCTTAGAAAAGGAATGTATTGGCTTACTTTAGCTTTTATATTTTAGTATATCCATTATTAACGGTGTTTGTTCATAGATGTGATGAAATTTGGTAGTTATGAATTAAATTCTCTAAAACCGCACTGCATTAATTTTGTACAGTTATATGATACGCCCTTAATCCAAAAGCGTGGTATAGCTTTTGAAATCTACAGAATACAGACTAAAAATACTTTCTGACAACGCTTACAGAATTAATCTTGCTTAAAATAGCTACCTTTGATCGTCAATAAACAAAAGGAAAAACAAAATACAATACAAAACTGTATTGTTTCAATGACATTTTTATTGCAACTTTTAAATTTTCTATTCTGTAAACAAGCTTTAATGTTACATTCTATGTATCTGAGGCCATGCTTTTCTTTTTTATTAACTTACATTTTTATGCAACCTTACAAGGACGTGCTTATGTTCCTTATTAAACACTTTTGAACAAATGTTAAATCGTGATAAGATTGCTTTTTGATTGTGGTGAATGATAGTAATAATGACAATAAAACTCGATTTTTTTTTCGATCGAGAACTCGTTAGATAAAAAAGGAAAATACCCATAAGATTAAACTTTTCAATTTATGAACAAAATTCCCAAGCAATGGGCTAAACCTGATATAAAAAAAATAAAGCTTGATTCTGTTCGCATAAAGGAGAATCGAAAATAAGATCGTATTGTAAAAACAACCAAAAAAATCGTCGTTTAATAAAAGAGTAGACTCTGAACAATAAAAGTCATCCATGGTCACGCTCAGTGATTTATACACGTCGAGGGATCATTTCAAATTGTCATTCTTTCAGGATTTAATTAGTTAATTATTAAATACGATATGTAGAATATGTACATAGGCAACCGACATACAGTGAAGTTCAACCCTTCACTCCATACCATCCCCCACTTTTGCAGCAGAAGTCTTAAAGGAGACCGGATGAATTATTCATTACTTAAGGCTCAGCGTTGTCAATTGTGGACTTTTAACTAAGGTGTCCCCGGGTCCATTCCTCAACAGTGACACTGTAGTTTGTCATGGGAGTGTCTACAGAGCCCTTCCTATTACTGGTGAAATCCAGGAAAGCCGTAAACTAACAGATATTGACACAGCGTCTAACCCCATGTACGAGTATAATTAAACTTGTTAGTGAGCTATTTATCTTTGTTTAATCATGGTTTATACTCGATATCATATAGGTCGTTTATTTTTTTCGGGGATTTCTGTAATGATCTGTAGATTCTTTGAAGTTGGACCAATTCCAATTTCATATAAAGGCTAGGGGTCGGGGTGGGGGTGGGGGTTGGAATGCGATTAGATCCGGACCCGACCGAGATTAATCGAGAACGACCGAAGTTATCCGACGACAGAGTGAGTTCCAAAATGGCGAACTATTGGTATTTCTCCTTAAATCAATCTTGTGCAATGGTTCAAACCCAAGGTGGAATAATATAGTCTGCTTAAAAGGGCGTATTTTGAGCGTATGGCGAAAACACTAAGACATTATTCAATCGCCTCTCACACTAAGAAACCCGGTTCATATAGAAAATAAATCAGAAGTGCATTGACACGGACTTTTTGCATACTTTGTGACGAAATACAGATTAAACGAATTTTTTACTGACTGCCATGGTTTAACTGAATAATTGTTGATATCAGTCTTAAAATGAGAAACGTAATTAATGCACATCGGCGATCTTTCACCAAAAGAAAGTAGAAAAAATACATAAAAAAGGAGGGATATGAAAGATGATGAATGAATAAAAGAATAAAAACTATATATAGAAAATTGATTAAAAATATTCAAAAATCTTGGAAGAGTTGGTTGTCTGAACGGCCCACCATGCCGGATATTAAGCAAATCGTCCACATTTTACGTAGATCTTAATGAGATCTCTTTTTCTCCCGATGCGGATCACGTGTTCTTTTTTGACTTAATGGTCATTTGTGTGTGTTGGTTGATACCTGTCCATCCTTTGGCAGAAAATAAATCCCGATTCTTTTTCTTGCATGGTGCAGACGAATTCTGAAACGTTGTGAGAAAATTGATGAAAACCCGGAAGTAAATTTTCATTTTCTTGTAAACAAATAATTATTGTTAATATATCAGACATAATTAAGGGATCTTTTTCGATTTTGATCTTGATTTCCGTATGCTAACGGTTGTTTTTATGTTAAGCTAATTATTTTTCTCGTATCATTTGGCAAAGCGTTAATTGTTTCTCGTGTCCCATTAGTTGTATGTGTTCCTTGTGAACGTAAAATTTATATCTTCCCTTGAGCAAACATACCTTTTCCTCGCCTTCTAAGCGAAACAGTCATTGTTAAAACGTTTTTGCCCATTTTTGGTCAGCTGGTGGTCGACAAGGTGGAAGTTTTCGACCTGCTTTGTTTCGCTTTTTTTTCAATGTTGAAATTAACTTTGCTGATGTGTTCGTTACATGTGTTTAGAGCCTTACTGGTCGAAGTTATCTCTGGATATTCTTTTATATGGTTCGGATAGTAGAGTTTGATAGAAGTTTTATCTCTATTTTCGAGTCGGAAGCCAAGATTTCAGCTCATTTTGTGTAATATTTGGTATAAATCGTACAAAGCAAGTGTCAATTTAGGATTGGATGTGTTACAATAGAAGTGTTTGTGTTCCCTTTTAAACAAAGGACATGCGTATTCAATATCTTTGGAATATGTTGTCACGTGTTATAGTTGATCTTTGCTAGGAGGTGGAAGAGTAAAACCCTTAGAGTTGTAATGTATTCGAGAGTGTGGTGCTTGAACTTCTGACATAAATACAACCGCGTTTTCGGTATAAAGTCGATTAATTGAACAAATCAAAACGAATTATGATTAAATAATTATTGAACCAATGGTAGTGTTTTAAGCAATATCGTCTTTGCGTCTGTAAATCATTTCTTTTTATGACTTATTGTATTAATCATTGAAAACTTTATTCGAATATCGGTTAGTCAAACACAGGTTATCCGTAAAGTATATTGATTAATGAGAGGCCTATCTCTTGACTAGAATTGGAGTCAGGTTTAGTGCAATTAGGTACCGCCACACACAACAAATTACATTTGACAACACCTTTTAAACAACTTTAACCAGCAAACATGTGGAATATTACCTAATTAGTGCAATAAGGTCACACCACACACCGCAAAACTAATCTACATTTGACATCACCTTTTGAACAACTTCAGCCAGCAAATATGTGGAATATCACCCTGACCTTGTATTTTTCTTTAGCACCGGAAGTGTTCTGTGTTGCCGTTGAAGACACCGTCGCCAGGATATGCTGGAAGGACCCAACAAACGGGAGCTATGTGATGAGATACGAACTCATCGTCCAGATGAACGGACAGAACGCCACCACAATTCCCGTCACCGTGAACGGGATTCGGGACGAGACTTGCAGCGTTGTCAGGGGCAACCAGATCGGGCGGAACTATACTTTTACGGCTCGTGTGGTGAACGGCACAGAAAGTAGTCCGGACAGCTTACAGCGGAAAGTGAGCATCGCAAGGAAAGGTAAGTTTTCATTTTTTATTATAATCTAAAAGTTTTCTTTTCAATTTGTTGTTTCGAGTGCACGGTTTGTGTTACATGTCTACAAATGAGAGTCATCGCCATGGCATAACTGCATGATTCGTTTTGCCGGCTATGTTTAAGGCCTGAAAGATATGCTGAACCTACAATTGTCGTTCACTTTAATTTAACTATGGTCTTTGGTTATAGTCAATGTCAGAACAAAGAGTTAAAGTTTCTTTTTTTTTTAGATGTTTGTAGACAGCTTCCATAACACCTGGGGGTTTCTTACGAAATTTCAACATATAAATAAACTATATGTAATTGATAAATCAAAGATTGATCATTTTTAACAAGAAATTTACTGTTTGTAAAGGATTA
Source organism: Cerastoderma edule (assembly GCA_947846245.1). Lineage (NCBI taxonomy): Eukaryota > Metazoa > Mollusca > Bivalvia > Cardiida > Cardiidae > Cerastoderma > Cerastoderma edule. The sequence goes on along the minus strand of OX401413.1, from coordinate 4,764,494 downwards.
AGTAACACTTATTAAGGAGATCTATGATGTTTGCTTCTTCGGCTAAAGACTGTCGTAAGTTCAATTCAATGGTGGAGAACATGGTACCCTTCATTGCCTAACAAATTCAACACAATAATTGGTTATGATTCTAGTCATGAAAGAATAGCGTGCGATTCAGCCAACTGTGGGGAACGTTTTAAAGTTTGGTTGAAACTATATCACCAGATCGTATAGTCTTGTTCATAAATAACAACGACAAAAATCGAGTGCCGGAAATTTGTTTTCTTTGTAGAACATATCAACTTAGGTGAAGGTGTTTTCTTTTTATCTGGCAACGTCTTTTGTGATGCTAACATCGTAAAAATATGGAGGTTAAAATCAATTAGAACTAGAATTATAATTTCGGTAAAACTCGTAGACGACCCGGGTATGTTAGGAAATGGGTTATATGTAGCCCATTGATTTATGTTAAGCCATGGTAAGTGTAACGTTGCGGAAGTAACCACTCTGAGGAGTTTGTGATACTACCACAAAATTGTTAGTCTTAAAGGTGCTTAGTCACAGATGTTACGAAATATGGAAGTCCTAAATTTCTTTGGTACTACACAACAGCTGTTCTATTGTTTGATCTGCTTCGGAGGAGAACAGCGATTGGACGCATTATGAGTTCGTATTTGATTCAAAGCATGTATACATTGAATTAATGCATTTAAGTTCAAAGGCGTTGAACGCGTCTGGGATTTACCGCATATAGACAGGACATACCAGAGCATTGGATGCTTCCTGAAGTAATCATGCTCTGTTGTAAAGCTACTTTTAAATTGAATATTAACCAACGATACAAAAACTTTACTGTTTCAACGACATTTTATTTGTACTTTCAACTTTTCATATGTTAACAAGCAACTCTAAAAATGTGTTATAGTCTTAAAAACTAAGCCATGTGTTCACTGATCATTTTATCTAAGCGCTATGTAACGACTGGGGAGGTGACTAAGGCAGTGTCTTAGTGCCCTTATAACTAATGGCTTCTTTCATCCGCACTGACGCATTATCAAACAAAAACATGTACACCCCATACTGAAAGAAATGCGTTAAATGAAGTCAGCGCGACATGGTTTTTTTCGTCTCTTTTAGAGCGAAAAAAATTCATCAGACGTTGATGTCCTCTTTTAACATAATCTCACACTAGTTTGGGTCCGTCAATTATTTGCGCAAGACCACATAAGGCAAGGATCGATGCATCTCTTGGCGATTATTGATTTATACCGAGTCATCCCACTTTAAATTATTCTTGCATAAATGTCAGCGTCAGATGAAGTTGTCCGCTGTATACCACTGGTCACTAAGACATATTGAAAAGAAGTCAACTGTATGGAAAGATACCTTTGCAATATGGAAACACTAGGATGATGCCTGATCAAACCACATAAAACCTTAGATATTTTTGTGATTTAACAAGGAAATTTTCTCTCATGACATAAGACATTAGCAATCGTTGTGATAAAAAGAGGAATTGCCCATATAGGGCAATGGAGTTCCCCTGTCAACAACACAAAAGGGCAATACTTATACGCGTTAAGGTTAGATCGGACCTTCAGAAGTGATCCTTTTAAATTTGTTTCGAAAAACGGATCCGATGTTACGGAAGTATTTCTTACTAAACGCATCTTCAACCTTCAACATGTTGTTAACATTAACAAGGGAACATGGTTGTAACATTTGGGACAATGTTGTACATGGCCACATAGGTCATACAAAGGTTACTACAGCATTCGGAATAACCGTTTACTCATTTATTTCGAAATACTTCCTGAATTCGCACCACATTCAAGTACAAGAAGGTCCTGTGTGGTCCAGTGGTTAATCAAGGTGTAAGACTTGTGATACAGTAGGGGGTCCATGGTTCAATTCTCATCAGCGGTACTAGGATTTTTCAAATACCAATGACACACCATGAAACTCGATATAAACTAATTGAATACAGGAAGGGCTGTTTGAAACATGTTAGCTGGGGCAGTGGTTTATATACGTTTGTTTTAAATATTGAGTTTTATTTATCAGTTTTGAAAAAGCGGCTGTGTTACATGTATCATTTTATTTTTAAAACTATCCGGCCTGTGTTATTGACAGGCATGGTTATTGATAACTAAATACTAAAGACAGGGTTGTATCATTAAGATTGGACGGATTGTACATCACCTGGAAAAATGCACCAATGTTACGTTGCAAATGTTAAAACATTGGCCATGTTTCTACTTCGAAATAAGTCCATGAAAAAGGAGAGCCTTCCCTTTTTATACGCATAAAGAAATATTATTATAGAAAAAAAACTGTTACAAAAAGAGAAATTGCTCATATTAAGTGCAAGCGGAACCATATCTACAATTGGTTTTAATAGGAAAAGGGAATAAATAAGAGCACATTGTAGTCCACTTTAGAAAGAAATGTACATAATATAGAGTCGTTTTGAATCAGTTTATCTTAAATACATGCAGTGTTCCCATTTGAGGAACTTGATGATTTATTATGTCTTTGTTAAAATGTTTGTTAAAAATTGCTATATAACATGTTATGTTTATAATGCAATAAAATATTATGTATGTATATGTATCAAAACTGCTTCAAATCAAGTAATTTCAATGCTAAAATATACTTATTTTAAAGACTGCATGTGCGTAGATACCGGACTATCCGTTCTTATATCCAGATGCTATATTCTTGAAATGTTTTATAAGACTTTATAACCGGCGAACGTGGTTAAATTCAAACGATTTACAACACTAAAATCTGTCTAGTCCATCTCTACTTTCAGGACTCTACGGGGATTGTCCTCTCTTCAGCAACTGCAGCGTTTGGGAGCCGTGCGGTAACCATGGTAACTGTCTGGTCAACGCCGACCTTGACTACACATGTAACTGTACCCCGGGGTGGGCGGGACGAAACTGTTCGGGCGTGGACGTCTGTACGGACACCCTCTGTAACGACGGTACCTGTCACTACACCGGGGACCGGAAGTTTCACTGCGCATGCCCAGACACTCATTACGGTAATTATTGTCAGTTCTTTAACCAGTGCTCCTCTAACCCGTGTCGTAACCAGGCATCGTGCACGAGTAACCTGGATGGGGACTTTGTATGCGCATGCCCAGATCACTTCACGGGGCGTCTCTGCGAGACGAGGGACCCCTGTGATCCGTCACCCTGTCTCCATGGCAACTGTAGTGCCATCGGCGAATTTGGGTATAATTGCTCTTGCGAAGACGGCTACTTCGGTAAGAACTGCGAAGAGGAGGACTTCTGTGTCCTAAAGATGCCTTGTTACCAAGGAGACTGCTACCGGTTAAATGAAACCATGGCGACGCAGTCAGGGAAACCGTACGTGTGCAGCTGTCGGCAAGGTTACCGCGGGGAGCGTTGTTCCGACCTTGACATGTGCGAGATGTCGAAGGTCAGTGCAATGGAGCTCTGTCGTAACAACGGGACATGCCTCTATGACGAGCCAAGCTCCTATGACTGCCGCTGTGTAGGAGGGTTTTGGGGTGGGGAATGTCAAAACTACGACCCTTGCTTCGAAAAGCCATGCGCAAGCGGAGTGTGTAGGAATACATCAAACACCGATTACCACTGCGAATGTAGTGGCGGCCATTTTGGTTTGTTGTGTGAAAATTACGACCCCTGCTTTGAACGGCCTTGCATGACAGAATCTAGTGCATGTGTTAATATAACGAGTACAGACTATGAATGTCACTGTCCTGAGGAACGGTTCGGTAAGAATTGCGAGCACATAAACGGATGCATGGTCAGCTTCTGTCATAACAACGCCACGTGTACCAACACTTCCGTTTCCGGTGATGTCGAGTGCGCATGTCAGCCGGGCTACACCGGGAAACTCTGCTTCGACTACGACACTTGTCTCTTGCTTCCCTGTGAGAACAACAGCACATGCGTCAACCAATCCGACACCTCGTACACCTGCCAATGTCCGCCTGGGTATCGGGGTGATAGGTGCGAGCTCGCCGATCCTTGCGCCGAGAGTCCGTGTGTGAACGGGGGTACATGCAACATCGGTATCACACACACGTCTTATTGGTGCATGTGCGAGGAGCGATTCTATGGTACCCACTGCGAGTTTGCGCATTTCTGTCAACTGCACCATGATTGTGAGAATGGAGCCACATGCACCATTCTCGAGGGGTACGAGGTTCGAAACGTCTCGCTCGAGGTTGAGCCGAACCTGACGGTCGTGGCGGAAGTACGGAACATATACACGTGCGTGTGTCGGTATGGATTCACCGGTAAGTGTGGGAAAGCAGCCGCTCGAAGGTAACATGTCGTCTCTCTGTGTTGTTGTTGGAGCAGCTATCTACGCTATCACATACCGGCTTGAAAATTGTTTATTGTACCCGCCAGCACAACCAATGCACAACTGTGAACTTTGTTCGTTTGTAGCTCTTAGAACTATACGATTGTACCGCTAACTACATTGCACAACTATGTACTATGTTCTTTTGCAGCTCTTTTATACACACGTGTAAACCGCCAACTGTGCGCTCTGTTCTTAGAAGCTGCGTTATTCACACAAATCGCACACTACTATAACACAGTTATGTTACATAAACAGTGGTAAAGGGTAAAAGTCTTATATGAAGGACAGATAATGAGAAATAGTACATATTTACAAAGTAAACTTACTTCTACTGGACTTTCTTCTGAAGCTTTCCCATTTCCCTTTGTTCGTTTAAACTGTCATAAACAGAGGGGGATCTGGATCGTTTGCCACTATTTGGGGTAATTTTCCGAAATGAAAAAAGTACAAGTTTTGCCATTTGTTATTCAAATAAACCACTAAGGGAAAAGCAATATTTCCTTTTTAATATTTCTTTCTCTTTGAAAGCTTCATATTTCATATCCTGATGATACAGTCAGGAGGTAAGGGGGTCAACTGCAGATGAGGACCAGTCTAAGAATAAGTGTTCCAAAACTTTTGTCATGACTATTCATGCATATACAAATTCAATATCATTTGATGAATTAAAAGAAAGCGTATGAAATTGTGTATCTTAATACAAAAAATGTGAAAAAGGAAAATAAGAAAAGGCCAGGTCTCGAACTCACGCGGAAATTAAATGTAATAATTCGATCAGAGGAGGACTGCTATCAGACTGTCACAACCACAGGTTCAAATTTCATCACCATTAAAGAATTATTTAATATTTAAGCTTTAGCTAACAATTGAGTACAATATATTGGGTCTAACTGCTTATAGGACACGTTTTACATCACTGTTTTTGTCAATCGAATCTCTTCAGTTATTTTCGTGAGCTGAGATTTCATTGAATAAACCCGATGTGTTCAGATTGCCATTTGTGATGATGGCGTCAAAATGTTTTGGTTATTGTTCGTAACTAAAGGCGATTTGGTATTAGATAAAGCACAAAAAATACACACATTTATATTGATTCTGCTGTAAATTTCGTTTCCTTATTTTTTTCTTTTCAAATATTTTCATTTTCCATTGTGAATATTGAGGGGCAAAGTATACTCTGGCCCCCCGGTCTGAATATTGGGGGCGGGGCCCCCTGCTCCACGGCTCCTACGCCTATGATGTAGTATAATTATTTAAGCTGATTGTTTGCACATTTGTCGACCGCTGCTAATGCACAACTGTGAACTGTGTACCTTTTTGCTCGACTATGGTTCGTAAAACATAATATCCAAAAACACTCTCACATGGTTGTTTGTTTGATTCAGGAACAAAGCATAAAACACCAAATGGTGAAATTGAATATGCCATTTAATTTTGTATGAATGACGATTGCTTTATTTAACCAAAAACCTTATTTAGTTAACATTGACCTATATATATTTATGCCATCAAACATTGATTCAAAATCAAAGATGCGGAGACGACTTTAAATTCATTTCGACACATTTACCGCCAATTTCATAGCACATCTTTGTACTCTGTTAATAGACGCTGCTTTATTCACATATACCGGTCATTGCACATTTGTGCACATGTTCCTTGTAGCTGCTTTATGAATACACATTTACCACCCGCTTCAATTGCACAACTGTGTACTCTGATTGTAGAAGCTGCTTAATTCATATATACAGCACATTACTATTGCACATACATGTGCTATGTTTGTTTTAGCTGATTGTTTACACATTTGTTACCAACTGCCAATGCACAAACTTGAACTTTTACACGTGCAGCTCTTTTATACACATTACCGCCAACTTCATTGCACAACTGTGTACTATGATTATTTGAGCTGATTGTTTACACCTCTTTCGCCCACTGCCAAAGCACAACTATGAATTTGTGCCTTTGTATCTCTTTTATACACATGTACCTTCAGCTACATTGCCCAACTGTGTACTCTGATTGTAGAAGCTGCTTTGTTCACATATACCGGCCATCACCATTTCACAACTGTGTACATTTTTGTTTAAGCTTTTTATACACATTCACACCCAGTTTCATTGCACAACTCTGTACATATGCGTTAAAGCTTTTTAAAACACATTCACAACCTACTTCCATTGCACAACTGTGCACTCTGTCCTGTGCACTGTTTTCATAATTGCAAACATTGTATTGTACACATATATACCGCCAACTTTCATTGTACAGCTGTGAACTTTTTCATAGTAGCTATCTTACACACATATACTGCCAAATACAATTGTGCAACTGTGTACTGTGTTCAATGTCGCTGACATATACACATATGCCGCCACTATCATTGCACATCTGTGTACTCTGTTGATTGTAACTGTTCTGTACACATATATTGCCCACTACCACTTCTCATATGTGTTCAGTATTAATATTACCTGTTTGTGTTCATATGTTAGCCATTGCTATTGGACAATATACAATGTGTTCATTTGAACGGGTTCATACATGAAAATCACTACTGCTATTACAAAGCTATGTTCTCTGTTATTTGTAGCTGTAGTGTGTACATATAATCGCCAATGCCATTATAGTAAATAATAAATATATATGTACATTGTAACTGCACTTGTACTCAAATATGTGCTCTGCCATGCCTTAGCTAAACAAGTATATAAAAGCACGCCGGGTACTATCTTGGCTAAAACTGTTGACACTTAATCTCAAACAACTGGCTCTTTCTTTATCGACATGTGTGCTTTATTATTTGCTAACAGTGTGCCTTTGTTTTGTGACTTTATATGATTTTGTCGTGAAAATATTGCTTGATTACTTTTTAACTAATGCTAAAGCTAACAGTATAATCTATACCATGGTAAGTATATTTTTCTGGAGTTTGCTACTTTGCTGTTGTAGTGTATAATTTTCATTTAGTCCAACTAATTTTCTAAGACTTATTTCTAAAAGTTTAGCATTTTTCTTTTTATAGAATAGGTTATGATTAAATACATTGACACGTCTTTTTACAATGATGATAACATGCACTTTTCGATGATAACATGCACTTTTCGATGATAACATGCACTTTTCGATTTTCGTAACACAAATGAACACAGAAGACTACGAAAAACTACTCTTCGTGCTTTCAGCTCGATTTTGCGCCAAATGAGATCTGGTCAGAGCTTGCTATAATTTGAAGTATGCCCTAACAAACTCATTTCAGAGTCAGTTCTACGTTGATATTTTGTGACTTATATCTATTTATTACAATTGATATGTACCTTGATTCGGAGCTTCTTGTTTTTGAAAGTTTGTATAGGGCTTACTTTCCATGAATTTGTTTCTGTCCTTGCTTTCTTGTATGATGTACGCCGAAGTGGAGCTCTTCTTTTGCAAAGTTCACGTAGTTTAGATATAAATAAATTGGCTTGGAACTCATGATCTTTGAATGTGGTTCTGTCCTTGTTTTCTTGTATCAAATGTATCCAAAATCAAAGCTTCTGTTTTGAAACATTCATATAGTTTAGATATCACTAAATTGGCTTAGAACTTACAAATTGTAAATTTGCTTCTGTCGTTGTTTTCTTGTATAATGAACCGAGCATCAGACCTCTTCTTTTGACAAGTTCACTTTGTTTAGACATCAATTGATTGGCTAAGCACTTACGATCTTTTTTTGAATTTGTTTCCGTTCTTGCATTTTAATATAATGTGCCCAGAATCAGAGCTCTTCATTTGACAAGTTCACTTAGTTTAGACACAAATAAATTGACTTACGATCTTTACACTTGATTCTGTTCTTGTTTTCTAGCATAATGTACCAAGAAATGGCCCTTTTCTTTTGAAAAGATTACATAATTAAGTAACTAATACAATGCCTTAGCACTTACGATTTATGAATTTTCTTACGTCCATATTTTTTTGTATGATGTACGCAGAGTAGGAGCTAGTCTTTTGAAAGGCTAATAAAGTAAGGTAATTGGTAACATGTGTATTACTTTGGTTCTGTCCTTGTTTTCTATATAAAATAACCAAGAATTGGAGCTTCTTGTTTCAGAGATTCACATATTTAAGCTCTATTTGTAATGGGAATTAATACTTATGATCTATAAACTTGCTTCTGTCCTTGTTTCCTCGCATTACATACTCAGAATTATAGCTTCTTATTTGAAGTACTCACATATTCAAACTTGATCTGTGATAAGATCTGCTATCTTTACATTTGCTTTTTGTCTTGTTTTCTTGTAAATGTATAAAGAATTTGAACTTCTCGTTTGGGAAAATTGATATCAAAATGGATTCTAGAAAAAGAAATAGAATATAATTATCATAACATGAAATATCTTTGTTTTCAACATGTTTCATTTCCTTCTTTAATTTGAACAAATATATTAATTCTGTGGTTTTTTTAACTGAATCTTATAAGTTTCATTTAAGTTAATTTTTACTTATATGGTACCGGACAGTTGAGCTTTGGCTACATGTAGTGAATTTATGAGCGGTTTTGATCATCCAAAATTGAAAGCGTTTGCAGACAACGAAAATACCCCAAAATACCTTGCATAAAGTATATCTCTAATATATGCTCAGTTGCTCACATCTTTATTTCTGCCCCTTGTGTTTCCGCCTCAGGGGAAAGATGCGAGAAGTTGTCCACGTGTTTGAGTCACCCGTGCGGTCAAGGTCACTGTATACCGAAAGGTGAAGGTCACGTCTGTCAATGCCCGGATGGAACGGAGAGAGTGAACTGTGACAAGGGTGAGTGACTTCTCTTTTAATTATCTTCGTACTTTTATGATTATTTTCCTTTCATTATGATTTGAAAAATGTTTTAATTTTTCAAGGTTCTTTTTAATATAATTGATTTAAACTACATTCTTCATAGAATGAAAGGCATCATAGGAAACGAAATACTTTATTGAATTAAGAAAGAGGGCACAGTGCTCATATGGGCAACCTGTCCGTTTTCTTTGTCAAAAATTCTAGAAAACTGTCCTCGCCTTATTAACACAACGCCAAGATTGTTTTGCTGTTTGTTAAAATCATTAGTTAAATAAAATTATCATAGGATATAAATTGTTGAATTGAGAAAGAGGAGATAATGCGCAAACGGACAATCTGTCCGTTTTCTTTCTTGAAAAAGCTTTCTCAACTGGCTAACTGAACACTGGTATTGCTTTGCTATTAGTTAAAATCATTAATTAAATGTAATTAAATCAAAACATTTAAGCCGGTTTTTGTCGTGGCTTTGTAGGTCTAGATCACAATTTCAACGCCTACGCACTGCTACTCTGCCAGCTACACGACAGATTTGGGATGTACTTTGCATATCATTATCATTAGAATGGGTTATTAAAGCACCCTTTATGGCGACCTTAGTCCGCCTTTGTAAATAATACCATTATCGGGTCACCTTAATCTCAGGACCACCTCTAAATAAAGACCCCCCTGTTGATGGAGCTACCCCGCAATTAAGGTCACTCTTATCAGGACTAGAATATACTAGAATGCCCTTCAAAACACCGTAAACTCAAATATAAATTTTGATCTTTATACAATGTCCTCTTACATGTCAAACAGCATTGCTCTCACATCTTGGCACCAATACCAGACGCACGCGCACCAATACCAGACGCACGCATGGGTTAACCCTTAGAATGCTGGGTTATTTTCTAAAAATAGATTTTTGGATCGTCCGCTTTCCAAAACCCTGACTATCTGTTTAATTTTGATGAGGAAATATACTCAGAGTAGCAAACAGGTAAGATCAGAGACATACCGCCAATTCATTTACGTTACCCTCTCTAGTCTGGGTTTGTGGGTTCAAATCTTGCTAGAAGCGGGGTGCACTTTGCGATCTTTTATCAATTCACATCTTGCGCGACACCTGCTTGTGTGTCCAGGAAGCAAAATGGACATTGACTGATTCAAGTTGTAAAAACTTGCTTCACACTCAATAAAAGATAATAAGTTTAAACTAAAGCACTTTTGAAGCGACTTGTTTGGCCCCAAAACGGTTGCCCGGATTTTCAATCTTTTATTGTGAAAGAGAAATGGATTAACCTTTGCATGGTTCTGTAAGCAAACTCATTTAGACACCATTTTGGCTCCCGGATGCCAGTTCCGTTGCGATAACTGGCACTTAAGGTAGAATACCCATTACCCGCCATTTTGAAATAAATTCTTTCGACGGATTACTTCGGATGTTCTCGGAAAATATCGGTCGATGCCGGAACTATCTGGTTAGATACGAGTACTTCAGGCTCAGACCGATGTATACCGAGAACGACCAAAGTAATCCTGCGGATTCTTGGTATACTACCTTAAAGGGGTATACTACCTTAAATATTGTGCTCGTCAACAAACAATTGATAACATCATTCGTTTAGTTTGAACTTAATTATATTACATCGAATCACTCTCGATTCTGCTTTCTGGATACATAACCAGTTCTCGCGCCGAATGTGGATTGATAAATGATCGCTCAATGGACCCTGCTTCTCAAAGGATACGAACCCCCGATCCACATGTCCCGAGGAAGACGCTCTACCCTGCTGACCACTGTAATGACTCCTTTAGAATGACAACGTAGGACCAGACATAAACGACATTAACATTGGTGCTAACACGTTATGGGTTGTTTAACAGGGCCATAATTACATAATGCGCAGTGTAAGACCTTGAATCGGCAAACAATATTCAAAGTAAATTCAAAACTGGTCAATTTACATGATATTCATTCAATAAATACACCAGCAAACGCTAATTATCCCACGGTGCCATAATAATTAATTTAAAATGACAATCTACGAACCTTCTACGTCTAAATGCAATAATTTATGTCATGTTTTGATCGGTTTTAAATTACATGCGATATCTTGAACATAGGAATTTGGTTTTAAATAATAGAAAAAATTACGTTCATGTAAAAAAGGGTTAAATTAGGTTCGGTTATGCGGAGGTATTTTAGTAAACACGGTCCTGCGTGGTCCAGTGCTTGAGATGGTGGACTTAAACTCGGGGATTCCTGGTTAGAGCCCCACAGACACTTCTGATTTCATGGGAGTGACCTTTGGCAAGTCACTTCAGAGCCCGAGCCACTTAAGATCCAATCTAACAACAAACATATTCTATATTTTCTATGAGTTTTGTCAGAATTCTAAGAGGGGTTTGTACATAGGAACCACAACGAGAAATGATTAAGTATTGCCTGTGTATATGTTTTTTCAATCAATTGAATCTTTTCTTGACCATAATTGGTTGCAGGACGAAAACCAATTAAGATCCAATCTAACAACAAAAATATTCTATATGATCTATGATTTCTTCCCACCTTTAAGAGGGGTTTAAACATAGGAACCACAACAAAAGCGGATTAAGTATTGCCTGTGTATATGTTTTTTCAATCAATTGAATCTTTTCTTGACCATAATTGGTTGCTGGACGAAAACCAATTAAGATCCAATCTAACAACAAAAATATTCTATATGTTCTATGATTTCTTCCCACCTTTAAGAGGGGTTTAAACATATGAACCACAACAAGAACTGATTAAGTATTGTCTGTGTTTATGTTATTTTGATCAATTGAATCTTTTCCTGACCATAATTTGTTGCAGGACGAAAACCAATTAAGATCCAATCTAATAACAAACATGTTCTATATGTTCTTTGATTTTTCTCACCTTCAAGAGGGGATTGAACATAGGAACCACAACGAGAACTGATTAAGTATTGTCTGTGTATATGTTTTTTTAATCAATTGAATCTTTTCCTGACCATAATTTGTTGCAGGACGAAAACCAATTAAGATCCAATCTAATAACAAACATGTTCTATATGTTCTTTGATTTTTCTCACCTTCAAGAGGGGATTGAACATAGGAACCACAACGAGAACTGATTAAGTATTGTCTGTGTATATGTTTTTTTAATCAATTGAATCTTTTCCTGACCATAATTTGTTGCAGGACGAAAACCAATTAAGATCCAATCTAATAACAAACATGTTCTATACGTTCTATGATTTCTTCCCACCTTTAAGAGGGGTTTGAACATAGGAACCACAACGAGAACTGATTAAGTATTGCCTGTGTATATGTTTTTTTTAATCAATTGAATCTTTTCTTAAATATTTTCAGCATTCTGTAACGAAGACGGAAGTTTCTACGATAAAACCGGCCGATACTTCTGGCCGAAGACAATGTCAGGCGACACAGCCAAGATTACCTGCCATTACGGACCTCGTTCAAGTTTCAGTCTCGGGGAACACCAATATGCGTCACGTGAGTGCGCCGTGACGTACAGTGGCGACACCTACTGGAAACCCCCTATGACGTCAGAGTGTAGAGAGGTAAGCGTTGATCTATTTTTGGTCTAAGGGTGCGTCAGCACCTTAGTTCATTGAATTTACATACCACTATTTGAGGGACGCTACTTAATCGATACACAAACAGCGGTCTGACCCCAATTACTCATGAAACAGCCGCCTTCACTGTGCGGACTAATACCTTCTACGAACAAGGAATGTAGTCCGGATTTGCTATATTATTACTGTCAAGTTTACAATCATCTTGCTTTAAATGCACCTTAGTCCAACAGCGCTTTTAGCGCTTTGATTAAGTTTTTGAGTTTGGGAACACCAATACGCGTCACGTGAGTGCGCGGTTTTGTACAGTGGCGACACCTACTGGAAATCCCCTGTGACGTCAGAGTGTCGAGAGGCAAACGATAAAAGTAATTACGTTATTGGAATACGATATCAATAAGTATTTGTGTTTTGGGAATATCAAAATGCTTTCCCCTCTGACGTCAGTGTCTCGAGAGGTAAGCGGTAAAATCGTTTTTATACGTTTTTGAGTTAGGGAACACCAATATAGTTCACGTGACGTACAGTGGCGACACCTATAGGAAACATGGCTTTTTATTTTCAAAAAATCCTCGAATCTCAATCTGTGAGATAGTCGCTTTAATGGTGTCTATACATTTCAGTTGAACGAGGCAGACGTCACCAAGAATCTGAAGAGCCTTGCGTCCCTCACTCGGGATGCCTCGGGTCTACAACCGGAAGAGATCGCCAATATAACTACGCTACTCGAGGAATACTTCGTCTTCTCTTTCGATAACATAGAGGTGAGTTTTCGGGTTTTGTTTGAGGTAGTATACCCATAACCCGTCATTTAGAAACTCAGATTATTCAGTCGTTTTCGATTTAAATCGGTCGTTGTTGGAACAGTTTGCATTAAACCGAAGAGTTCCGGCCCCGACCGGTGTATGTAGAGAACGACCGAATTAATCCGCCAAAAGAATGTGTATCAAAGTGGTGGATTATGGGTATTCTACATTAAGCCTATTCTTCATTTTATTTCGATTGTGACGGAATATTATAGCATATCAAATTCACTCACGATGACTGCTTCCTGGATTCTTAACCTGTACTCGAACTGGGATAGTCTCGGCATTTTTCATCTCGCCTAACGTGATCAAACCCGGGAGCCGCGGTGCAAGAGGCCGACGGTCTGCCTCTGTACCGATGTCGCCAACAGGTTTCGGGTTTGAATTGTATTTTCTTTGTTTAAGGCTAGTAACTTTGATGACAATGCCATATGCCCTACTAGAATATACCACCCTGTTTCAAAAACGTATACAGCTTGCGCTTTAACGCTTTAGGTAATATCCCACTGACTTACGGAGTGTCGTTTTTTTACCCGTCTTGGCTATTCCTAATAGATAGTCTTCCTCAACCACAATTAGTCGGGTTTTTTGCAACACAACTGAAGAAATGGTGTCTTTTGGGGGGGAAGTTTTGCATGTAAAACATGTAAGATACCTTTAACATTCCCATATAGCCTATTGTTGGATATGTTCAAATAGCTTGTGGGGTTTTTTTTTTTTTTTTTTTTTTAAAGGGGGGAGGGTACTCATTCAGTCAACACTGGTAAAATGATCATTTCCCGACTTAGTTAATGGAAACGACCTGACATGATCATTGACATAAGATCGTATAACCATATCAATCGTGGAAGAAAGTACTCTTCCTCTTTTGATTATGGACCGGGTATCGCAACATAATTTAAATACTGTTTGTGCAACGTAATCAAATACTTATTGAAAACGTTATATTACCAAACAAATGAATAATTAAACGACCCTAAACTACGCCTGAAGTAATAAAAAAAGAACTGAAAATCTGTTGATGTAACGTTGTTGCCACCCAATGCAATCATATTCCTGGAAATATCATTTAATTACCAATGTGATAATTTTGCATGTTTTTACAGCGTTTCATCTCATAACATTAAATGATGAAAAAATAGCCTCTCCCATTTTTGTTTGATCTGAATTCTTTACTAGGCGGTTTCTCCATGATGTTTGTTGATTTGAACCTTTGAGAGCGGCCGAGATAAGGTCGAAAAATTATAGAAATTATATGAAAATAAAACGTAGCTGGTTAACGAATAGCCGGGATGATTAAGATATAGGTTAACGGCTAGTTCCCTTCCTGACTAGAACAGCATGTATGTATACTATAGCAATGTGTGATTGGGAAGGTTGTCTTACGGTATATATCGTACGGCTCTTTGTGTGGCAGGCCAGAAGACCCTGTCTAACCATGTTCTTGCAATGAACACTCATTCAATAAGATCCTACGCACTTGTTGGGAATGGAAGGGGAATTACGATTCTGCGGTTTTTCCACTGCCACGACCAACGTGGTAGCACCCAGCACATTGTTATCAAGCCTTGTATCTGCGAGTGTCATTTTTACAATTAAAAGATAAAAAGCCCGGAACAAATGGTCCATCACATGATTTCATCTCTTACTGTTTATCGAGGCAACTTTTTGTGGTTTGTGAAGGAGGGGGGGTCTGAGTTATGCTAAAAGGGGTTTTTAATAATTTGGGTGTAGAGCAAACGGCCGGTCATTTGTTGAAATATAACAAAGGTGGTCTTATTTTGAAATAATAATTGTATATTCGAAATTAATCACGTTTGAACGTGGAATGAACAGTCGTAGATTTGAAACTTCTAACTTTTGATTTTGAAAAACACACTGTTTCTAAATTCATTTAATTGTGAAATATTTCAATAGTTGAAACTCATTTAATTGTGAAATTAGCAGTCGCAGATTCGAAACTATATCAATTCTTTTACTTTTTCTTAGCTGAAGTCTCCAAGTCGGTTAGGTCGGTTGGGGCTTATCTGTAAGGGAATGGCAATAATATGTTCATTGTCGAATATTGACCAATTACAAGTCAGAGTGATTGCTTTCGCATCTAAATTATGCACAACGCTTTATAAACACGGAATCCGGAAACAAACATCTTTGCATCTGTACGTTTATTCGAGAAATCAATAATCAACACAAACTAACATCAGTGTACATGTAATAAAATAGCAATCTAGAGTCGCCGTTTTATCCGGTTCATTACATTTTTCGGGAAACATGTTTCAATCGGTTTTCCCGCGTTTCGAAAAATCTCCACTTCCGCCAATTCCTGACACTCCTAATGCCATAGCTTTCATTCGGGAGCACTCGTTAATCATCGGCGTAATTCTATATCAACACTGAAATCTACAAGAATCGCTGTAAATTTCAGGGCAGCTGTCAGTGTGCGCTTGACGTGTGATTCACGGACAAGCGTTTACAGCCCCAGACCACAGAACTCTCTCCTATAATTAGGATTACTATTATTCATTTTTTTTTTCATTAATGTTTTTATCGACTGTGAAACAAGTTCTTATAACAAGTTCTTATAACTTGTACCAATTACTCGATTTCTGCCCCAGACCATGTGTTCACGAAACGTTCTTAAGTAT
Organism: Cerastoderma edule; assembly: GCA_947846245.1. NCBI lineage: Eukaryota > Metazoa > Mollusca > Bivalvia > Cardiida > Cardiidae > Cerastoderma > Cerastoderma edule. Next base: position 4,748,288 of record OX401413.1, on the reverse strand, counting down.
GATATCTGGCTTTAACACAAAAGTCTTCCTCAACTTTGAGTATAAGTATAAGCATAGACGGTATATTGTTCTCTAGAAATTAACTCATTCTTAACTTTTTCACTTGAAAGTCTAGGCAATGATTTTGAGTAAACCTAAGCGCCATCTCAAGTGAGGTTATGCATGCTTTAAAGAGCGACCTCAAGAACTCTTATTTATCTTACTCAGCTGAGGACGATTACCGTACTTAGTAATATAGGTTAAAGTTCATGCATCGTAATTTTTCGAAAACATGGGCTACTACAATGTTAAGTTGTTAAACGCCATTCATTAACCTTCTTCATGTTCCCTTCTACAGTGGTAGTGTGGGCTTTCTTACACAGCACTCTGGGAACAGTTGGATTAAAGTCAGGGGCCTATCTTACAACGTTTCGAACAAGAGATTTTCTCGCGATCGTAGTTAAAAAGAGGAAAATAGTACCGCGAAATGCGTTTTCTTCAAAAGACATGTACGGAACTTGAGTCCTTCCTGTGAAATTTTATTCGCATTTTTAAACGCATGTCATTTTTTTTTTTTATTCATAAAACAAAGTTACCTTTGAGATTTAATTTTTACAACAAATTTTTTAAACGTAGAGGTAAAGTTACGCATCTTTGTGAGTCAGGGCCTTGAGGTCAAGCACTTATAATCAAGTGTGTACTAAAATCGTTAGTTGGTTATACAAGAATCACTTCAAGTTATCTTTTTTTTTTTGTTTATAGAAGAAACTCTCAGCAATTATTCTTTCTTATTCTCTCTGACGCGAGCAGTCCTCTGATTAGACCAAACTGACACAGTGATCTGAACTCATTATTTATATAAGACGAAATATAGATACCATGACCAGGTGGTCTCTTAATTGACACCACTGCTTTCTAGGATCACATGAAATTACTCATTTTTCTTAAAAGACACTCCCCTTTTCCTTGCGCCTTTCGAAACTGTCACTAGCTTGGATCGGATAATTGTAAGTATTTGTGAGAAGTACAAAATAGTTTGGTTTAAAGCCTGCCTACTCATAGCATTGATATAATGGATCGATTGTAAACGATCCATTGAAATAAAATCTCTACCTTTTTTGGTGGGGGTAGACATTTCTCGTATAAGAAAGTTTTCGGAAATTTTGTTTTGGTCAACAAACGTGACATTCATATCATTCAAATGTATTTTTCCAATCTTTCATTAATTGTTGTCTGTAAATGGTTGATGAATGATTCCAATGATTCAAACCCTTACTTATCGTTTCCTAATCCATCTTGTTAGGGACTTCATAGATAAAAGTACTTTCTTTGTGCAGCAGATTATACACAAGCAGCTTCAGTTGTATATAAAGACAATTAAAGAAGGAAACTGGTCCATGGTTAGAGCATCGGCCTCGGAACACGAGGGTCGTTGGTTCGAAATCCCTGATTTGCGGAAACCACTATGCGAGCTTTCATTACTCCACATTCGGCGCGAGCACTGGTTATGGACTCAGGAAGCAAAATCGAATGTGTTAAAGCTAAATTGTAAGAACTTGTTTCACAACCGATGTAAAAATAAATAAGTTTAAACTAAGATAATAGAAACTAAGAAACGGGAAAACGAAAGTTGCTCGGTAAAGGGTCAGTGACACAAGGCAAAACCGAATAACAAATGATAAACAAAGGCAAGTGTTTGCTTATCAGTGGTAAAACTTCATTATCGCCGGTTCCCTAAATATTATAATACACCCCTCGAAAGATAGGCCGCCTCATTAAATCCTCCGATATCAAACGCCTTTGTCTTCAACCTAGCCTCCATTACTACTGCTACTGTGATCTGAACACGTCGGGTTTATCCAATGAAAACACATCTTAAGTAATATTAAGTAATATAGTTTTCAAATATTGATCTTAAATGTAAAATCTTGATAGCCATTTAATTTGATTAAGAAAACAGATATATAGTACAGCCAATAATATAGCCATTATGTATGAGTTACCGTTCAAAAACAATGATTTAAAATGATACCAAACGCCTTTGTCTGCCAATCTACCCTCCATTACCACTGCTACTGCGATCTGAACACGTCGGGTTTATCCAATGAAAACGCCTCTGACATGATATGGAATCCACCATGTTCCTTTCGCGGGACTACTAAAAGTGAACTTTCGTTTTCAAATATTGATCTTGAATTCTAAATCTAAAAATTCATTTAATTTGATTAAGGAAACAGATATATAGAGGCATACTCGTGTATCTAATTGGCCAATGCTGAAGCATTCAGTGCAACGTTTGAAGTCTTCAAGAACTTCCATATGTAACAATGAGAGATCTCCGGAAGTAGTTAAACTGTGTTGTCGCACCGACTACCCTCCATTGTTTTTTGCCTCCTACAAAGAGTGTAGAATCCCGTGCATCTTAGATTGCTTGGTGAACTGATTGTCTTGGGGCGGTTTAATTCCCTTTTTAAAAAGTATTTTAAGATAGAATACCCAAAATCCGCTATTTTGAAACTAATTGTTTCGTCGGATTACTTCGGTCTCCATCGGCATACATCTTTTTGTAAGACACTTCAAAGCTGTAGTATGGGACAATCCATGAATGCCGTAAAATAATAGAAATATTGTTGACACGGCGTTAAACCCCATATAGAATAAAATATTACAAACCGCACATAGTTTTAATGGTTTCCAGGATGTTAGAATAGAATAGGGGAGGGGATATTCGTGCTTCGAATGGTTATGCATTTTGAGTGATGCTTAGTATTCTCAGTGTCGCTGAAACCTTAAGTATGATTACATTACGTAACATTGACATATATTGTGTATCGATGCCCTCTTGCTTTGATATTCAATACTCCTTTTTACTTGGAACTAAGGTATTTAACCCCTAGTAAAATTCGGTAAACATCACCAATTCCGACAACTTCCGAAGAGTTTACGGACGTCGCTCGGCGATTTCCGCCAATGTCAAGGAAGGTACTCACAGAACAATATACCCAGAGATGAAAGATACTGTTTGTGTTGTAATTCACAGGATATTGAAGATGTCTACCATTTTGTTTGTATTTGTCCAGCTTTTCATAATATTAGGAAAACTTTTTTTGATAATAATCATTATTTCAAGAAGCCATCGGTTCAAAAATTAAACTCTCTATCAATGTCTTCAAATGACTCCATTGTTCTGATAAATTTATCAAAATTCATTAAAACAGCATTAGATGCTCGAAAAAGCCTACTTAGTGTCCATGTCCAGATATAGCTAAACACTTTTATTTTCTTCACTCTTTTTATTTATCTATTAAGCGTTTTCCACAAAATTCAAAAAATATGATCATTAAATCACGTGATGGCGTTTTGTATTTGTATTTGTAAATAGTTAGTATTGTAAAGTGACTATGTATATTGTACTTGTCAAATAAATATATGTTCTGTTCTGTTCTGACATTAGCGGAAATCGTCGAGTGCCGTGCGTAGATCCGGCCTCTATCGAGATTTATCGATATTTGCCGATCTTCTTTAAGGGAGATATACCTTAATGATACCTTTCTGACGCTTAAATTGAGATCTAGAGATGTATATGACTGCCATTGTCTCTTCTTTGGTGTGAACTTACTCGGGCTCGAATATACGAATATACAAATATACAACCCTCAAAACATAAAGAAACCCTAACGAATCGCTTCGTTGATTGAACAAAGTAGTTATACATCTTTTCCTGTGTGAACCAGAGGTTAAGGTGGATGTCCTAGAACCCAGGCGTCTATGGTTCAAGACACACCACTACCTGACGTTTTGTGGGAGTGTACTTCAAAAGGCGATCATGAGCCATTACCTATAACTGTTGTTATACAAATAAAAAGCCCTTTGACCCAGCATTAAATCACATTGAACATACAAACAAAAGCGAATTGCTCATGAACTTATATCGCTAATTGGGTTTTAATAGTATTTAGGCATGTCAATACAATCATGTTCATTACATAGCATCACATGTACTGTTAAATATTCTGCATACTTCTTTTCCACAACAAGTCAGTTGTCCAGTAACAAGACCGTTCTTAAGATACTTTCGTTATGTAGTATTTAATGCAAAGGAATAGCGAAATTTAATACCACATCCAGACAGAAAAGCTACTGTAAGTCTTACCTAATTTACCGAATGCCAAACCACAGAGTCTGGACTTTATCCGAAAAGGTGCGATTGTGTGTAATCCTACACCAAAGACAGCCATGTAAATTACATCTAATAGCATTCGAAAATGACACAGGAACCCCGCTAATTGCATCTGTCACTTAATGTTGGCTGATGCATTACATATGTTGTATATCAGACTGTATAATGTCTGCCTTACTTTTAAATCAGTGTTGCGTTTAAAGGGACTATCTCACAGAGTGTGCTGCTCTGTTGAAAGAACTGTAAAAATGCTTATTTTTATCAACCCTTGCAAACGCCTATACATTTCGATCAAGTCACATGACATATATAAGATATGCATAATCAAATGCATATGAGAACCATGTGATGGTGGTATCTAATAGTACCACTGCTCACCTAAATAAATGAATGAATGAATGAATGAATGAATGAATTTTTTGCACACCTCTAACATCATCATTTTTATGGATTTCTTCTGCGTTGCATTTTTACCCGAACCACTCCGGTTGAGTTCGGTATTTTCCGTGCTGTATGTGTTATCTGCACCAGACGAATTCTGAGACCCGTGAGAGAGAGCCAAACAATTGCTGTCGACGTGCAGCCCCGCAATCAATCACATGACCCGCCCTTTCGGTTCATTCGGATTGCTTTGTTATGTCTGACAAACATTATTTCCGATTCTGCTAGCTTGGGATATTCTGACGTAGATTTTCAATTGTAATGGAATTAAAAGCTTTGATATAACTGATTAACACATTACCGCCCAACACCACATTTTTGTGTCTTGCAGCAGACGACGTTCAAAAAGCATTGTGGCCAAAGGAGAAATTGCTTTGCACAAGCAATTTCTCCTTTTGCCACAATGCTTTTTCAATTTATTTACATATAACACGACTGAGCAGAACGGGAATTTTAACAAACCTTTTCAACAGTCGCCTGCTTCAAGTAAAAGGTAATGTTGTCTGCAGGTTGGTAAAGAGTTAACCAATTCCTCCGCCATTTAGTTTTCGACCGGCATGATTCCGGTTTTCGAAAAAAAAAAGATCGACTTTGTAATAAAACTAAAACCCTTATGTATAGTTATGCAGTGATCGGACTCAATTGAGTAAAAGAGATGAACCGTGTTCTCGACGTTACTTTTTTTAAGTGTTTAGGTTAATTTACATTTAGTTTGACTCAAACTCATTACTTATGCTGAAGTCTACAATGAAACAACGATATTTTTTTATTGAAATGTCTACCCACATACATTGCTTATCGAAATGATGTTTGCTAACTTTTGCCATTAATTATAGGAATTTTCATATTATGGAAAACATTTTGATGGCCAAAACAATTGATAATGATGATGGCAAAGCGTTTTATGCTACTCATAACTTTAACGATTGAGAAAATTTTGATGTAAACTCTAGTAGTGATAAATTATTATAATTATACTGTTTTTGGGATGATTTTCTTATTGACTATGGTATCTTAGTAATTAGTGGCTCTAACATTAATTATCTTCACATGTGACTCGACCAACAACCAAACTACAGTCTAACTTGTGTTAAGCAGCCACCCTTTTAAGCAGCCAACCTGCCCTAAACAGCCACTACAGAAACTCCCATTGTTAGATTTATAGTGTAAATCAATTTGTAATAAGCAGCCAACCTGTCTTAGACAGCCAATTTACTCTGTCCCATAGGCTGGCCTCTTAACACAAGTTTGACTGTATCTCGTTTCTCTCATGTATAAATTAAGGAAATAAACAACACGAAAAATGATAATGCTCTAGACCAGGTATGCCTGTTCCATTGATTTCTTCAGGGTTAGGACCCCAAACTTACAAAGTAAATTACCCCCATCTCCTGTATATGCCCCTAAAGTTTAATACTTTCCATTCACAATTCAAAAGTTCCCCCAAAATGGCATCATTCAAGAGATCAATGGAAACCCCTAATTTCATGCATTTACAAAACAAACCGTTCACAGTTCCTAGGTTCAATTCTCACCAGTGGAAAGCCGTAAAACATCTGAAATACTGTTGACACGGTGTAAAACCACATGAACAAATCCAGGCAATGTTTTTCGCTCACTTTGCATTCATCAATATGAGTTTGACTATAACCCCTGCTGTTTTATAGGGTTTTGTAACTTGACAAATTCGAGATACCAAGCAGACGGTATTCATAAAGTGTGTAACTTAAATCATTACATGTATAATATAATGTAAAAGTAATTGTTACCAAATTGGGAAATTGCTCTTGAATAGTTATTTCTCTTTTTGTTAGATTGGTTTCTTAAAATTCTTATTGGATTCATTGCAGCGAGTCTATATGAAGTACAGAAAGTCTGATTTATATCAAAACATATGTAATGTGTAACTAAATACTTGTACCACTGTGTGAATCTGCAAATCTCGCCTCCCCTCCTACAGTTTTGATTGATTTACATCTCGATTTGTTTAGAGTCTAGCGACGCTAGACGACTTTCTAGATGGGACGTAATTAACTGTGTACATCTGTAACAAATCAAACGGGATTACGTAAGAATACAAGCATATGGGGCAAGATTGATTGCATCGCAAAGGGAAGCGACCAGCGGGTTTCCCACTGAGGACTCGGGAAGATTCATTAAAAGATTAAGCAAAGGTCCCGATTTCCGCTGGGCGTTTATCTTTTCTTTTCTATTTCTTTTCTTTTTTTATATTTGTTCATTTGTTCATACAATGCAGATAACTCGATGATAACCTTAACAAGGGTAAATAAAGGGCGACAGTCGTCCAGAGGTAGAGCGTCAGCCTCTTGTACCGCGAGTCCCGGGTTCGATCCCTTTGAGGCGAGGTGAAAATTGCAGGGACTAACCCACAAATCAAATTCACATGAGTGCCGATTTATTATCCAGAAAGCTGTCATCGAGAGTAAATTTGATAAGCTTCAAGTTTTCGTTTCGCTGGATATATAATGAATATGTTAGTAAACTTATCAGAACAAGGGTCCCCGGCAAGTGAGGTTCCAATCACGACGACTTTTTTGTGAATGTGGGTTTAATCCCCGTGCTTTGGCATTTTTTGGATGACTTTAAGCACTAGAGAAGCAGTACTAGGAAATACAGAAGAATGATTGGTGTGCTGACAGTCGCGATATAACTTAAATAATATTGTAGACGACGTAAAAGAAACAAAACAAAATCTTCAAAGAAGAGTGCATAACTTCTCTCCTCTTTACCGAATTGAAACGATTTGAACATGTCATATTTAGTATATAATAAAGCACATTGCTCTTTTCTCGTGTCGATGTCTTTTTTTCAAGCGGAGTATATGAGAAAGAAGGGCGTTTGAGGACTCGTAAACCATTTCAATTTTGAGGGGTGTTGTTTCGGAGAGTGATAATAAGGTGCACGTTGTTTTTCTGACAGAAGATCAAATTGCGCTGCAGTGATATGTTTTACCCTTCACGAACCGAGTAAACTTGTCCCTGATCCAGATTGTTCAAGACAATATCTTGCGGTTATAGCGCAGGACCTTTCACTTAAATCCTGCACTGGTCCATCGAATGATGTTTTGATTATTATTTTTAAAAAGACTACCTGTTTATTTTTGGAGTAAATGAATGGCTAGTCATGGGCAGTGTTCGTTTCTCCGTAATATTTGTCTATAGCTTTACTGTGACAAAAAGGATATATGTCCCAAAATATATATAGTTTTTTATCCCTTTGTTACAATGGCGTTTACCCAAAGCACAAGGAAGATTCTTTCTTATATTGTTTAATCCATCGAATGCTTTTGCTTTCAATCTAGACCGATACTCAATTCCAGTATGAGAAAATTTGGTAAATCGTTTTAGAGAAGACTTTTTGGACAATCATTACTACCTTACGGAGATTTTATATTTTGTATTTTACAGATTGCCAAGGAAATACTGTCCGTCGTGGGAAACTTACAGGACGCCAGCGAATCTGTGTTGGTTGAGAGTAACTTTAGAAACCACTCCAGCGAGAGGTAAGGTGTACGATGCTTCATTTTTTAATACAAAGTCTGAATGAACAAGGCATGAATGAAAGGTGAGGCAAATCGGATGATATTTCATTATAGGAATGTTTGAGAGAAATAATCACGAAGGTTTGCATTAGCTTTCATTAGCTTAACCATACGAATATAATATCGGGGCCTTTCGATCGGGCCAAGTCTTCATAATTCGACGTAAATTGGTTATGTGTGTGATTATTTCAGTTGTTAGAACTTGTTTCATTCACAATCAATCTAAAATAGAATTAATTAAAAACTCTACATATTATTCACAATATTTTAGACTTCTTTGGCTGCTAGATGAATACACATCGAAGGTTAATGCGGAATCCGGTGTCACCTTGGAAACAGAAAACATAAACATTCATGTTGTCAACCATGACTCGGCGGGAGATTTCACCTACAGTCCCAAACTACAGACGGGATCAGACATAACCCATGTAAGTTACTAAATAATTGTTATACATTTTATAGTTCAAATATGAATGACATGCTTGATTATATTGATGTATGATATGATGTTAATGTTTGTAACCATGATAAGACTGAAATAAAGAACAAATAACTAAAGCTTTCTGGTCCAAATTCTAGTCTTAAAAGCCTGACATTTGAGCTAAATTTGAAATCTGAGGTAAAATGACTGAAGTAAGTTAAAGAGATATATCATGCTACAATCCCTTCTCAAAGACCCATGCTATCTTCTATTACTACTCATATGTCTAAATATACTTGCGTACTGGAGCTGTTTATCTATATAACCGAATTACAAAATAAAGTTACATGCCGCCTTGTAAAATAAGGTTTAAGTCTTAGATAATGTTAATCCCATTTGTGTCTGATCCCATTTTATTTTCGGGAAGGAGGGAGGGGGGACCCACAAGTTTAAATTTCGAACGACTTAATCTGGAAATTTTCTCTTTGAGAGACCATGCAGCCATGCAGTCCAGAAGTTCAAACTACCCTCCCTTTTGTCAAGTTTTTTTACAAGGCGATAATTGTGCTGTTGTTCCTGTAAATTTGTATCATTGTGAAGCTTCTGTAGTATTTCTATACTGTTTATTCTTTTGTTAGTGTTACCTTAAATGTACATCTTATGAAAATGGAGACAATAAAGTTACATGTATAGTACATGTAATTCTGTTTTATTGCGATGCCTGTTTCAAGAACGATTGAGGAAGACCACGATTTTAACTGTCCATAACAGACAGAACAATCAGCCGGAAGACTATCTCTCATGAAAATCAAATTCTAACTTCTAAACATCTAAGCACATGAACATGTAATGTTTTACCAAATTGGTTTTCTGTGTATAAAATGATACTTTGATGGAGCATAACATGTAACTTAAAAGTGTTTAAGTAAAGTAGAAATTGAACGTTGAACACCAAAGAGGCAATTCTTATTTTCTTGCTATGCTCAACAAATTTAACCATTTCCTTCCAGGCTGGCGTTTCGCTGAAGTTACCCGCAGAGGCCCTCGTTCCGGAGAATAACTCTGCTCCCAGAATTCAATTGATGACCTTCCGGTCGTCCTCGTTTTTCCTACCGGAAGTGGATCCACCCATTCAGAGCACCGTTCTCAACCAATGGGTGGTCACCGCCGTTGTACATGGGCGTAACCTGACAAACCTTACGGAACCTGTGGAAATCGTTATCCGAAACATTGCGGTAAGTAACAAAAAGGACAGTACCAGGATTTAATTGTGGGCTATCCTGGACCCTGGCCCGTATGTATTCCCCGCACTAGGGCCAGGGCCAGGACCCCTGGCTATCTGTGGGCGACATTAGTGAAGTGGTTGTGCGTCGGCCTCTAGGACATAGGTTTGATCTTGAGGAAAAGAAGTCAAGATTAGCCCACTAACCGATTCAAGCACTGGTCAAGTTTACAGAAAGCAGTCAATGATAGTGAATTTAATAAGCTCCAAGCTTTTGTCACAATCGATGTAGAATGAATAAGTTTAAACTTAGCAGGACTTTTTATGTGCACCAATGTTTTGATATAGCAGAACATAAATAATTGGTTTGTAGTGTCTTAGAAAGCGGTTTTCTCTTTCGTCTTTGGTTGGAGTTGTTTTAAACCGACATTTTTACAAACAACTACAATCATTACCAAATAAGATGCATTTGCGCATTAGGCGTCATTTCTTCGCTCATGGAGACCTCAGAGCTGTTTCGAATGCTTTTTGGATACCCATATAAACTAATTGAGCATATATTGGTAAAAAAAAAAGTGTGCCAAATCGTTACTCGGGAACTACATAAACAAATTTGAGAATAAATAGACTAGAAGATGGTCACGCCGTAAAGTAACACTAGTACAGACAATCTGATCTCATTGGGCTTATCCAATAAAAACATTGTGTATTTTTCAGGTTAAGGTAACTTCTGTTTAGCTACGATTGTAATACTTGTACATGATACAGTCGGCAGCCAATGAAAACATTTAAGTAAGGTTGTGGTCTAAGAACCCGTACCTCTGCATTATTCAACGTTCATTTTCATTTCAGAATGGTGAAAATCACACATGTGTGTTTTGGGACGTACCAAGTAAGTCTACCTACTTTCTATAATCTTCTGTAGTTTCCGGTTTTCTCAAAAACGAATGATTTACCAAGTGGTTTGAATGACATAGATTTGAATAGTTTTAATTCCAAGCTAGAATCAACAAATGTATTCGATATATTCCATTGGTAGTCTGTCACATGAATTATTCAATTCTAACACTATTGTATAACATTAACTTTATGAGTGCTTTCGACATAGGCCCAATGTAGTTCCTCTTAGATTCCTAGTTTCTTTCACGATATATTTGACTTCCGTTTCTAATCTGCTTTTTAATTATTAAAATGTATTTTCTAATCCATACGAACATATAGATAGATACACAATGGTAAAAATGTAGTTAATGTATTTCGTTAGATGCAAATCATTCTAAAATTATAACATCTTAACTGTTGTGTTGTGGGTTTACAGTGCAATAGAATTTTTCTATATTAAGTTTCCTATACAAACGACATAGACATATTGAGGGTGTAATACAAGACTAACATGATATATAGCCTTCCATTTAACCTTCGATTTATTTGTATTTATGTTCTATACTTGGCTTTTTTTAGGACAAGTAATGTATTTATGGTCTCTACTTGGCTATTTTTAGACAAGAACTGGGCCACAGAGGGCGTTGTCACTGACCATCAAGGGACAAACTTTACAAGATGTCACTCGTACCATCTAACGAGTTTCGCCATATTGTTGGTATGTATAATGGACTTATTTTGGGTCAACAAAAATGCCAAATATCCACAGAGCGGTTTTTCCACTACGTTATACTGCCCACTGTCGTCACGTAGTTTATCCGGCTGCATTCCCATCCATTTCTGAACATTGTATCGTCTAAGGTGACTAGCCTATGTTGCTCCATTTTCGAAAAAAAATGATATCTTTTTAAAAACGTTCATAAATGTTTGTTGTACCTTTTGTCTGATTTTACAAAAAAAAATGCCTTGAGATCGTGAAAATCGGAAAAAGGTACTTGTCTTAAGGACATGTTCTACAGTTTTATAAGAAAATAATCCTTTCATAGAATTTTCAAATTCTTGATATGTTATTTAAAATTCTATTGTGAATTCAAAAATGAAAAGACAAATGCAGGTCGACAACTTAGTTTTTTCGTAAAATGACAGTTTCCATGGTAACCGTTTGGGGCACAACTGTCAAAATGACCATACCATCTTCAAAGGTAATAAAATAATTTCTGGAAGGTTTATTTACACAAAAAACATCAGTTCATATATTCAATACTTTATTATTCAATGTTTGTTTAAAATTATTACAATCTGAACAGTTTTTGTTATCGAAATCAGTCTTTCAAATTTTTGTATTCTACAAAAAACAATGAAAATCGATGTGTATATTACAAATAAATGAAGATATCTTAAAATTTCTTTCATAGACTTTTCTTATTTTTCAGTATGTGAAGTAAAATTCAATCTTGAAATAAAAAATGCAAAAAAAAAGTATATGTTGACGAGTTCGTTTTTCTTTAAAATGACCGTTTCCATGGTTACCGTATTTGAAAAACATTTATAAAAACGATTGAAATAACTTTAAACTTAAAAAATACAAGCTAGGGGCTTAATATGCATGAGAAATATATAAAAATGTCAATAATCAATTAACGTTCTATGGATAATATGATTATTCTTTGAAAAATATTGCATACAGTAAATTTCTTCCGAATGAAAAAGTTTATCCGACTACTATGCAAGTACCTCTTCGGTAACATATTATTATCTCCCTTGGATGCGCAGATGAAGTGCGCAGATAAAACTACCGAGAACGTCCTTAAATGGAAAACAATTCGATTTGCCCATTACTATTTTTTATCTTTTAGTTTGTTTAACTTTATTATGTAACCGTTAATGAAATGCAAACAACTCATCGAAGATTAAAATAAAACATAGAAAAATATCCACTGCCCACACTTTTCTCAATAATCGGTTTGTCCTTTGCCTTTCCTACAATGAAGGACCCTTTTCTGAACAAGGAGATCACTCCATATTCTCTGTTTATCCTTTGAATTTCTTACAATTTATTATCCCTCCCATAACAAATAAATACTCAACATTCTCTGTTTATCCTTTGACTTTCTTACAATTTAGACAAATAAATACTCAACATTCTCTGTTTACCCTTTTGCTTTCTTACCTTTTTAGGATCCCTCCCCGACGAGCGAGCTTACAGAAAAACACGAACAGATTCTGACCTTTATCTCCTATATCGGCTGTGGAATCTCTATGATAGGGCTACTACTGACGATTATCACTTACTCTATATTCAGGTATGATATCTTCACTTATTGTCACTTTGATTGGTTAGTTTAAAGCTGCTTGATCACGGAATAGAAAATTCTTAAGTCAAAATAAAGTGTCGTTGAAACAATATAGTTCTTGTACTGTTGTTTGATACACAATAAAAGTTAACTATTGAAAGCACGAATTATTCAGGAAGCGTCAATTTATCTAAGTATGTACAATTAATATGACGTTTATTCCGAAATCGATGTCACACTTTTGGATAAGAACACGTTAATTCACTATATTCATACTTTAAAGAATTAAAAACCGATATAATGTTGCTTCCAATGTCTGTTCTTCAGTGTGTATCATATGACAGTACAGTTGCTGTGGAGTTTTAAAGACAGTAATTTTCAGCTTCCAAATTTCTTCACATCTGTGAACAAGCACTTTAAAAGCTTAATTTTTCTGTGATTAATATACACAGTTTTTGACATAAGTTTGTATTTTTTCGGAAAGTATCAAATGTTCTGAGATTCCTCTGAAACCATGCAGTTTTCCCGAACATACAAAATAAAACCTCTTATCGTTGTGTTTGTGTATACAACAATTTCAGATTAATGTTTTGTTTGTACTTGTGTAAACCTTTACAATTTTTAATGAATGCAAACAGTGTCATTTAACAATATGTTCATTTGTTCAATTTAAAGAATGTACCTATGTACCATCATTATGATAAAAGCACCGAGTGACAATGTAAACTTGCATTAATCCAACTATATTCAGCCTGTATGAATCATATATATGCTTCACTGTACAAACCGCAATCATTTAAATTCTCTAGCGTTGCTCAGTGATTAAGGGGTATGCTTCTTACCCGAGGGTTCGGGGTTTAATCCACACTAGCGTTGCTGGATTCATGAAAATGTCTTTTAGTGAAACACAACATAGTCCTGAAATGTATTTGTAAATCCCAGGAAAGCATTTCTAAATAGTGGTATAGCGAAAGACTGTAAACACAGCTCTAAGCACCATAGAAAAAGAAAGTAATTCTTGTTATAGTTTTTGTTTTGGTAACTTTGAATGTCCTAAGGTGGGTTGTACTTCTTTGCCTTGCAGGTTTTTTTAACCTCATTTAGTCAACACTTTATTGTCTTCGAAAAATTCGTATTGATTATCCTTTATATACATATATAACCAAGTTTGATACGCTTTCATCAGACCCCAGTCCCAAAATATGGTCAGGTAAGTGCGTGTTATGACGTCACTCTGACGTCACTGTTAAGCATCCATAGACTGTCTCTCTAGCTCTTTACCAAATGGCTCCGAAAATGTGTTCATGCAATCGGAACTATTCGGTAAATTCCGACAATCCGATGCATACGTGTAGCCTGCCAATTTCACAGATGGTTTCCGATTGACGTTCTTGATACGTGTGCATCAGAATGGGCACCAGGGTACCATTTGTCATGCTCTTGATGAAGCCCTTTCTCACGATTGCCAATCGGAACTCTTCGGCGAATTCCGGCCGGCCGAATCATACGTGTGGCATGCCATCACTGAGAGAATCCGATTGCATGAATGTAACTCAGAATTGTCGGTGTCTATTGCAGGATAAAAAGCGTATATTGCATAATTTCAAGTGTCTATTACACTTTAGTAAATGATATTTTGAAGAAAGCCGATTTGCTATCGGCCATTTTGACGCCATTTTATCTTCTGCATAAGGAGTGTCGGCCTGTTCTGAGATAGTGTAAAAAATCGACTGCTTTTTTTTATTTTGGGATGATAGAAAAAGATGTTATTTGGTAAAGAGTTAATTTATTCTCTTTGAAAGAAGAACGTTTCAGTTGGCATTTTTAACGCATGATACGTTTTGTTCATTGTACATGTACCTTTTGTTCATAAAACATGTAAGCGTAAAACCAAGACGAAAAAATGGACGTTTTCTAAATACAGGTAGTTTATTTACGACATTTAAAATGGTAACACGCTGCTTCTCAAACTCGTGACCCCTGCATTTTAAGTCAGACACATTACCCTCTGAGACCTAAGAATGACAAATGATACGTGAACGAATAAAAGAAATTTTTGATTCAGCTTCAAAGTCGAAGGCAGACAATGTTGAAACAGTATAACCCTAGAAATATTGACAAAAATGTAACTGTTGCTTTGTTATTTTGAACTTTAAATGGTTAAAACTTAATTGAGGATCTTATCTATTTTCCGACTTTTATATTTTTCTATGTTGTGTGTCTATTTTTGGCCGCTTGCACTTAATTTTGCATGATACCTTGGTTTTAAAATGACCAGTTATTGCCTTGCGCAAAATTGCAACTAGCTCAGTGAATGAAAATATGTGAATGGTGTTTTTTCTGAATGATTCAAATTTAACAGTTATGTTTCGTTTAGCTATTGAATGCATGTTAAAAACATTTGGCAAAGAGACAGGAAATATTAAGCCTTTAGATAATATTCAATAAACAAAATGTTGTTCATACTCCTTAGAACCAACTTATCGAGGCAGGTCTAAAGCTGATCTACGAAGTAGATCTTTTTGTTCATTTCACCTATTCTCTGTTCTTATCTTATTTGTGTTGGAATGCTATTTTGAGTTTGAATGGAATGCATGGCTTTTTTACGTTATATAGCAGACTCCCATAAAAGGCACCTTCCCAATTGGAAATTTCTTTAGAATCATGCAGTTTTCCCAAAAAATCAAAGTCATACCAGCTTTTAGGCTTCCCAATTCAGCAATTTCAGCGATAAAATTTCCCAAATTCAACAGGCTTGGGCCTCTTTCCAATTGAAGGAAAAAAGCCCTGGAATGATACAATTTTTGTTTTGGTTCGCTTTTAACGATTATCTCATCACTTTTTTTAGACTTAAAACCATAGTCAAGCTCACCTTATGATCTATAAGTCAAATATTTGCTTGTGTTTTACTGATGTTGTATTTATGAGTTAATTCAATTAAGTAAGGTGAAAAATCGAGAAATTGATTCTATAAGTGTCTGATTAAAACAATATATTTTACGAATCGTTAATTGTGGGGACTTAGATTTCTCTCGAGATTGAACATATTGACTAATCATTTTCACAAAATAAAAAGAACATCTCTACTTAATCATCATTACTATGATTTTATCATAAAAGCGAACTACAACTCAAATCTCCACCTATACCGGAATAGTCCGGGCTTATAGGCTGTTTCCAAAATCTATCATTCAGTCACTACGATCTAAGGCTTTGGCTCTGTGAAACTGGTGTTTACACAAATAAACGAATCGCATCATCAAAAAAAGAAAGAAAAGTGCAGCAGACCAAGCATAACGATACCGTGACCGTTTCTGTCCGGATTGTTTTCGTTTCTTTCCGGAGACTTTCCGAACTTTATCGAAACAACACTTAACATCCTCACTTACCCAATTACAGGTGCCTGAACCGCGAGAAGTCCGGGAAAATCCTGCTGAACCTCTGCTGCGCCATGTTACTGCTGAACGCCGTATTTATTGTCGGCTCGGAGGTGTCGCTGTCCGTTTCCGGTGAAGGTGTCTGCAAGGCCGTGGCTGCTCTCCTTCACTACTTCCTGTTAACCTCTCTCACCTGGATGCTTGTTGAGGCGATCAACATGTACCAGGCGCTTATCACCGTGTTTAACAAGTACGCAGGCGCTTTCATGCTCAAGCGCTGTGTGTTTGCTTGGGGTGAGTACGTTGTTGTAAATATATATGTGTTGTATTGGTTGTTTTGGTTGTATTGGATTGAAGAGTTGAACAGTGTTTCAGCAATATCGCGGTGCCTGTGTAGCTGTGTGGTTTAGATAGCGATCCCGTTACTTTGGAATCCAAGCAATGCTTGCTACAAAGGAACATCCTTTGATAAGACACTGCAAAGCATTTGCTTAATATTGGTGAAAACTAGTTAAGCCAATATACAACTGAAACATTGTTGACACCACTTTAAATACCATATAAAGAAGCATTATCGTGGTGGGTTTTCGGAAGATGAAGTCGCAAAATAGCATGCCAGTGTGGAAAAGCAATCAGTACCCTGTTGAAGAAATAAATGGCTCGTAGACCATTGCGTTGGCCACAACGATATGTCTGGGATAATGTTGAAAGTAACATAAACACCAATCTTTCCAACAAAGCTGACTTATTGGAAACCGGGTGGGCAGTTAAGCATGTAACAATAACCAAAGGATCTACGGACGCCACTCGACGATTTCCGCGAATGTCCTCGACATTCGCGGAAATCACCGAGCGACGTCCGTTAACTCTTCAGACGATATCGGACTAGACGATGATTACTGACTTGTACTAGGAATTATATACGTTAAATTGGTTTGAATTGATTAGATCTACATGTAGGATATCTATCTCATCAAATTAATGACTGCTTAAAGGTAGAATACCCATAGTCCGCCATTTTGAAACTGATTCTTTTTCCGGATTTCTAAAGTCGTTCGAAATATATTGGTCGGGACCGGAACTATTCGCATTAAACCGAATAGTTCCTGCCCTTACCGTAACTAGGATGATCCGAGCTGTAATTGTGTTACAGAATGCAATATCTACGTCTGGATCCTTCGGACTAGCCCTTACCCATGCATTAACACATTAACTCTTTCAACTGTGCGATATTTCATTAAATCACTGACTGCTTTTCCCCATTAACGTCATTATTCCGTGTTTAAGCAATGTGTCACAATTAATGCCTTTTGTGCGATTATTTACGAGATTGATCTTGTATCATAATTAACATGGAACACGCATGTGACGGTAGTGTTCATAATTAATTGATTAATCAATTGATTCAGGCAGAAAATAGTTTAGCTGTGAGTTAATAAACCAAGAATTTCATCCTTAACCAAAATATTCCTTGAGTTCAAACATAAGTTTGCATTGTGTGGCCCAGTGGTTAAGGTGACAGACTCAGCTTAGAACTCGGAAATCCTGGGTTCAAGCCCGTGGGAGTCACCTTTGGCAAGTTTTTTTTTCAGAGCCATAGCCTAGTAGTACTGGTGGGTCAAGGAACACCGTAACATAACTAAAAATTGTTGATACGGCGTTAAACAACATGAAAAAGGGTATCTTCCCCGAGACTTAATTCTGCCTTAAGTTTCATGAGAAAATGTGTAATTCGAGACCGAAGGCCGTGCGAGATGCACTTTTTTACTCATGCAACGAGAAGCAAATACAAACTCCAAGAGTTATTATACATAAAAAAAACTCCTTTTATTACATACAAATACTTAGCAATATTTGTAACTAAATCAATTGTTTAAAATAATTAAACAAATGAATATAACAGCCTACACCTTGGTTATGTTTATGAAGAGCGGATGAATAAAAATATGAAAAGATTTTCCTTTTTTGCTCGCACGGTAGCACAAATTGCTTCCTCTGTCTTGTGCGATTTGGTCCGAATCAGAACCGGAATGAGCACTGGCACGGTTCATACATTCAAATCAAATGAATATCTTAAACATACAATAATGATTATCTTATATAATACCTGTCTAACGTTCACACATTCCGTTCGCAGGTGTTCCGGCAATCATTGTTACCGTGACGTTGGCGGTTGACGTTGACAACTATAAGACCACCACAGAGTTGTAAGTGTTTACGTTATTTATATGTGAAAGGTTTGGAGACATTCGACATTTCAAATTATACAACCGGTATAACACTAGTCCAAACTCAGATAATTTGTACAATGTTTTGAAAACTGATGATAATACAACCTTGAAAACCTAGCTGTGTATCAAAATTACTAGAACACATTTCGACTTGACTTTATAGTATTCTTTGAATGTAACCAGTTATCTTTCTTTTTCTTAAAATCTTATATAAATAACATTGCATGATAGTGTTGGGCACATCTGTATTTAATTTGAATTGTGTAACATGTATATGTATTGTTGGTTGGAGGCCTATTTACTGAAGTAAATTGTATTGTATTGTGTTGTTCACAGAAAAGAAAATTTAAAAGAAAAAATAGTATACCACATTATTTACTGCAAATGGTTTGGTTAGGTATACTTTAGCACCGTTTCATGTATATAGTACAATCTTTATATCTCGAAGTTTATACCAACACATCATTTAAACAATAGAATCTCTATACCTTTAAGTTAAAGGGATCTCTTGAAAATGTTACGAGGTAGAGAGAGAGTTTGACGTATTGGTGTTTTAAAGGTGATATGAATATGTTTGGTATGATAAGTATTGAGAACGAATGACTGGATGTGCAAAGTGCTTATTTGATTTAATTAATACGATCGTTTGTTTGTTTTGATCTCATGGATCGTCATATGCAAGTACCAATTACAACTACATATACATTGATATGCATCGACAAAGGTACTGGTCTGGCTACAAGTGCTTAAGACTAAGACTTTTTCAATTCCTTTTTACACTAACTCTGTTCTAAAGGAATCTTACAGAAATAGGGTTTCTTTGATAGAAATACGGTATACCAATAAAATGCATACAAGACACAAACTTTCTGTAAAGCAATGTTTTCATGAAAAAATCATTAAAGAATGACATCGAAAAATAAAGTGCATAATGATGCTATCAGAATTATTTTTAAGCCTTTTTATACAGTTAAGTATGGATCTTTCTTCATCACTGGGGCTTCCGTGGGAAATTGTTCCGTGTAAAAATCACATTGCCCCTCTCCACTAATGTTAAAGTACCGGGTCGTAAGAGTTATTTTGTGGTTGACGTAAAGAATGTCGACGGTTCTTCTAGGGTTGACCAGCCGTTATGGACACTCAAGATTGGGGGTCTTCCTCGTTGATCAAAAGTCAGGCATCGCGACATAACCGATATACTGTTTACGCGATGTAAAATCAAACAGGAGAAATATGGAAGAATTCTTAGAACATTTATGGGGCAAAGGATTAACAATGGATCTTTGATATTCATTTACGAATAGACGACATATTCCTTTTATTAGTGCATAAATTTCAAGCTGCATTAACATAAGATTTAATGTGGCAGAAAGTGATGCATCAATTAGTGTTGCTGCACATGGAAGGTTTACATTAAATGCTGTTCATTGCAGGTCATAAACATTTCGGTAACCGTTAAATGTTTTCCGTTTGTATATAGTTGTTGAAAATTCATTGTGACCAATCCATAAGAAAAGGAAATCGACTATGTAAAAGTATTTACATGGTTTAGCCACAATCTTGGCTACTTTCATATCAATGTAGTCCCGATACAATGTTTACGCAGTGTTTCGGCCCTAGAAGCATAAAGGACACCTCCACAAACTTTGTGAACATTCATACGTCTGAAACACTGTGGTATTATTACATGCATACTTACTAAGATTTGTTTGCTGCATCAGGCATTTGAAATTGAATTAGGGCGACATTGTCTCAGTGGTAAGGCATTGGCTTCTTGTACCAGGGGTCCAGGGTTTGATCCCTGTCGGGCGAGGTGACAATTACCGTTTATAACCATCAAATCGGCGCTAGTACTGGTTTGGTATCCAGGAAGCAGTCATCGAGAGGGACTTTGATTAGCATCAAGCTTCCGTCACAATCGATGTAAAATAAATAAGTTTAAACAAGCTTGAATTGAAGAAACAAATAATTGCATGATATTTTTTCTACTGTTCAAACAAAGTTGCTTAATCATACAAGGAAATATATGTTTACTGACAATAAGCAATACATTGCATGTTGTTTAAAAGAGCAAACGAAATAATAATGAAGAGTGTAATGCATTGTTTTAACCCTTTACCAAACGCCAAATGTTCGGCTGTCCTCAATTGTAAGAGTTTGAAGGCGACATTTCAAAATGTGATGAAATTGAAAAAATAATCTTCTGGTAGGGCAGAAAACCGCTGTGGGAAAAGGGGAAATTGCTCGTCACGAGCAATTTCTCCTTTTCCCACTGTACACCCACAATGTTTCAAGAGTCGTCTGCAACAAACTGGTCAAATGCCGTTGTTGTTTGGTAATGGGTTAATCAAATAATTGAAATCATAAGATATGTACATTGTGCGACAGACCATACAGACAAGTTTTTATTATAAATGAAAATGTCATATTTTGAATATTTGAATTTTTCCCATGTGCTTTATTGTAAATAAATCCGTCACATCTGTTTAATTAAGATGTCTCAATGCACGCACATGTCATTAAAACTGCTAAATGTTTCTTGTTCAACCGCCCATTCGAATGTCCGCATTGAAATGTGTTCCGGGTTTCATTCCTAACGAACCAATAAAAGTAAATGATCAGTACTTAATTCAAACCTTTTAATTATTCGAATAATTCCCTGGCAAGTACATGTACAACGTAGTTACACTGTGAAATATCCTGGGGCAAAGCAAATTCCCAACGCATTGCACTGATTGAATTACCAAGTACAGTCTAACTTGTGTTAAGCAGCCACCCTTTTAAGCAGCCAACCTGCCTTAAACATCCACTACAGAAGGTCCCATTGTTAGATTTATAGTGTAAATTAATTTGTGTTAAGCAGCCAACCTATCTTAAACAACCAATTTACACTGTCCGATAGGCTGGCCTCTTCACAAAAGTTTGACTGTACGCGTATATCACAAAAAAAAGTTCCTAAAAAAGTTGATTTAACCACATTTTAGATACATCGAATCCGGGTTATTCGAAGTCGACGGCACCATGTGTATTTTCGGATAAGGCATGATTTCGAAAAATACGAAATTGTAAAATCAAAAGAGTTTAATGTTTCATACGGGCCCTTACGGGGCTTTCTTGGAGTCCCCAGTTCTAGGCTAAAGCTTACAGTATCTAGCAGTTAACCGTGGGTTAAGTTAACCAATGTTTATACAATTGGGTGCTGAGGGATACCCAAACAAAACCTTCAAGATGTATGTGGAGTTCCAACCCAGGAACCCAGAGTTCTATGACAGGCACCTTGATCACTGGGCCACACGAGACTCGAATATAACAGGAGAAATAAAAACAGAAATAAATGCTCTTAACACCATTCAAAGACCTAATATGTGTAATAGGTATTTGTAACATTTGAATAAACTGTTCCTTTTTCCTTTCCAGTTGCTTCCTCTCTCACGGCAACCCGTTGGCCTTTTACATCGGGCTGCTCGGTCCAGCCTGCCTCATCCTCATCATCAACATCATCGTATTCGTGATGGTTGCCAGGGTGATACTGCGGCCCCGCTTCAAGGGCCAGGTCAGCACGACGGACAGCGTAAATCCGGCGCAGATCCGGGGCGCCTTCGCCGTCATGACGCTTCTTGGGGTCACGTGGGTCTTCGGACCGTTCGCCATCGACGAGGCGAAGCTGGTGGTGAACTACGTGTTCACGATATGCAACTCCCTCCAGGGTTTCCTCATATTCGTCTTCCGCTGTTGCTTCAACCCCGAGGTGCGGATGGCCTGGATCCTGCTCCTGAAGACGGGCAAATTCAAGCGAAGGCGCGGTCCGATCAAGAGCTACACCTCGGATGATACGAATTCGCGCTCCGGCGGGGGATCCAAGCTGAACGGAAGCGTCGCAGAGACCATGAAATCGAACATGTACAATAGCATCGGGAAACCGAAGCCGCTTGTCAATCAGAACAAAGCGTCCAAGGACCTCGACGCCTACTTAGACCATCGATATGGCAACGGGGAGCCGAACGGCCGCCGAGTCAGCCAGCCGGACACGAACGGAAGGCTCCGGAACGGCGACGCCGTCAACGAAAATGGCCGAGGGATCACGACGATCTATACCGGAAAGCAGTCGGGCGTCCGACGCCTTTCGGGGTTTTCTTCGGACCAAGATAATTTCACAAGGTTGTAAGAGGACGTAACTGCATGACTTTGCAATCTTTTTATTTTAAAAACCCCGACGAGGCGGAGACAGCGTTTATGACCCGACTGAAGTTAGTGACTTCTTGCACCAAATCGGAAATATATGCATGAACGACTTTAATGTGCCACTTGAACGCATGTCAAATAGGGATGATCCGATCCAACGTATCGTGTTGTGTTAGATTCATCATTCGGTTCCATTCGGGTATTTCCGTCAAAGTATTTCGAACAGTATGTAATCGAAGAGTTTCCGAATGAGGTTTATTTTTTGTTTGGTACCCCTGCGAGAGACTACTGTACTTACATTGGGCTTGTTTGGAAGACAGGAAAATGAAAAGCCAAATTCAAATGAATACAGAATACAACAAGAGTTGTCGCCCTTTATGATTGAAATGCATTTTCATTTATGGAGTTTGATAAGAAACGATAACTCTGTGTATAAAAAAGGCAAGTGTAATTTGGACTATCAGGATCTTTGGTTCAATGTAAGACTTTTAAGGTATGAAACTAATTCCCTACGGAAATATGTCATTGAAGTAAAAATGCACCATGTTGCCGTCATGTGTCATGTTATTGGCACTTTTATGTTCATGATCTGTCATCCATCAGCGCCATGCATAGCCAAATGTATAACAAAGTATTCGTGTATTGGTTTTGAATGGTTATTGTTTATCGTTGCTTACATCAGTAGTTTTGTTTTATCATGGCAGTTAGTGCAACAACCCATGCTCTTGTTTTTTCCTTCGCCGAATATTCAACGTTTCCAACAAAGCGTCAATTATATAAAAGGATCCGATTTTATGACGTCCACATATTAATTCTCTTGGTATAATATCGTGTATGTTATAAAAAGACAGGGGCCTCTGTGGCGTGGTGGTTAGAATATTGCAATGGAAATCAAGCGGCCCATATTTGTGGGTTCCAATCACATATTTTGGGGGTTTTCATGAGAGATAATCTTCTGATTGCCTCACAGATGGATTACCAATGTTTTTTTTTCAACTTCAACAGTGCTTACGTGTAGTTTAGTTAAACTTGGCGTCTTCTTCCATTCTTTGCGAGTTAAAAACGCAAGCAAACACACACACTATCGATTTGGACCCGTCACAGAATCTGTTATTGTGTCATTTGTTTATGTTAACACCCATTATCTGCCATTTTGAAATTCATTCTTTCGTTGGACTTCTTCGATTGTTCTCGGTACACATCGGACGGGCTTGAACTTTTTAGTTCAATACGAATTGTTCCGGCCCCGAACGGTGTATACCGAGAACGACCGAAGTAATCCGGCGAGGGAAAGGGGTACAATATTGCTTTAACCATATTATGTGTTATTATTTAGAAACATGACATTGTGTAATCAATACTTATTATATTTCATTGTTTCACAAAAAAAATGGTAATTTCCCATTTAATTCATCCATTTTTATCCGCATGTTTTGTTTTCTGTCGCAATTCTGAATGTTCACGGAAGTGGAGTGAAAGACATTCTATATAAACAACTTGCCAAAAATATTTTACATGTCTTCTTTAGTCAGCTTTTGAAATTATTGTGGGAAGATGTCAAGCATGTTATAACAAGCAATATTTCTTTTCAACAATGCAAGTAAGTAGCCAGAGACATAGATATATGTCTCTGTTAGTAGCATTGCATTAAACGACAATCGTTAATAAAATTTGCAATACATACTCCAAGAAAGAAGAGTACTTTAAAGGCACATACAAGGAGATTAATGCTATATAAAACTATATTAATTGGTAAACTTTTGGTCAGATTCAAATAGTTATCACCAAAAAAAACCATCAGCACACCTTAAACGTGAAAGCCAACAAGAATTTACCCAGATTAACCAGTTTAATTGTGTGATTCTTCACCCCTGACCTTGACAGTTGATACACAAATGTTTGAACCGACCAATCAGAATTCGTTATTTTGAGTATGTAAACAAACAGGTTGTTGATAAACATGATTGAATTGGAGACTACTATATTTTAAGCACAAAATAACTTATTTTAAAGCAGTCTTTTTAATAGGACATCAATGCATTCGTAAATTAATTGTCATGACTTTTATGAAAATAATAAAATAACTCCATATATTTTTCTAGTAATTTATTTCTACTTATCTCCTTTTAGGTGCCTTTAAGTGACAATAATTGTTAACATCAAATTTTTTAAAGTATATTACTCCCATAGTACAAATATCTGAAAGTTCCTTCAAAGAGAATCAGCATACAACACTATATGAAATGATGAGAAGATCAATAGGTTTTATTACAATGTTTTAAGAATCTTGCAAATGAATCAATTTTCCTTTTTGTGCTTATTTCCATAATTGTGTGTAGCATTTTGTTTTTATGTCATATTGTATTTTCATCTCGTAACTAATCTGATGACAGTGTTTATTTATGTTTCGAAACTTGGCATTTTAAAACCAAATGACTTTGAATTTACCAGTTTATACCACAATACTAACTGTTTTAGTGTTCTTAAATGTCAAGGTATTATATTTGCATGTGGAAAATATTGAATTGAACGTTCACTTTTATTGAAATGTATGCATCGTTTTAATTGTTTATGTGTATACTTTTGTATATAACTTATGTTGTCTTAGAGATTGGATTACATTCATTATTTTTTCTATTGTGTATTAAAGAAGATTCAGTGTGACGAAGTTTAAGATTGTTTTATTTTCCATTCCTATCGTATCATGATAATACATGCGAAGGGCCGCATGTGCCCAAAGAATGTGGCATAGGGCACAGTGGTAGAGCGTCTAACTACTGTTCCGAGGGGCCCGTGTTCGAAACCCCGTTTCGCGAGATGAAAACTACCGGGACTAACCCATAAACCGGCACGATTACTGGTGTATTGTCCAGGAAGCAGTCATCGAGAGTGACACGATGGGCTTCATTAAACCTCCTTCACAATCGATGTTAAACAAATTCAGCAAACAAACAAAGAAGCTTCGAACTTGGCACCTGGGTAGCCAAGTGGTTAAAGTGTAGGACTTATAACAAAGGGGTCCCGAATCTATCCTCACCAAATGCATAGATAGTTTTTCATGGGAGTGTCCTTGGTCAAGATACCTTAGAGCCCTGCATAGAACTGGTGAAATCCAGGAAAATGTAAAAATAAATGAAAAACTGTTAAAGAGGAGTTAAATAAAGCTTCCTGTCATGTACTAAGATATTGTTGAAAAGCAGAAAACAACCTTCAGCAAAACTGCCGTGGGCGACAGTTGTAGAGCGGTGGCCTCTAGTACACATGGCCTTATGTTCAATCCACATTGGAGGCGAGGAGAAAAAAGCCGCAACAGACCCACAAATCGGTGCGAGTACTGCAGATGTATCCAGGAAGTCGTCATTAAGAACGAATCATGTTTTTGTCACAATCGTTGTTCAAACTGTTTGAGAAAAATCTCAACATGATCTCTGCTTTGATTGGGGTTACATCGCGTCAGCAGAATTTCAACAATATTGCATGGTGGGAGAATAGGACCAAATCTACTCTAAGAACAGAATAATGTCTTCATGTAGCTGTTGAAATTCAAAGTAGTTCAACTAGCTGAATTCAACTTACTGTTTAGGCCCTACAATGTGATTTTCTGTCTAACTGTTTAGTTTGTATTATTCTTGGATATGGAGCCAATGCTCGATATTGCAGGGGGTGGCTAATTCGAATCTGAATGCAAATTTAATAAGTAACAGGTTAGAATCCCCGCAATGGTTACATCCGATTTTGGTTTGAGGTTGTCAACAGCCTCCGACTCATATTCGTGACTAAAATAATAAATCAGCAGCGCTCCCTTATTACTTTTTTCCAACTTTAAGTGGAAAGTAAGCTGAAACTTTTATTACAATGTATTAAAAAAGTATGAAATATAGCAATAGTGCCAAAATAAAAACGATTGTATCCCTGACATGTAATTGCCAAATGTTCTTTATTGACTATAGGCAATGATTCAGACGGTTTCTTCATATGGTACAAATAAAGCATAAGCCGACGACAAAAGTGGCAAGAAGAAAATACATGAAATAATGACACCGTAGTTTCCTCAAATGTATCATGCCTTAGGACAGAACATTTCTTTGGCGCCATAGTACGTTTTCATATTTCATTCATACTCTGAAATAAATCTCAAATATCGTACTTTAAAAATTGATTAGTCCAATGCATTCATGCATAGGGGATGTGTTAAGCAAATTGTTGTATATTTAATATTCGCTCTCTTCAGTCTCTTGATAGTAAATGCCATGCATGAAAAATGCCATACAAAAAAATCTCCGCGAAGCAATTCGATTCGGTAAACCTTACATTTCCACAAAGTTTCGCAATTATATCGGTGATTCGCAAGAATGTGCATTCGGCTAACTCGACTTTCTTCGGTGTCAAATCTCAAAACAAAAAAATCATGGATTCCTTCGCTCTGATCCTCGTCGGGATTTGCGTTCTTCTGCTGCTGCTTTTCCTGACAGTTGGGTCTCTTCTCTATGTCTCCGGCATTGTGAGCCCGATTGACGTGGGTGCAGGGAGCCCACCCATAAGTAAAGCCGTAGTCGCCTACAAGTTTGCTCGGGGGTCGTACAAGAACGCCGGCGACTTGTTCAACGAAGTCGCTAAACACGCACCGGAGTACAAGTGTCTCGGTATTTATTACGATGATCCACAAAAGGTATTGAATTTTTTGTTTTGAAGTTAATAATGACAGCGAATTTGATGGCCATAAACTTGATACTTGCTAAAGCCCATTCTCGTGATGAAGAACAGACATTATTCGCCCCCAATTTACTTCGTACCAATAAGTATTTATTGATTGGTCTGTTTTAGTGTTTCTGTTTTTCTAACCTGACATCAGTACGCAAAACAGTGTGTTTGGCTTTTCTTCAATGTTAGAATATGTATGTAATGATCATTTTCCCAGCGATGTGTTAATGCCGAACGGAAAGTGCATTTTTAACAGTTTGTCCGCTTAATCAGATCTAAAAGAGAGGTCTTTTGCTCAATGGAACAGCAATTACAGAAGAATGTTCTTTTGGTCAAAGCTTTGTCTAAGCCTGAGATGTCCAATTAACATTTTCATCTGACATCATGCTTTGTTGTTTATTATGTGAACAAATATTTGCAGAAGAGTTCAGCCCAAAGGTAGAGCATCAATGTTATGTCATGAAGGTCATTTGTAATATGAAAATAGGCAAAGCCTAAACCGGGCGAAAGAGATTTTTTCCTTCAGTTAATGAACAGTGCTAATTCTGGATTTGTATAACATAATCCCTTTGTATTGTATCAGTAGTACTAGGCCAGGAAGCAGTGTCCTGTCTGAAGGCACTCCAATTTGAAAGAAATAGCCATTGTCAAGATACAAATCAGATGTGTTTAATATATAACCTACGACACCAACTACTTTATTCTACCACTGTGGATATATATGAGTTGCTAACCATTACGAATAGTACACATTGTCATTAGACAAAAGTATAGTTGGTATTGAGCTTGAATAATTATGCGTTTGATACTTCGGCTTGTATGATATTCTTTCGAAAGTCATTGCACCACGACTTTTTAAATGTCTAACCAAAGCGCAATGATATTCGTATGGTTAAATGGTCAGTGTCTAGGGTCACTCAGATGATCCAAGCTTTAACTGTGGCGAAGAATGAAATATCTACGTCTGGATCATTCGGACTATGTCTAGGGAGGAATATTGGAAGGTTCTGGTGGGGAAATAACAGGAGCAGAGATTAATGTCCATTGATACAACTGAAACACTCTGTTGAAAATGGTGTTAAACCATAATCCAACAATAGCATCTAAGACTTAAACATTTATGTATGGTTGGATGCTATCAATGGATACTCCATAACCACATTTTAGCTGTGATCCAGGTCCTAGGGGGGGATACAAACAGGGATATGTCTACTGACACAACTGAAACATTCTGTTGAAAATGTTGTTAAACCATAATCAAACAAAGCATCTAAGACTCATGTATGTGTGGTTGGTGGTTCTCGCTAGATACTCTCATGTTTTAGCTATCCTACCCATATCAGTAATGCAATAAGAAACAGAAGACACTGTTTGTGCATTATCAAAACCTCTCCATGCAAAATGAGGATTCAATGCAAGACTTCAGTTAGTACTTCCAATATGTGATGCACTTAGTTTTGTATTGCACTGAAACCTTGATATGTAGAATTTACTCTTCACCAAATTGTATGTTGTAAGTATGTGCTTTCTCTGAATCATTCTTAAAAACCTTTCACAGCATATGATTTAATGATGAAATAGAGGGGAAAATTTGTGTTAGGAAGGAAATCCATCATTGTCAAAAGTCTTTGAAATTATCTAAAGCACCAAAAGTCTTTCTATAATTAGTTGAAACAAACAAAAGATAATTCTATTGTTAAACAATTGACAAAATTTATTGAGGTTAATTAGTAGTAATAACAAACACTTTTCTCAATAGAATATGTACAGATCTATACAAAAACTTGTTCAAATGATCAGCCATAGTGTTAGCCTTTATTTGGTTTAACCTTCTCCAAAATGCAATGCATGATTTACATTATGTTGTTTGAATAAGGAAAGTTATATAAGTTTGCATATTTTCCACATTCAAACATAACCTTAAATGCTGCAATGTTGAGTCAATAACCTGTTACTCCTTTTAACAAACTATTGATTAAAGTATTCTTTCCAAATGTTTTGTTTCATCATCTTCAGGGTGTAATATCCATACTTGTGGAATATTTCACAATTTACAAAAAGGAGTCCAAATTGAGAACAAAGCACAGAATTTTTGTAAATTCCTATAACTATTACATCTTCTATTGAAAGTAAACAGGCAAAATTTCATCATTTATCCTTAAAGCTTCATTCAAGCTTTATTTGTGACTGTTTTCAATGAAAGTAATAGCAGATTACAAGAAAATTGCATAATTTAACTATGACATTTGATTTAAACTATGATGAGAAAAAGGATAACTGCTCATTTAGTCATTTGACTCATTTCATGATTTTGTCAGTGTTTTCTAAAAGACTCCTGCAACATGCAAAGCGTTTCATAAGGTAGAAATAATTTAACATATCTTTAACAGAGAATAAGAAGCTAATGTGATGCAAGGAAATCTTTCAAAACAATGAATCTGTTAATAACAATATATTTTACCCGATAGTATTCAGAAATCATTATTGTTTATGCTTTATTTCTAGAAATGTCCAAATGATTTTAAAATGTAGAGCCATCATTGTTTGAAATAGAAATTATTTGCAACCAAAAGTGTTTGTAATTAGGAAAAAGAGAGCATTTTTGCAGAGAATGAAATCATTGTGACAAAAGGGAGTACTTGCTGTAGAAATAATGTTATAATGGTTATAATGGTGGCTTTACTCAAATTTGTCATGCCCCACTTGCATACAAATGTGTTTACATGAGTTAACAATTTACCAAACACCAAATTTTTTACTGTCCCAAATTGAAAGCGTTTGCAGACGACATTTCAAAATGTGATGAAATTGAAAAATAATCTTTTGATAGGGCAGAAAACATTGTGGGAAAAGGAAAAAATCCCACAATGTTTTCCTGAGTCGTTTCAAAGTTGTTAAATTTCAGTTTTGTTTGGCAATGGGTTAACTGGTCTACTATTGAAACTAAGCAGATATTATTGTATTTCATTAAACAATAATTCACCCTATTGCACCTTTTGCAGTAAAAAGGTCCCTCAAATCAGTGGTAGAATATGTAATAAATTGAACCAGCAATATGTATCTCAGTTTTAAATGCTATCTGCTGCCTTATATTGTACAAAATAATGAATGAAAACTCTTACTGTCCAATGATTTGACTTTTAACAGCAGTTTCTTAAACATTATGGGAAAAGTTTCTTTCATCTCACAAACTGAGACAGTTTTGCTACAACTATCTATCAGTATTGGAAATACATGTGCATTTCTGTCAGTCTTGTTTGTCTTGTGCTACAAAACATAGATTCCACACATGTTTTAGATTTAAACGTTTACAGAAAAAAATGCAGAGACAGTTTTCATACAGGTCTTCATCTGTTTTCTTTTTGTCAAGGTAATCTTTCATGTCAGCACATCATGTACAGTTCCTCCTCTGTCAGGCACAGATATTTCTGTTTAAAAGAGATAATGGAAGAAACATAAGTTTAAAACAAAATCCATGTTAAAATGGTTCTTTCTTTGTCACTGTACCTTGTACATAACAGAAGTGTTTTGATGTTTATATGTACATACAACATGAATGTTGAAAAGATATCATTTCAAAAGTACTGTAGAGTCTTTTTTGTATTACCAAACTTTGTTTTGAATCTTTTAATTGGCAACACATTTGCCAAAATCTTGTTATAGAATTACTTATGATGTCTTTGTTCATTTAGTTGTAATCATTATATGAATCTCACTTGAAAAGGTAAGTAGATTTGGTTCATGTCATAGCAAGGTCTAAATATACATGGTTTGGCCACACAGTGGCATAATGGTTAGCGGCGTGGACCTGGGTTTGATCCTCAATGGCATTCACCTAAATTGCTGTGTAGTGTTTCTTGGCAAGAAACATTTCCTAGCCTTATACTGGTAGGTTATACAGACATGTACCATTAAGCTCAAGACTGAGCCATGTGCATTAATGGAAAAACAAATCTATTCCAGCCACTTTTTTGAAATTCAATTGTCATTATGCATCCTTTTACATCATTGTTTATTAAGATTTCTCATCAAATTATGAATGGAAGGAAGATAAAGTAATCTAATTGGAAAATATTGCAGTGTAGTTTTTCTCTAGAAAAACCATGCTAAGAGGATGTATTGATATGTACACAAACTAAAAGTCATAAAATTTATGTTTGACATAGTGTTGAAAACAGTATAAAACACCTGTAGTTCAGGTAAAACCTTCTTTCTAAAGTAAAAATCTCTTCAAACCAAAATGTCCTTGTTTGTCTTATCTGTATTTGCAAGGTATTATTCATATCATAATTACTTATGAAAAAGATAAGTTGTACTTACATGTGCTTATAAAACAAAGAATCTTTCTTTATGCAGTACCACAACATTCATTTCTTTGGTTGCCGGTTCACATTTGACCTTCACACAGTCTGAACTATGGCTGATTCTGGAAAGCAGACAAATGAAATTAACTTAAAAGTTATTACTATGTTCCCCGACTATGTCTCCATTAATAATCGGTGAAAAGACATACGTTTTGGAAGTCATCAGGATAGGTAGATTCAAGAATCAAAGAGCAAAGAACGTGTGAATAAAAAAAACAGGCACATCGTCAATCCAAAAAGAAGAATCCAATACGGATCAAGATTACTCAGCCTTGAAATGATCTCAATGTAAACAAACCTTTTTTCGTCTCTAAAATGTATGTCCATATTGCCCGTAGCTTTTAACACTGGAAAGTGTACTAAATACTACCTCGACACATAGATAGATGCGGTGACATAAAATCAATATTCGGAGTAAGATAGTGCTCGTAGAGTCCATCTTGTTTGTAAACATAGGATGACGGTTCAGACTCTCTTCAATTTATCTATCTCACATTTGACAAAATATACTGTCAAAATATGCGTTCTTTATACGAAAATGAAAGTGTACAAAAAGTTATCTTACCTGACATCATCGTTTTCGATGTTCGTTCAACAAGGCGATTATTTCATTCGATTTAAGATTTGAAGCGGTGATCGGAACGATGATGATTTGTAAAGAAAATGTCTTGTCACGTGATACACACAAATGGAAAGTGCACGTTACAGTTCTTGGTGTAATCACCATGTCAACATGTGAAGAATTGACGGGTTTTAGGATGAGAGACGCCACCTTCACCAAATAAACAGAAAATGTTGAAATGCGGTCTAAATTTTACAAAACTGTTTATTGTTTTAGATGTTGTAAAAAATATACGGAGGAAAATCCTTCTATTTTTTGCTTGTTAACTTTGATTTTTCCACATCATTGCTAGTAAAAGAGCTGAATAAAAATAAATTTTCGGACAAGATGGCGCCATATGGGGCAAAAAAATGGTTGCAACCAACATGGCCGAAAAAAGTCCTATAGGGTTCTGAGTAATTCGGAAATCCTTGGTTTTGTAGGTACCTTCTTTCGTTTCGTACGTACGTGTAACATATAGGCGGTCTTCAGACCGTGCCTTCGGCACGGTCTTTCGCCCGTAAAATTGTTTGAATACCATTCCAAGCATTATCCACCTTTCTTTTTATTGATACACCGTGAGTGAGAGTACTGGTTTCACAAATGTCTTTCATCACATAAGTCAAATAAATGTGCCTATGTTAACAGAAAACTTAAGAATAGTATTAATTAGAGACTTGTTGATTTAAGCTGCCATACCAGTTTATAGAGTTTTATCCATTTTTGGCTAGTTTGTCTACACTAAACCAACTGATTGACACACAGAACTCAAGGCTTTTCTAAGTCTGTTATGAACCATGTGGCTATTCCATTCAAAGGAAGTTACGCTGCAGGTTATTCCACTGGTAGAGTATAAATGAATGAACCTTGGGGGAAAAAAATGTTCAAATAAAAAGATTCTCATTCTCATGCAATTCTTTCCCAAGATTCTCTATAAAAGACTCTGAAAATGATCCTTATTCGAAAAACCAATTTCGCATACAACACTACTGTTTCGTTTCCATTAGATTCCAGAGGACAAACGCAGATATGCGTGTGGGGCTATCCTGAGCGATGCAGGAGTTAAGGTGGAGCAGGAGGTGATAGATCGCATGAAAGAGGCTGGGTTTGGTATCATCACGCTTCCAGAAGTAACCAACTGTGTGAAGACAACGTTCCCATACATAAGCACCCTGTCCATCCCTATAGCTGTGTGGAGAGTCTACCCAAGATTGAACCGTTATATTCAGGTATGTTACACAGGGTCTTCCTGAGGATTTATTTCAGGCGCTTTGATGCTGAGATGATGGTTGTTCTGCATAATAGCGGGTATCCCCTTCAATTTCTTTTTAAATATGCATCCCAAAATTGTAACTTTTAGGGTATATTTATGAATTAAATGACAAAAGTTACTGTTTTTATACCAAATCAAATGTATCAAACAATATCAGAAGCAAGTAGACTGACTACATAACAAATGTAAAACGCTGTCACATATGAAAAAGATTTGAGCCCAGTGGTTTAATTAAGGCATAGGAGGAGTGCTTTTTTTGAAATTCAGGTGCTAGAGCCCAGCAGCTCTAAAAATCCTTGAAGACCCCATTACATGTAGGCCTGATTGTAAGGCTGGGGAAGCAGTTGACAGATGAGAAGAGAAGGCATTTCATTTGGGTTTTTTTTTTAACATTTTTCTATGGCCCCTCTCCGCGTGGGTTCAAATCCTGAGAGGGATATAGATTTTCATGAAAGGCAGTCTCCCGACTGACTTACGGAATGCCGATGGTTTTACCCTCCTTGACCAGCCTTAATGGGCAGTTAAGTATGGGGTCTTCCTCCATCATTGAGTCGGGCATCCCTACATAATTGAAATAATGTTGATGTGATGTAAAACCCATATGAAAAAAGAATCGCCTTTAGCAGACAATTCAAGGAACAGAAGTGACAATAGAAGCTTACTATTGATAAACTTCTTTCGTCACAATTTTTTCTTCTCAATGTTATGAAAAAACTATTTTCTTCATACTCGATAATTTTTCATCTAATCTTTCTTTCAAATTTGACGAGTCACAAAGCAGGGTAAGGGGAGAAAAATACTATAAACCAATGATAAAACATATGCATCATGTCTCCTTTTCTTTCCAGGAGCATAAGCTATGTGCTTATCCATATTTGGAAATCTATGACAGTTCCTCTATACAATTCATGGCACCGTTGGCAAAACAGGAGGAGTTCTTTGTCCCTGAAACAAAAACAGACATTTTGTCCGAATATGGAGACGAATCCCTCGACGATCACTCCGATGGGTCCCCGTCGTTCTACAGCGATTCCCCGTCCTCCAGTGCTTCTCGAAGTATGTCACGATACAGCTGCAACAACAGCTTGTTTTTTGGGGACCAGGATGACTCGGATATTGAGGAGAATCTCCGCCACAAATCCCTCAGCCTACAGAACGAAGAGGTTACATCCAGTGTGGATGTACGAGCTTCCAAAGCCAGAACAAATCTGCTAGAGGAGGATAAAGAGGAGCAGGAGAGGGAAGAAGAGGTATTGAGTGACGAAGACCAAGCATCCACAGTGAATACAGACAACCAGAAGGGAGATGACAGTGGCCTGAACATACTGCAGGATTCAGGAATCTGTTCCGGCCGTACTTCTGCAGTTCCATCGGAGATAAACGCGTCCCTAGATTCCGGAAAACTGGTTGACGCAGGTGGGGACGATTCTGCTTCCTCTTTCGAAGAGATCCATTAAGATTAGCATTACATTCCATACACCAAATTGTGATAGAATATGTTGATAGCCTATTGCAAAACAATGCTTCGTCCTTCATGTTTGTGAAGGATTTGGCTTCGTTTTGCACTAAGCAACCCATGTGTATTTGTGAAATTCATTACTGTGCAGTCTTGCCCAAAGTGAAAGAAGTATGATGTCAATGAATTGAGCTTGAGTTGTCTTGGCAATTTACAAAACTATCCTTTACCATTGAAGTGAGCTTATCTTAAAAAAATTGTTTCAAGAAGACTATTCATATGAATAACAAAAATAAAAAGGGTTTTAAAAGTGTTTTAGAAAATCCATAGAAAGTTGAACCATTTAAAATAATGAACTAAACTAATTATAACTTTAAATCTTTCACTTTCTTTCTTCTTCTTGTTCTTCTTCTTCTTCATGATCAAGCGCAGGGCTTACTCTGGAGCATCAATGCTTTGTTGAATTATTACAAGGTGAGTCTCTCAGCTGACAAGATTGATAAAGTAACCAGTAGAAAGTCAAAACATTTGCAATAATGAATAAACTTTTTCCCCTTGCTTCACAGCTGGCAGAAGTTGCTTATGATGAGCAAATTCTCCTTGTCACTATCATTCATTTATGTAATGGTCAATTTGTTCTTCATTTAAATATTTTCCTTTTTTATATGATCATATTTTTTGGTGTTATTATAAAGCAGGCTGTTGAAAGGCATCTTCCCAATTTGAAATGTCTATAAAATCATGCAGTATTCCTAAAAGTTCAGACACAAGCTTAGTGACTTCAGCAATACAACTGCCCAAGATTAACATGCCTGGGCCTCTTCAAATTAAAAAAAAATGTGTAAAGAGGATAGGCTGTAATGATGTAAATCTAAATTCTATTGAACTAAAAGATATTGGCAATAAAAGTTTAGATTTTTAAGTGAAATGAACTATTTTCTTAACTCTTCTTTATGTAAATTGTAGATATAACATTGATGAAATTTAGTTGTTTGCCAAACAATTTCTTTTTTCCTCCAAATTTCCCTTTTTTATATTGTTGAATGAAAGGGGCTGTTAAAGCATTATAATGTGTTCATTTTTGTGCCATGCATGTGGAATAAATGTTTCTAAATGCATGTTTTAGAACAATGAGCCCAATGTGTTCAAGAATTCCTATCAATAGTATAGTTATCTATAAACAAGAAAGTCATATTTTCATATTGTGTTTAATAAGAGTGATTATTTAATTAGTTTAAATAATTTAAATTTATTTAATTATGAGTTAACCATAACTCATTAAAATTTGTCTATGTTTGTTCAATAAGCTATTATATTAGCTTAAACCCATTGGTACTTGTACAATGTATTTTCATGAGAGGTAGTCTCCCTACTGACTTACGGAATGTCGATGGTTCGACCCTCCTTAACCAGCTCTTAGTGGCAGTTGAGTATGGGGTCTTCCTCCATCAATAAGAGTCTAGATTCGTAAAATAACTGAAATAATGTTGATTAATTCCTGTTAACCCATTACCAAACAATAACGACCATAGACCAGTTAGTTGCCGACGACTCTCGAAAACATTGTGGGAAAAGAAGCAGTTGCTCTTAATGAGCAATTGCTCCTTTTCCCACAATGTTTTCTGCCCTATCAGAAGATAAATTTTCAATTTCATCATGTTTTGAAATAACATCTGCAAACTCTTTCAATTTGGCACAGTCTCATTCAATTTGGCACAGTCGAAAAATTTGGCGTTTGGTAATGGGTTAAAAGAGAGAGAAAATAACACAAAGCTAGATGATGATTTGGGTTTGTAAACTGTTATAGGGATTGGACTTTAAACTCTTTGTTACAATTCTGTAAAAACTCGTTAAAAATATCTAGTTATTGAGTCTCTTGCACTGAGCTTTGTTTGAAAATATTTTTTTGGTATCAGTTTTAAAACATAACTACTGAAATCTTCTTCACATCAACCACAAATATTCCTGAGCAATTTAGATGCAAGTTATGAAATCCATTCAAAATGTAACATATTTTGATGCAGAGGGATTCAAAGTTTTGCTGTTTTCTTATTTAAGGATTTAAGTATAAGAAACGATTTATTACTCATTTTATTTTATTGCTGATGATGTAAGCCAATTTAAGAAACAAAAAATCCATATACAATCCAAGTGTTTAGATTGTTGCTATAAAAACATTGATACACAATGATTCTTTCCTCATGTAAATTAAAATCTCCATGTATTTCAACCTCTTTATATTAAAAAATTGTTGTAAGATGACATAAGTTGTGTATAGCAAACTTTTTAGGTTCATCTAAGCCATTTATTTTCAAAGATTGTTACACTTCAATGCATGTGATATTTTTACTTATCAGCATTTGACTTTATTTGCTTGTATTTAGTTTAGATTTTTGATGAATTAGTTGTGTGTATGACTGAGAAGTTTGTCTTTTTGACAAATGATTTGCATGTACATTCTAAGAAGTTTGAATTTTTGACAAATGTTAAACTTTGTTCAGATGTTAAACTGCAATAATTTAATGTTTTCGTAATATTTACTATAGAATAATAAAAGTACATGTTCAATATAAAAATGGGTTGATTAATCTTTCCCCATCGTACAAGTTATAGATAAAGTCCATTATATAAATGATTGGTTTACAATACAATATAGGGGTCCTGTGTGACCCAGTGGTTAAGATGGATGACCAAGAACTCAAGGGTCCCGGGTTAGAGCCCCACTGACAACTTTTTTCATGGAAATGACCTTTGGCAAGTCACTTCAGAGCCCTAGCCTTGTACTGGTTGATCCAGGAGAGCCATTTGAAAACTGAAAAATTGTCGATTCACTCTTCTGAATGAGTCAATTTTGAAGCACATTTATGAAAATGCCCTTTCTGAGTTATGTCCCAACAGCTTGTGACCTCTTGACAAAATTGTAGGTGATAATGTGCAAAAAGATAAGGTACCGTGCAGTGGTAAGGTGTTTGTGTTCACCAATAACATGGACCAGACATCAAGTGACCCGTGTTGGTTTCCATTGGCACAGGGGAGACAAGCGCATATATTTGCATTTCTTCTTTAGTAAGATTATGTACTAAAAAGTTGGCCTAGACCTTGTCAAATATGCAATGTCACTACCGTCATACACAAACCATTCCTTCCACGCATCGTACACAAATTGAACCCAATACCATCATCAATGAGTGGCTTCAGAAAGATAGATGCGATCGTAGCAGACCATTTCTTCTTCCATTTATTGGCCACATTCCTACTGACAAATATTCTGCCAGTTTTGTGCGTATGTCCCCTCAACCCTCTCCTCCTTAAAAGTTTGACATTGGGTGTCAGTTTTGCCTCGTCACCTGAGACCAGAAACTCTCAAGTGACAGAGCCTCTGCGAGTTGTGGCGTTATTGAGTTCCAATCTTTAACCTACATTATTTCTTCATGGAATGCTTAATCTTCATCAAAGCATAACACCAACGAATAGTATATAAATATATTAAAATACATAATTGGAAAGAGATCATGGTAACCAAAGATGAATAAAGAAAAAGAAACTTTCGACTTGGTTGGGTCCCTCACTCCTAGCTACGCATAGAAAATAAAGAACAAGGGTGCTGCGTCAGTTTCTTTGTTCTGATAAGCAACATTGCACAGTTTTGATATAAAAAAAAATGAGGGACTGGGCATGCACATGTGCTGTTCATACACATTCCTGTATTTACGCATTTGGTTCCCTTAAAACGCCGTCATCATGAATACGATATTACCAAAAATAGGTCATCGATGCCTCTTGCTCAGGGTCATGTTCAAGTAGTTAGCCTGGAATCCTGGCTCTCTGACTATATGCACGTACTTGTGTGAAGGTACGCATAGGGCCACGCATACGAATAACACAGTTATCGTTACCATATACATACAAATATAGTCTATCATTGTCACGTAATGCTTCACAAAAGAGGACACACGTATGTTAAATTTGCTATTAGGCATAGGTACATTGTCTAGATATTCCAAAGGATCCTTGTAACTATACAGAAGTGTACAGTCCATCGGAGTATCCTGGTATCTTGATTAGCGATTTCGTTTGGTACAGTTTAGACAGGGACCAGGGTTGCGTTCAGTGGGCTAATACAAACATTTGTGAACGATGTGTGACTTGTGTTTGCGTATGTGTAGAGTGAAATTCTGCACGTGCTACATGTACCAGGCCGAAACGATCCGCTTTGTTTAACACACAGACTTAAACACAAGAGAAATATTCGAATTCAAAGTTATTCTCGAAATAGAACTTGCTTGTTATTTATCATTTAATTGATCTTAAACGAAATTATACCAATTAAACATATGATTTCTTGAAATATCATAGAAGCGCCATTTACAAATAACGCAAAATTGGTAGAAGTGCAATACGAAACTAATCGCAGTTAGCTTTAAAAGAAAGATCCGTGGATTTTAGAATGCACGAGGTTACGGCTACATTGTTCCGAAAAGGTAAAAGTTTAGCGTATATTTATTCCTCAAAACCACTTTTGCTCTAAATTTTGTTTCAATGAGATACGTTTAGCATATATCATAAAACACTTCTCCCTAACAATAATTCAGGAATTAAACACTGTGAACACCAAGCCAATTTCTTTGTTTAGAATCTGTGGGTGGGGTATGCCCTCAGCAGAAACTCGTGTAGCATTTTCAGCCACGAGATTCAACAACAAATAACAGATGTTTGTATCTGTTTTTATTGTTTTCGTAGGTCTCTACCATCAAAATATTACATACCTAATCAAACACCACAGGCTCCTCCCAGTATGGCTTCTTAAAGATTCTAATTTCAAATATGAGATGGTCTAGATTTAAATGCGAAAATGGACTTAAGTTTAAAATGAGCCATTGCTCATTTTTTCTCTTCATGGTTTATTTGCTAAAGAATATCAACAACATTCCTCTTTAATTGTTTTTCTTTTTGGTGCTGTTTCGACTTATGTGGACAACATTAGGGCAAAAGTATATTGAAATTCAGACATCAAAGACCCTCTCAATTTCTCTTGGACTATTTACACATAAAAAAGTACTTTTCAAAACGATGATTTTTCATTAAGAGTTTCATGGAAAAATAGTGGTAAATCCTTATTGAAAAAAAAAGGTTGCATACTGATTGATCATCATTGAAGAAGATCACAGGGTTCTTGTCTCATCTCATGTCTGGAAAATCGAGGAACCATGTTTAACTTTGGCTAAGTACCTGTTTATAACCTAGCAAGGACTAAAAATCTATTTCTAAAGATTGAGATTTGATTCTTTTAAAATAAAACATCTTTTATCATCTTTTCCTAAATGTATAATGGAGATTTAGCAGATCTATGTTGCAGATTCAGTTAAGCATTTAAATATTTTTTCTTGTTAACAAAGATCTTTATTAAATAGTTTATCTTGTTAACAAAGATCTTTTATATCATTTGCTAGATCTTACCTGACTCAGGGTCAATAATAAGAGACACTTTTCAGTCAGGGATTAAACTTTATTTATACCAATAACATAGCTTCATTCAAACAACATCCTTTTTTATTCTTAACTAAAGGGATGTAACTCTAACTTATGAATAGGATTAAGCAGACATGGTTGTGTCCCTTAGACCATACATGAAACACTACATCTGTCCTTCAAAATAATTGGAAAAGGCAAGAATCTTGTGCCCAGGTTGTGAGATGAGGCAACACTCTTACCATGTGACATGCCAAAGGTGCACCCAAGAGCAATCCATTACTAGTATAAACTAATTATTTTAAGGCCTTAATGCTTGTTTTACAATTCTTAAATGAATAGAAAAGCCAGGTTTTCAAAGTCTTCAATATGTAATTCCACAATGGTCATTCATTTAAAGCAGGCACTAGCTAGCCCTTGCTGGATGTGGATTCAGCATTGAAGGGTGAATCTGTGGGCATACTCCCCCTGAAAAGTTTGAAAATAATGGTGCAAACTGGTGCATTCTAGGTGATGTTAGGGTCAAATAGAATGCATTAAGGTGACAAGGGTTTAAACATTTATGACGTAGGTTTTTGTGATTTTTAAGAATTTCTGCTTTCTTTTTTTCAAAATCATGTGGATTTAGCAGCATACTTGCGAATGAGCAGCTATGCATCTGTAAAGATAAAGCTTGCTAAAAAATCTTCTTTAACATTTCTCTAACTCACACAACACCTTCAGTGAGAAAGTTCCTTTGGAATTATATTGAGAAATGACTAGAAGCATGTATGACTTTAATGATTTGATTAAACAATCAGGAAAAAATGGTAAGATGTGCTGATCAGCTCGATTTGATTGAAAAACGGCTGCAACTAGCATAAAACTTCATAACAAACCAACCAACTAATATCAACTCCTGAAACAGTTTTCTAGAAACTTAATTTTCTTTTTACAGATTCTTTATCCAATGCCCTGTTTGAACCCACTCATTCACTGTGTCCAGTTTGTGTGAGATGAAGTTGTGAAATACAGAAACTTCATGAAGATTCAGGCCAACTTCTAGGCATCAGAAATAATTGAAGAGGAATCATAAACAGCTGAACACCACAACGGAATGGAATCCTGAACTTCTCCGAAACCTGTTCTTACTGTGGTAAGTTAAATATCGCATCTTTTGTAATTTTTATCCTTTATAGACAGCTTTAAGGTTCCAGAACTGTATTATCGAATATTTTCCAATGTTTCTATACATAAAATGACTCAAATAGCTATGAAACATAAAGCAGTTAACATACAATGACCATGTTGTTACATCATGTTATGGTATTAGCTGCTGTTATTACCCCCCTTGTTTTCATTTTTGTAATTGGTTTTACAGTCTTCCCTGAAAACTGATAAAATCTATTTTCTCCTATTTTCTACGGTAAAGTTTGATTTCTTTTTGAAATCTAACTCAGAATCATGTAATGCATCTTTCTACTATGAGTTCTCTCTCAAAAATCAAACATGTTTACCATCAGGACAGAAAGATTAAACTGCCCATAGGCTTCGATGTTAATTTTTTAATTGATTATCTCCCCTAATTGGGGTTATAATGGAAAATCTTCTAGGTTAAACCTTTTAAATGTGTGAAGATCTCCAATTCAAGTTTCATACAGATACTTCCAGTCAGTGTTGGGATATGCAGCACTCTTATTACAGTTCCAGAACTTTAACCTTTTCCCAGACAATAATGACATTTGACCATTTTGTTGCAGACAACTTTAGAAAACATTGTTGGAAATGGAGAAATTGCTCGTAACAAGCAATTTTTCCTTTTCATACAATGTTTTCTGCCCTATCAGAAGACAATCAGAAGACTATTTTCAAATTTCATCACCTTTTGAAATGTCGTCTGCAAACTCTTTCAATTTGGGACAGTCGAAAATTTGTTGTT
Source organism: Cerastoderma edule (assembly GCA_947846245.1). NCBI lineage: Eukaryota > Metazoa > Mollusca > Bivalvia > Cardiida > Cardiidae > Cerastoderma > Cerastoderma edule. The sequence goes on along the minus strand of OX401413.1, from coordinate 4,705,735 downwards.
TGAGAAAGGGTTTAATGCCGATATTTGAATTTTCATCAGAGTTGGTTTCCCGGTTGACTTACTGAATGTCTATGGTTCCGTTCACCTTGACCAGCCTTTATTGGAAGTCAAGGTTGGTTTCTTCCTCCATCATTATGTACATAACTAAAATAATGTTGATGTGATGTAAAACCAATATAAGGTGGACTTAGTACTCAGGGTTCCCATACCTCTGGTAATGTAAAAGTGCCTTTGGCAATTAGAGCCTTACCAAGGTGAATTCCGGAATGTGTAACAGTGAAAAGGTTATTAATGCGGTATTAAACACCATATAAAATAATCTGTGAAGAGCTGAATCTAATTTTTGCCACAATGTTTCCATATTCAAAAATAACACTTTACAAATGTGTATGGACACTTTATGTCACTTGAATATTTAGTTTGTTTCATTGGCTGCAAGAACCTTAACCTTTAGAATGCTGGGTAATTTTTTTAAAAATAGATTATTGTGTCGTCTGCTTTTGAAAACCTGCTTAATTTCTTAGAGGAAAGGTACTCAGAGTAGCAAACAGGTTAGATCACAGGCCAGGCGCCAATTAACTTGGCGGCTGGCCTGGATCTAATCTGTTTGCAAAAGCATGAAGTCTGTTCCAGCACTATAAGGGTTAGACAAGAAAAGGACTGACAGGAGATTTCCATACACAAATAACTTGCCTCATAAAAGCAATATTCTGAGTTAGGATTCTTATTTGACTGTCCCAAATTGAAAGAGTTTGCAGACGACATTTCAAAATGTGATGAAATTAAAAAATAATCCTCCGATAGGACAGAAAACATTGTAGGAAAGGGAAGTTGCTCGTTTTAAGCAATTTTTCCTTTTCCCACAATGGTTTCCAGAGACGTCTGCAACAAACTGGTTAAGTGTTGCTATTGTTTGGTAATGGTTTAATGAGCCTATGTTTTCTGTCCGTTATAAATGAATATTGTGTGCATGTGCCCATATAACTCAGAGCTTCTTAGCATCTCTTTTGGCCTAGGTCTAGTTTTACATATCAGATAATTAACTTTAAGTCAAAATACTATAACCTTTGTTGAATGTTCATAAATGCAGATTTGGGAACCTGATGCATTGTTGTAGAGAACATGCTGGTATATATATAGACAACACAACCTCTCAGAGTATGACAATGATTTTCACTGATCGGATGTGTTTGTGTCTTTTAGAAGTTCATTTGGTTCCTTATAATACATAATTACTGATGGATTTCATGAGATTACAACGAAAGCAATTTGCATATTGTAGCCCAGGTTGTAGGAAATCAGATCTACCTTTTAAGATTTGTCAATTATTTTATTGTCAATGAAACATGACTCTTACATTGATGAAAAAGTTAACATAAACATGATCCAGAAATTGTTTTCATAAGGTTATTAATTGAAAAGACAACATGAGATTATGGCTGAAAGATAAATAAATCAATAAATCTGAGTGGCCTCTTTGTAGAGTTTTTCAAATAAGTTTTGGCATGCAAGTTTGTTAACTTTTGAATGGAAAGGACTGATACTTCACACATGTGTTCAGGGTCATTATGTTAGGGCCCTGACCCTCTTTAAGCAAATTATGAAGGCTTTTGTACTTATAAAAATCTTAGTTGATTTTTTACATGCAAGATTTTATCTCAACAACTACTGCAGTGATCAGACTGAAACTTCACATAATGTGTTTCGGATCATAATTTCAGGTCACTGACAAATTCTCTTTACTTGAGTAATTTTTGGCCTTCTTTGTACTTAAAATCCTTGGTTCAAGTTTTGCTTGCAATATCTTTTATTGGACTAAAGGCCTTAATGTTAGGTTACTGACCAAGGGTAATACCTATTTATTTGTAGCAAATTATACCATCTTAGGACTAAGGTGCGTCATACCGCTTTTTGAGGGAAGGTACTTTATCGATACACAAACAGCGGTCTGACCCCAATTACTCATTAAACATCCGCCTTCACTGTGCAGACTAACCTTTTTGGAACTAGGAATGTAGTCCGGATTTACTCGCTTTGTTTTACTCTATATTATTATAACTGTTGCCTCATGGGAAATCGTAAAATCCAGATGTTCAAAAATAGACTATCGTTCAGTCTCTGTTCACAGAAATAATAATTAGAGTAATGGTGGTAAAAGGAGCAGCTGTTTTCCTCGAGATGTTGCCCAAAGAAATTTTAAAATGTTTCCTCAATCATCTTGCTTTAAATGCACCTTAGTCTTTCCGCGCTATCAGCACTTTGATTTGTCCTTAGAACATCTTGGATTAAGTTTTTTGTACATCTTCATATTTTCGAGACGAGTTATTGTTAGCTGACCTATATCCCTCTCAGACATTGAATTGAATATTCGAGCACGCTGTCTTATGGACAGGTCTTGTTCATTCTCTCAGACATTGAATTGAATAGTAAAGCATGCTGTATTATGGACAGCTCTTGTTTATCTACAGATATCTCATCTTACACCTAGAGGTATTATAAGACTCAGTTGATCGAATTTAAGAGTAGATTGGTTTTCATTTACAGGTCTATTAACTGCCACCTAGTTGGCATTAAAAGACTCAGTTGATCGATATTAAAGAGTAGATTGGTTTTCATTTACATGTCTATTAACTGCCACTTAGAGGCATTATAAGATTCAGTTGATCGAATTCAAAAGTAGATTAGTTTTCATTTACAGGTCTATTAACTGCCAGCTAGTTGGCATTAAAAGACTCAGTTGATCAAATTTAAGAGTAGATTGGTTTAATTTACAGGTAAAATAAATCCCACCTAGTTGGCATTATAAGACTCAGTTGATCAAATTTAAGAGTAGATTGGTTTTCATTTATGGTTTTCATTTACAGGTCTATTAACTGCCACCTAGTTGGCATTAAAAGACTCAGTTGTTCAAATTTAAGAGTAGATTGGTTTTCATTCACAGGTCTATTAACTGCCACCTCGTTGGCATTAAAAGACTCAGTTGTTCAAATTGAAGAGTAGATTGGTTTTCATTTACAGGTCTATTAGCTGCCACCTAGTTGGCAATAAAAGACTCAGTTGATAGAATTTAAGAGTAGATTGGTTTTCAAGTACAAGTTTATTAACTGCCTCTTAGTTGGCATTAAAAGACTCAGTTGATCGAATTTAAGAGTTGATTGGTTTTCATTTACAGGTCTATTAACTGCCACCTTGTTGGCATTATAAGACTCAGTTGATCGAATTTAAGAGTAAATTGGTTTTCATTTACAGGTACCGGGTAAATAATTTTACATCTATTTTGCATGTTAAGACTCAGTTTTGAATTCTTAAGGAGATTGTTTTATATTTATTTACAGGTATCTCAGCTGACACCTTGTTGGAAACCTCTCACTGGAAAATGTTTGACATGCAGTCTTGATTAAGAGGAGCCAAGTTGAAAGCCTTCCTTTATACATCAGTTACAGTTGAGGAGGGGACATGGAACCATTGGACTAGATTGGACTGCTATGAAAGGCTCCTTCACCTGCTAACAATGGTAAGTTCAAGTTTTCTTTTTTATACAGTGATTATTTAACCCCTTACCTTATTCACAACTTTGAAGATTTTTACTGCAGAAGCTATTTGAAAACAATGTGAAAAAAGGAGAATCTACTCAAATAGTGCAAATTCTTCTTGTGTCAGAATAGTTTTACTGTTTAAAAACCAATTAAGAAAAGTTTTACACGTAAGAAAGAAAAAGCTTTCTGTCTATTCTGAGCAGGAAAAGGGTTACCATCTTACAATCACTGCATTTTGATTCAGACTATTTGGTGCTTAAAAATTGTTTCAAAAGAAGAATTTTCTCACCATGAAGATTTTTCTTTCTTTTCAACAAGTATTTTAGATGATCCATTATGAATTCAACTTTTTTAGCTTGACTATTAGAAGAATAAGGAGAGCTATACTACTCATCCAGGCATTGTTGTCACACCTTGGTTAAGTTTTTATGGGCAAGTTTGTATCTCATTAACTACTGTATGGAATGGTTTGATACTTCACACGTGTGTTCAGGGTCATAGTCAAAGGTCCCTGGCCAAGTTCCATTACTCTTGTTTTGAATTTAAGCAAATGATGTGGCCTCGTATCGTATGAGTTCCCAGGGTTTAGGCACAATACTTGATCAAAATAGGAACCATTTACAAACTGCGATGTACCATTTACGATGTTGGATCAGGCGGCTGTCTTACCTGTCTGATTTGATGCAATACGATACAATTGATACATTTGTCACACCTTGGTTAAGTTTTTACATGCAAGTTTGTATCTCATAAACTGCTGTCTGGAATGGGATGAAAATTCACAAATATGTTCAGGGTAATAATTTAAGGTCCCAGGCCAAGTATCAAAACTCTTGTATCGAATTTAAGCAAATAATGCGGCCTTTTGTACTTAGAAAAATCTTGGTTAAGTTTTTGCGTGCAAGTTTGTATCTCATGAACTACTGTATGGAATGGGTTGGTACTTCCCACATGTGTTTAGGGTCATAAACTAAGGTCCCGGACCAAGTTTCATATATTTTGTTTTGAGATTAAGCAATTTATGCAGCTTTTTGTACTTAGAAAATCTCGGTTTTTACATGCAATTTTGTATCTCATGAATTATTGTATGGAAGGGATTGATACTTCACACATGTGTTTAGGGTATTCATTCAAGATCCCTGACCAAGTTTCAAATATCTTGTTTTGAATTTAGGCAAACATAGCGGTCTTTTGTACTTAGAAAATCTTGGTTAAAAGTTTGCGTGCATGTTCATTCTGAACAACTATTGTAAGGAATCATTGGGTGCACCCTCATATTTTAGAAACAAATACTATTTCACTGACTTATACCCCTCTCCGACATTGCCGAATAGTCGAGCTTGCTGTCTTATGGACAGCTCTTGTTAATTCTTGCAATCTACTATGCATTATAAGGCATTGGATGGAATGCGATAAATGTTACTCGTTTTTCATGGGCCAAGCACATTCCATATTTCAATCAAGCGTGCTAAGTTGTTGTTTACACATGATTAAACCTTATTCATGCACGCCCAAGGCATTGTTTGACTCAGGGATAATAATCAGCAGAATAATTTTGGGATTTCAGAGATGGTAGTATATTTTCTTAGCCCTTTATGATATAAGGTCTATGATACACGTTTTACAGTATACATTCACCATATGATTTAATACGATACGATATGTTCATCTGGTCTGATAATGATATGACACACCAGGAGGGTATGATTTAATATGATATGATATGTTCATCTGGTCTGATAATGATATGACACACCAGGAGGGTGTCTATTGTTTAGGCTTCTCATCAGACAACATTTCTATATGGGCTGATCAAACGCTTTAAAGTATGCAAAATGTGTATCTGCAACGTTTCCCGTAATCTATATTTATGATTTAATGTATTTTTGATTACCTGACTGTGGAGAAAGGTACAAGTCCGTCGCGCTCTCATGCAATGTTTGTTTCAATTGAACGATGCCATACTGGGTTTATTTACCTTATTGTATTTAGCCTTTATCTCCTGTTTACAGTTTTTGAACCTGGCGATATACTGCGTTGGACTTAGAGTCTTGTTCATGGTGTTAAAGCCTTGTTATTTCTAAGTTGTTGTTGTTGATGATACCTACAAGCACTACATATTAGATACGTAGATTGACCCAATTATTGTAAAGATCAACCCATGCATGAAACACACTGTGCTTGTTCAGTATGGTGGCGATTTCTTTGTTCGTGCTGATTTCCCTTTTCCCAAAGACCTAATAAACACAGATAAGCAACTCCCCATAGGTAAAGACCGAACTCCCTTATCATCTCGTGGAGGATGAGATTTCGGGAGACTATGCGAGACTTCCTAATCTCGTCGGCACTGAAGTGTGTCTGCCAGCTAGACGATGTAAACGAAGGTTGAATAAAGTGTGAAAACTAACGTTTATTTTATTAATTTTTCGATAGTTTTAACATTCCTTTATTAGTGTGTTGTTTTTATTAATAATTGCATATGAGACAATTGATTTCCTTTTACCACTGGTGAAACACGTGTTTTAAAATGTGTATCATCAATAGAACCGAAAGTGCTGGAATTGGATGGGATGGTAGAGTATTTGTATAACTCCTCGGAAACAAAAACAAAATATGGGTTGATTTAGACAAACTTTGATTCATTACACATAGTTTTATCGACCAATTGAAGATCAAGGACTTTTATACATTTTTGTGATGTTGAGAGGCATTTAAATTCTCTTATCTGGTCTTGGGTTTTTGAAAGCGTATGGTTGCATGTTTTAGTAGTAGAGCAATAGTTTTTGTCTAACTCCTCGAAAACAAAAACAAAATATGGGTTGATTTAGACAAACTTTGATTCATTACACATAGTTTTATCGACCAATTGAAGATCAAGGGCTTTTATACATTTTTGTGATGTTGAGAGGCATTTAAATTCTCTTATCTGGTCTTGGGTTTTTGAAAGCGTATGGTTGCATGTTTTAGTAGTAGAGCAATAGTTTTTGTCTAACTCCTCGGAAACAAAAACAAAATATGGGTTGATTTAGACAAACTTTGATTCATTACACATGTTTTTATCGACCAATTAAAGATCAAGGACTTTTATACATTTTTGTGATGTTGAGAGGCATTTAAATTCTCTTATCTGGTCTTGGTTTTTTGAAATCATATGGTTGCATGTTTTAGTAGCAGAGCAATAGTTTTTGTCTAACTCATCGGAAACGAAAACAAAATATGGGTTGATTTAGACAAACTTTGATTCATTACACATATTTTTATCGAACAAGGGAAGATCAAGAACTTTTTTTCATATGTTTGTGATGTTAAGAGGCATTTTAATTCTCTTAACTGGTCTTCTTTTTTTTTAATTTGAATTTATTCTTAGTACTCTCTTATTGTATATAAACTGTATACGTGGAAGATGTAACGATATGTTCTGTTTGGTTCAGCTGGAAATAATTGCCATGCAAAGAAAGTGTAAAATTTGCGGCTAATGACAGCATGTTTGTGTGTGCTGGAAGTGTTGCAAATCAAGAGATAAAAAGCAGACTCGGGTGCATATTTGTGCGCAGAAGTATATAGCTAGTTGTTGTTTGATATTATAATTCTAACATTGTTGATGATGATGATGATGATAATGATGATGCAGATGGTGATGATGATGGTATTGAGTACATTTTTCAAAGAAAATAGAATGTTCCCCATGACGAATTATTAATTCATAGAATATTGTACATGATATGCCGCAAAAAAAGATAATTCTCATTTAGAGATCCATTCCACAAAAGTATAGATTTAAGCTAATATTTTAACAGTAAATTTTGTTGCTGAAATTTTCCTCCGTCATAAAATTCAGCTAGACATTTCAGTTTGACACAGTGCAATATTACAATAAGTTATAATCCCCGGTAATTATCACAGCAGGGCACCACAGCTGGTGGCCATCTGTTTATTGGTTTTTGGGGTCGGGAGGGTCAATAAAAGGGCTACCATAGCTTATCAGCGACGGCAGACGCTTTGATTAACAAAATAAAGCGTCTGTATTTACAGGAAGACAAAATCTCGCGAACGAGATGTCAACGCGAGAAAGAACGGTATTTTGCAGAGTTGCTTATCTGTGTTTATTAGGTCTTTGCTTTTCCTCAAGGCAACCTCTACTGCAGTAACGTTGTCAAACGATCCGACCATAGCCCAGGCAGTTTGTTTACATCCGTAATTCATGTATAATACAATGTTATAGTCCGTTAGGATGGGAACTCACAGCTTTTTCATTCGCTCTTACATTTCGATTCATTCAGGAATCTCATATTACCCACAGAACGCCATACTTTCTGAAATGCTAGCTCTGCTAATCGTCCAATATTCTGTCACCTTGTGCAATACTGTCATGTTTACCTTAGTCTTACGTGAACATCCGCCTAGTTTGTTCTGTACGGTGAATTCAGCTGATGCATAGATCGGGAAAGATCGTTTATTTTGAGTTGTAAGACCATTATTTTTGTTAGCACCCTTTATGTCTGTATGGGTAGCTTCAGTTTTCAGTATGTATATCGATGGTTCTTTCTTTGATATATCTTTTATCGCCATGTTTCCAGCGTTCTTTATCAGGCAGATAATTTTGGTCACCACTTTTGTAGGGCTTGGGCTAGCTTTTGGCCTGTTTCTTGGTTGCAGCCAGGTTGTTGGTTGTTGTCTGGTCATTTGACCGAGTTTTGATGGTTATGGCCTAGGATTCACATGCATGTCCAATGTTTAGTACATAAAGGCTGGACATTATTGGTAGAGGATTAAGTCTGTCTCTAGAAACTTAAACCCCAAACTCCACGCCTATTTACTTTGCAAAGGTACGAGTTGTAACTTTATCCAAGGACCATCAGCTTCTTTTACCACGACACTTTTACAACTGATATAGTTAAAATAAATTGCCTGTGGTATACCATTCACAGTAGAGTACCAACTTCATAGTCTGTTTGAAATTGAGATACCATTAGTGTCCTAAATACGCCGAAACAAGCCTTGACCATTGATTATATTTAAGCCCATTGTCACGAAGACACTCTACCCACAAACCCATAACAATATGATGCAATGCAATATGATGCAATGCAATATGATACGTTGTGGTCCCATTTGGGATCTGATATGTTAGGTTACGATATGATACAAACAATATACGCTGTTTTCGGGAACTCATACAATAGCACTGCTGTACTTTGTTAGCACTACTGTACTTTAGCGATTGAAAAATTACATATCAAGTGTTCAATGCAAGACTATAGGCCTTTTCAGAATTTGTTGTTATCTTTTCTTGAATGCTCTTAATCGGAGGTACGAAATTTTCGGTAGCTTCCGGTTTAAGACTTCCGGGTATTAAATAATAACAGCTGACATTGAGAAACATAGATAAACTGCTGCGGGTCTTTTAACAATGCCGTCGAAAGTCGTGTTTGTTAAAACTACATTGGAAAGATTGTTGAGGAGGGGAAATATCAAAGTATATCCTTACTTTGTGTTAACTCTCTAGCGGACAATTTAGCCCGTTTCCCAAGATAAAACACTATACCAACGCGGTTACAACGTTGCGATTCATTTCTAGTGAGAAGAGTCGATCCTCTGCTAAAACATTAATTCAAGTATAGAATACGATGATGAAGATCTGTTTGATTATTGCCTTAACTTATGATAACATAACTTAAAATCCATTTTGCAATCTAACATTTTCAACCGATGTTGTATCATGTAAATGCAAACACAATGAACAGATGATATGATGCAAGCTGATCAAACCTACTTAATAAATGTTCCACTTATTTATGGGACATTCCATCAAATTATGTCCAACAAGAGTGACAAATAAAAGTTTACTTATAAGAGATTATGGAAATGATTATATTCATGTTTAATTATCGGACTTCAATAATAATTACACCTACCGAGTCAACATTAGAATCCTCCGATTTAAAACATGTCCATACCATTCACTCTACTTAGAATTACTGTTTCCAAGACCCTTCAAGCAGAACGATTTACCCTAATCTGACTTTGCAACGCCAATCAAAATATGATTCCGTCATTATATAGCAACCAATGGCATGCCTCGAAGCCATAAAACACACAACTATGTGTCAACGAAACATGATGTGATGCGCGCCTGTGTATTTCGGCAAGCTTCAAAAGATACATATCTTTCACGTCGAGGGTTTTATTGCTTCTTTTATTGGTCAACTGCATAACGTAGGAAATAACATATACGATCTTTTTTACCCTCTATATTCGACCAAATACGCATCAACCCTTTATGAGTTAATTCCCTATGTTACTGAGTGTCAGGTCGTTTTGTTATGTACAAGGTTTATTCCCATTTTGTCTAAAGTCTATTTTACCAATTTTCGCACCATTTCAGACAGAAGTTTCATCTCACCTACACGGAAAAATTTGGTTGTTTTTGACACTAACTGAGTAGAAAATCAATCAAACCTATAATCACTTTTTCTATGGGGGGTTGGTGGGAAAGAAAAATATGTATAAAGTGTAGATCCAGAAAAGAATATTTTTCTTATGTTGGTCTACACTTTTTCTCGTAATATGCTTCTAACAACTTATGCAGATTCAGAATAATCTAAATATTTTAAAGATATTTTAATCAATTAAAAATGAAATGAAAATATTTCTTTTAACTGTAGATCGTTTGGCAATTTAATCTGTAGACAACGTGGGAATTTAAACCTTTATGGGATGTAGACTAAATGGGAAGTCCTTATGTAGAAAATTCATTTGCATATGTACTATGTTTCATATTTGTTGAACCCGTATGTCTTGATCTGCCGAGATGTATGTTTAGTTTGTTCTGTAATGACTTTATGGTTCATGCGATGTAATACAGAATTACATTATGTAAAATGAGGCCTCTTTTAAGCAACGAAAAAAAAAAAAAAAAACCTTTGGACCACCCCTGGTCTTTGAAGTAAACTTTTAAACAGACTTTTAAGAGTCAGATTCGGCAATAAGGGTTTATTTGGAACATTTCACTTACTTTGTTGACGACTTTTTGCCTTGTAATCATATTGATAAATAGTTCAAAGATTTGCTAGAAAATATTGTTTCTCTTACTTTGAGCTTTAATTAATTGCGTAGTAATCTTTTGATTAAATGTCTCTTATAATTGTTGTTTAACAAGAACGATTGTGTTTTTGTTTGAGTTTTTTTTTGTAATTATATATCATTAAAATGATAATTTACACATTTGTAATCTCTTTTCAATTCAATGGATTGTTGCCAGTTTTCCTTCTTAATTACATTCAAAGGGTCAATTAACAAACTTTGGCTATCACAGGGATTAAGAGTGTTGATGCAAATTAACACCAATCTGCCACGTTTGCACCATATGTTCTAGTCACACCCTTTATTGTTTAGCCAATCGAGAGATAGAGTAATTAACCATCGGCAATCTGAGGTCCTTTAAACATATGAAAGATCTCCACAACCCTGTGTCCCTCGTAATTTAGTAAGCGTTATTTGAATGTAGTTTCAACAGGTGGAAAAAATGGACTGGGACTGTTTTAATAGCCCGTATTATTTGGATACGATATATCATCAAAGGTAGGCTGACAGAGAACCTCATATAACGACTAATTCTCTATTTAAGGTACTTTATTTATTCGACAAATTTCAATTTTAAGAAAAAATATATACTTATTGGAGAAACATAACCTCTACACATTATTGACAAAAATGCTGAAGTTTGTTCTATCTTATTTAAAATCCGTAAATCGAATTTAATGCAAATTTGTAATAACATTCTAGAAATATGTGTTCCATTCATTCTTTCCTTCCATCAACCAGCTGAGTAACACAGTTTTGATCTGTCAAAGCATTTAATTCAGACAAAAACATATACTTATTTGCCTTTTTTCACACGGAATGTCACGTTTTAACTGAACTGGGGTGCGCTATTCGGGTCTCATTAAATTCAATATAATTTCCTTTTATAACGAGGCTTGGCAACAGCCAACAACAAATCATTCTGTTGATGTTTTCGTATGTAAATCTCTGATTTTGGTACACGAAGCTTATAAATTTCAAAATCCGATCGATAGCGATCGTTTTCTTTGCCTTTGCCCACATACTTCTTTTGAAATTAATACCCGGAAGTGAAGGTATTCCGAATGTGGCCCGATTTTTCAAAGGGAGACAAACCACGTTTCTGAAAAGGCCTATAGTAAGTGCTTCACAAACATGAAGCACTTCTTATAGTATTGCATTGAACCATTGATATGTGTTTGGGATTATAATCTAAACTCTCTGATAAATTACATAAACTCTGGTTTTGTTTTTGAGTTTTTTTTGGCCTATTTTGTACTTTGAATTAAGTTTTGCTTGAAAGTTTTTTTCCTCATAAAGTACTATAGGGAGTGGATTGAAACCTTACACATTGACTAAGGGCCATAATGTTAGGTAACTGCAATTACTCCACTACTGATATGAAGTAAATAATACCAGTTTCTGTTCTTAGAAAATCTTGGTTTAAGTTTTGTGTGCATCCTTTTATTTTAGAAACAAATAGTATTTCACTGACCTAAACTCCTCTCTGACATTTTCGAAAAGTCAAGCATGCTATCTTATGGACAGCTTTTGTTTGTCGAATCATTATTATGTTAAGCTGTTACATAACTGAAGAGTTGTTGATATGATGTTAAACACCGTACAAATCATCTTCATTATTATTAACAACTTTTCGTTAACAATTTAATCATGATAGTCACAGAGTATTTCCTCTTTCGATTTTCTATGTTGATTTTAAAAGTGAAAATAATTTAAACAAACTTAAAACATTACTTATGAATACAAGTTTCGATAAACTATATATAACTTAAAATATGAAGGATATAAATAGAAAGTAGGTATCATTCATATGTGGGTCAAAGAACATCCCTTGATTTGAAATTCTCTGCAGGGTCTTGGAGCGAACAGTGCAGCCTAAATGGAAACAACATTCACCAAATTGATCGTTGGAACATGGTGTATATAAAATAGTGAAAAACAATCTGCTGAAAAAATGCTTAAATACCTGCTCATTCATTGGCGCCGCCATGTGTAATCTGTTCTATATCGTAAATATTGATCACCCTGCCTGTTTCTTTCTGATAAACTATAAGTGTAAAAAGTGCTAACATTGCAACAAAAAGAGAAATTGATTGTTTCAAGTAGTTTCTTCTTTTGTTACAGTACTCTTGAACAATATTCTCAACTGCAAAAAAATGCATACATTATAGAAAGATTAAGGAAAAGCTATTACTAATGAATGAGTATTTATACTCTATTGATAAAATTGCTTGCCTAAAGCTTATACATGCTTTAAAAACCTTAGCTGTTAATATCAACCCCAAAGGCCCTTTTGAGACGATAAACTCAATTTGCATTCTTTTCTCTTTCCAGAATGACGAGGCCTGATTGGAGGACACTATCCGATACCATGTGATGAAGAAGTATATCATATCACCAAGATGGTTGGACGATGAACCAGATGAGCACCAACAACATACTGAAACAGTGTTTTGATATATAGTGAAATATAAACACTTGCGAATGACAACTGATGTTATGAGACTTTTTCCATCAAATGGTGGAATTATATTAATCATACACTTTTTCTTCTATGATTATGATCAAAATGAGTGCCAATTTTACAAGCAATATCAAGAATAGTGATTTTACGCGTGGGAACAAATATGGATCTTTATGGGATGCTATGTCGCGAAAGTACGAAAGTGAAAATTTTATTACCTCCCTTACCAGTGATGATATAACCATATATTTGATGCAAAATAGACATATATTCTCTTTTTAGGATATCTTTGTGATATATTTGTAAACAAAACAGAAAGTGGAAACAACACTTCTTAATAACAACACTTCTAAATGACTAAGTGTAAAACATAGCTTGAAATAGAGCAAATTTTGCTTATTGCAAGAACTTTGCCTTTACTTACTATGCTTTACATGCATTAGATTTCTCCTAATAGAAGGAAAAACATAAAAGAAAGGTATTCAAAGTCATCTGTAAAAAATTGATTACTTTGCTTAAAACATACTGTTTGTACTTTCTGGAGAACTGAATGCTCTTTGGAAAGTTATTGTGATCAATCAATATGAGAAGCATTATCCAGTGTGTTTTATCAATCTTTATCAAGATTGGTATGCTCTTTTGAGAGATTATGTTGTAGTTAGACTTGAGACTGATTTTGTGCTCGGAAATTTGTCCAATGTAGAAAGCAAAGTCTTCAATATTTGTAGTAGTAGTTTAATAGCTAGGAAGAGTGAAATATGTTGTGTGATGTTAGTACTAGTTAATCAACTAGGAAATATTAATTTCAGATTGTTTCAAGTTGTCATCTTCAGTTGCTTTGAAATGATGACATTGAATATGATTATACTTTTCTAAAGCAATTCCAGATTGCTTAGTGTAATATAGTTTGTAAGATCTATGCTCAAGCGGAGGGCTTAAACAAAGTATTGCACTAAACAATCTTGGAATTTGTGTTCTGAAGTCTTTCTATACTGAAGTCTACTTGGCCTCTTCAGCCAAAAGTTAATTAATTAGGATGAATTAATCTGTCCATGAATGTTAAACAAAGGTGAGCGACACATTGTTACATTGAGGCAGACCCTCTCATTCACTTAAATTATTTTTTGAGAGCATTTCCATATACAGCACATTAAGCAATAATAATCATTGGTCAATTGTACCTTAACTTTTAATCCAGGCATATGAAGGTTAAGGAATCCTCTGCCATTTCACAAGTCAATTAGTTTAAAAATATTTGGTCATAGTGCATTGCTTTGAAAACTTGGTCATTGCACAATAAGCATGAAGACATTTGGTCATTGCAATAGAAGTTTAAGGAAATTTGGTTATTGCACAATAATTTTGAGGAATATTGGTCTTTGCACAATAATTTGGAGGAATATTGGTCTTTGCACAATAATTTGGAGGAATATTGGTCTTTGCACAATGATTTTGAGGAATATTGGTCTTTGTACAATAATTTTGAGGAATATTGGTCTTTGCACAATAATTTTGAGGAATATTGGTCTTTGCACAATGATTTTGAGGAATATTGGTCTTTGCACAATAATTTGGAGGAATATTGGTCTTTGCACAATAATTTGGAGGAATATTGGTCTTTGCACAATAATTTGGAGGAATATTGGTCTTTGCACAATAATTTGGAGGAATATTGGTCTTTGCACAATGGTTTTGAGGAATATTGGTCTTTGTACAATAATTTTGAGGAATATTGGTCATTGCACATTAAGTATGATGAATGTTAGTTATTGCACAATAAGTATGATAAATGTTTGTTATTGCACAATAATTCTAAGGGAATTTGGTAGTTGCCCATGAAGTTTGAGAAAATAAATCTTTGTACATTTACTGTGAGAAAGTTTAGTCATGCACACATGTCAGAGAAAATCTAGACATTGTACTTTGAGAACATTTGGTCATGGGCATAGTTGAAGAAAGTTTCTGATTGTGCAATAAGTTTGAGAGACTTTGACTGGTGCATTATTATTCAGTTTGAGAATATTTGATTCATACATGACATTCAGTTTAAGAATATCACAAATGCTAAGAAGCTTTCCACAGTCTTGTATTTAGCCCTTTGAATTCAGTCACTCACCTGAGATTATTTTAAAGATTTAATTGTATTTTTCTAGAGAGAGGGTCTGCCTTTTGATGCATTTTTAGCTCACCTGAGCACGTAGTGCTCAAGGTGAGCTTTTGTGATACCGAGATGTCCGTCGTCCGTGCGTCCGTGCGTCCGTGCGTCCGTGTGTCCGTGTGTCCGTGCGTCCGTGCGTGTGTCAACAATTGCTTGTGAACACTCTAGAGGCTACATTTATGATCCAATTTTTATCAAAATTGGTCAGAATGATTGTCTCAATAAAATCTTGGCCAAGTTCGAAACTGGGTCATGTGGGGTCAAAAACTAGGTCACTAGGTCAAATAATTTAAAAAGTTTGTGAACACTCTAGAGGCCACATTTTTTGTCCAATTTTGATGAAAGTTGGTCAGAATGATTGTCTCAATAAAATCTTGGCCAAGTTCGAAACTGGGTCATTTGGGGTCAAAAACTAGGTCACTAGGTCAAATAATTTAAGAAGTTTGTGAACACTCTAGAGGCCACATTTATGGTCCAATTTTGATGAAAGTTGGTCAGAATGATTGTCTCAATAAAATCTTGGCCAAGTTCGAAACTGGGTCATGTGGGGTCAATAACTAGGTCACTAGGTCAAATAATTTAAAAAGCTTGTGAACACTCTAGAGACCACAATTATGGTCCAATTTTTATCAAAATTGGTCAGAATGATTGTCTCAATAAAATCTTGGCCAAGTTCGAAACTGGGTCATGTGGGGTCAAAAACTAGGTCACTAGGTCAAATAATTTAAAAAGTTTGTGAACACTCTAGAGGCCACATTTATGTTCCAATTTTGATGAAAGTTCATCAGAATGATGGTCTTAATGAAATCTTGGCCAAGTTTGAAACTGGTTCACGTGGGGTCAAAAACTAGGTCACTAGGTCAAATAATTTAAAAACCTTGTGAACACTCTAGCAGCTATATTTATGGTCCAATTTTGATGAAAGTTGGTCAGAAGGATTGCCAAAATGAAATCTTGGCCATGTTTGAAAGTGGGTCATGTGGGGTCAAAAACTAGGTCACTAGGTCAAATAATTTAAAAAGCTTGTGAACACTCTAGAGGCCACATTTATGGTCCAATTTTGATGAAAGTTGGCCAGAATGATTGGCTCAATGAAATCTTAGCAAAGTCCGAAACTGGATCATGTGAGGTCTAAGACTAGGTCACTAGGTCAAATATTTGAAAAACCTTGTGAACACTCTAGCAGCTATATTTATGGTCAAATTGTCATGAAAGTTGGTCAGAATAATTGTCCCAATGAAATCTTGGTTGGGTTTGAAACTGGGTCATGTGGGATTGAAAACCAGGTCACTAGGTCAAATGCTTGAAAAACTTGTGAACACTCTAGCAGCTATATTTATAGTCCAATTTATCATGAAAATTGGTCAGAATGAAATCTTGTTCAAAATGGGTCATGTTGGGTCAAAAACTAGGTCACTATGCCAAATACTTGAAAAAACCTTGTGAACACTCTAGCAGCTATATTTATGGTCCAATTATCATGAAAGATGGTCAGAATGATTGTCTCAATGATTTCTTGGCCAAGTTTGAAACTGGGTCATGTGGGGTCAAATAATTAAAAACTTTGTGAACACTCTTGAAGCAAGATTTATGGTCCAATTTTAATGAAAGTTGGTCAGAATGATTGTCTCAATGAAATCTTGGCCAAGTTCAAAACTTGGTCATGTGGGGCCAAAACTAAGTCACTAGGTCAAATACTTGAAAAACCTTGTGAACACTCTAGCAGCTATATTTATGGTCTAATTATCATGAAAGTTGGTCAAAATGATCGTCTCAATGAAATCTTGGTCAAGTTTAAAATGGCCCATCTGGCGTCAAAAACTAGGTCCTGAAATTGATCTCAATTTTGATCAGAAAGTTTGAACAACTTAATTGTGTGGGGATAATGCAAACCAGATCTGTTTCAATTGATTATGATTGTGTTAATTTGTGTCACTTATAAAATATGTGTATTATATTTCTAAATACTGTATGATACAGAATAAAGATATGGTATTGTATTATCGACTTATTACGTTTTTCAGGTTGTTTAATTTGCTGCCACTTTAAAGTTTCTTGATTCAGTACAAGCAAGTACAATCTCAACCGAGATGAATTGTGTTGTAACACACAATTTGGAGGCTGATTATTCAGTTGCAGACAAAACAATTCATCTGCACATGCAATTAGCACTTAGAAGAGTTTGAAACATACCAACCACTCTGTCTTAAATATACCTCTTTTTCAAACAGAACTCAGGTGAGCGATAAAGGGCCATTATGGCCCTCTTGTTTAATGTATTTATAATTATCACTGTATTTTGACATTGTATTGTATCATGTATTTGCGGTCCCTTGAAAGCATGAAGTGAGCTCTACCAAGATTTGGATTTTCATTCAGTGTCAGTATTGCTCCATGGTAGAGAGAAGACTGTTTGGGCTTCTTGTTGCAAGCAAACACAAATTTGTTCAGACATGATTCTTACATGAATATTCTCTGTAAAAAAACTTGTCTCTATGGAAGAATGGCTGGAAGGTAATGTGCTTACTGGAAACAAGGTGTATGTTTGATCATTGAAATGGGTACCAACAACACAGGATCCACTGTGTAGCTTGCGTAAGAAATGACTTGCCGGTTCAGATATTTGGTTCATGATAAGGTTTCTTTTGTCTCAATTTTGAATTTTAATACTGCTCTAAGAACATTATTTGAGTGACTCAGGACTGAGCAGGTTCAATAATTACAAGATGCATCCAATTAATATTGCCACTTTGGTTAACTGTTCCCTCTTTTTATTCAAGAAGGGTATCTGCCTGATAAACTTGGCTTGATATAATTAAGGGGATGATTAATCTGTGTGTTTAATAGTAAATATTCTTGAGCATGATATCTTTTTAGAATTAAGCAAAACTATTTTAAGTATCATTGAACAAATTATGGTATTCTGTAGCTGTGTACTATCCTAAATATTTACCTAAATACGATCGGAGAACCAATTTCATATTTCAATCATTGTTGTTCTACTTTATAGACAATCATTGAAGATATTAGAATTAAATTTAATTTCTCCCCAGTATTTTTAGCATTCTATTTCAAAGTGAAATTCTTTTTGACTATTAATAGTGTCAACTGAAAGTTATTCTAGATCTTTACACTAAATTTTCATAATATGTGATAGCAGTTCATGATTCATTTGAAATATCTTTAAACAATATTTTCCCAATCTATTGATGGATACTGAAGTAGAAAAAATGATATCAACTCTGAATATTCCTTCTGTCAATTTTGCTGTAATGGTACTTAAACAAGGAACTTGTCAAGGAAGTCTCCGACTGACTTACGGAATGCCGATGGTTCTACCCGCCTTGACCAGCCTTTATGGGCAGTTGAGTATGGGGTCTTCCTCCATCAAAAAGAGTTGGGCATCGCTACATAACTTAAATAATGTTGATGTGATGTAAAACCCATATAAAAAAAAAAAAAGAAAAAGAAACTTGTCATTTGTGCTATAACTTGAACTACCAAACTTAAAGAGCTCTGTCAACTACCTGATTGAAGTTAAAATAACAATGCAATAAATTCAATACAATATGTTTTATTCCTAATAGAGGGCTCTGGCCCAATAAACATGCAATTCACAATTTTGGGCCACAAAGGAGTGGGTTAACGTAATTTTGTGCTTTTTAGAAAACAAAACATATCTCATTATGATGTCGTCATTATTAAACATGTATAAAGCAGGTAATGCATCATTAAACAAATCATAATTTCTTTAAATGAAAAGAAAGTTAAGATAAAAATGTCGTTGGTAATGTTTGTTTGTTTGACATTGCTTCAAAAGTATTTCAATTTTGTGGGCACTACTTCAAATTTGTCAAAATGACAACAATAAAGTGTAACAATAAACACTAATGTAATGGGTGTATGTAGTCAATTCCTTTGCAATAAAAGGGTTGTGAAGTCTGGGTGATGAAAGTATTAAATTCAATTTAAAATCAATGACCATATCTGGTTTAATCATTTAACAGGAGGCTAAATTAATAAGAGTAATTCAACCCTTTTTTCTGTAAAACCCTTTACTGTGGAGTGTCCTAAGGCAGGGCACCATGTCCTTATCAAGTACTGGTAGATTATCCAGGCAGTTTAAACTTTTGATTTATTACTATAAAATAATCAAACAAATCTAGTCGTATCACTGATCTATTCATCTTGTTTCATGAACTGGCAAATATTTAGCTTACATTAAAGGGAAGTAATTGGCATTTACTGCAACACAGAAATATACTAAATCTCATAACTTAACTAGTAGGTTTATTTTCAAGAAATTTGTAATAACATGAAGGCAGATTATGCAGGATGCATAAATAATTGTATCATATATCATATAATAATAATAATAATAATAATAATAATAATAATAATAATGAAAAAAGTCTAGCTGTAACAAGGTTTTATCCATCCAGTTTCATGCTCTGGCAAATATTCAGCATAAAATAAAGGGAAGTAATTGGCATTTTTTGCACCAATGTACTAAGTCTTAGTCTAAGAAAGCTAAAACTGAACTTCAATCTAATGGGAAATAAAGGATTGAAGCAAGCAGTTGTTTAGATAAAACTTTTTTTCATGTTCTGAGGAACTTTCTGCAAGCATTGAGTCAGAAAGGCACCATCGCAAAATTCCAAGATGAACAAAAATGATCATATTGTATCTATAAGAGAAATTGCTCATGATGAGCAGCTCTCCTTTTGTCACAATATTTCCATCGTTAGTTAAGAGATGAAAAGTACATTTTTGTTAATGGAAATTAGCTTGTGCAGGTTGGTCAGAGCTAACTGAGCTAACTTCACTCTCATGGGATTTATTTTTTCTTTGACTTTGGGGTTACCACCATTTCAACCTGTTTTAGGTATATTGTGGTGACAGTTCAGTTTTCAGTCGAATGGTTATCAGTTCTGTGGGTGATGTAATTTGTCTGACATCTTTTGATTTCTTAGCTAATGATTAATATGGGAGGGAGGTAATAGAGACATATGAAGTTGGAAAGATTCTCATTTGCCAAGTTGTTTTTGATGTTATCTACACGAGGGTAATGGGGTAAAAGGTTTAGCATAAACAATAAAATATGGTTGATAAAATGATTAAGTTAGTCAATGAATTAAGTATCAAACTATTTTAATAAGTGTTGGTAAATGCTAGTTTCAACATCTTTATCAAATTATAATGGCAACAGTTTATTAACATGATACCTCAGTTCTATTCAGGACCGTGTTTGTCTGTCTAACAAGTTCATATATATACAACTCATGATTTATATGTAAGTTAAACGAAGCATACAAACTTCTCTCTTGTAATAATAATTTTCAAATTTTGGTGGAAATAGGAAAAAGAGATTGAAGGATTAGTATAGAAAATAAAAAAGGAGTTCTTTATTAATATCACATTCAGGGAATAAATAAATCAATTTAGATAACTTAAAATAATTCCATTTGAAACAGATAGGAAGTAATGATACACAGCTGATGATGAGCAGTTGTGCTTTTCTCTTAATGTTCCCAAATGCCATCATATAATACAAAGGATTTAATGTACATTTATGTAAACAAAATACCTCTTGCACTGCTGATCAGGGATGACAACTTAAATCTAATGTGATTTTTTAATTCCATCTGGGTTTACATCATTTCAACAATTTTTTAATTGTTTTGTGCTACTTCAGATTTATCTTAAACTTACATTGGATGATCTAGGACAATGTTATCCCTCTAAAAGGTTTTAATTCATAGCCCTTGGCTTTCTAAATACGAGATTATTATTGACAAATGAAGTTTGTAAATCTCTTTCACCATAATATTTTTGAATTTTGTCTGTTTTAGGGTAACGAAATCAAAGGTTAAGCAAAAAGAAAATAGAGTTATTAAAATTAAGTAAAATATAAATCAAGTTACAAAGCAATAACTTATGATAATTCTATTTGAAATTGATAGGAAGCAGTGGTACACAGGTGTTGATGAGCTGTTATGCTTTTGTCATATAGTTTACAAATGTCATCATGTTAGGTATTAAAGTAAGATCGGTTTACACAGTCATGCTGATCTGAGATGACAATTTCAATCTCATGGGATTTCTTTTTTCCCTTTGAGTTAACACTTTTTCAACATCTTCAATTCAATTGGTGATAACTTCAGATTTATCTTACATGGGATCATCTAGGACAATGTTATCTGTCTTACAGGTTTTAATTCATAGCCATTAATAAATAGGAGATTTAACATTGACATATGAATGTTTGAAAATTTCTCTTTTAATGTTTTCTGTATAAGGGTAATGGAATAAAGGGTAATTTAGCAAAGAAAGAAAATATAGGATTATCTAAAATTAATTGTTTACCTGAAGCTGATAGGAAGCAATTGTACATAGCTGATGATGAGCAGTTGTGCTATTGTCATTATGTTTTCAAGTGTCATCATGTAAATTAAATGATAGTTATAAATAAGTGTATCCACATCACCATCATGCATGCTAAATGGCCCTAGCTGTTGATGCGCCTCAAAGCAGTGACCATTCATTCATTAATCAAAAGAATTAAAGTGAACTTGTGTTAATGAAGATGAGTTTACACATGCTAATCTAAGTAGACAATTTCAATCTTATGAGATTTCTATTGTGGCTTTTGGTTAACATCTTTTCAACAACTTCAATTGCATTGTGCTATCTCTTCTAGAACATTTTTATCTTTAAAACATTTAATTCATAGCAATTGCTAAATAGGAGTTATAATTGAAAAATGATGTTTTCTTTTGGCCGCAATATCTTTGATGGTAGTTTCTATAAGTGTTATTGGATCGGAAGTTTAGCATAAAAAATAAAATGGGGGATTTAATATTAGTTAGGTTATCAATAAATCAAATAACAAAGCAATGATCTTAAATACTTTTATTTTGAACTGATATAAAATATGATACACAGCTACAGAAAACAATTTTAAGATACACAAATAAGCTCAGATCTTTGTTTGATGATGGCCAATTGAGATTTGGTATTTATGATTGATTTACTTTACTGTTTTAGAAGACTAACACTTTGTGAACCAAATATTTGGACCGTCTTATCATTACTTATCACAAGCTACTAAGTGGACCCTGTGTTGTTGGTACCTATGTCAATGATTGTTTTCACTTGGTTTTTTTTTTCAGTAAGCACATTGCCTTTCAGAGGTTCTTCCATAGAGACAACAATTTGACATTTATGATTCAGAGTTAATCAAAGTTCTTGTTTGCTTGCAACAAACAGTCTTTACTGATTTTAAAAGATTGCTTTCAATCCGACTTAGAAACTTTGTCATCATCACTTCTCTAATAAAAACTTAGTAAAAAAATGAATCGACTTTGTTATGATATAAAAACCTAGAAAAAACTTAGTAAAAATAGGAAAATCATTGTAAAAAAAGAAAAACTTAGCTAAAAAAAACAAAAAAATTAAAAAACTTAGCTAAAAAATGAGAAATATTTGCTTTTTTTTCTGAAAAATTCCCTTAAAAATGACCAAAAAAAGTGCTCTAAGTTTTTCATCTTATATCATTGTTTCTCTTCCGCGTTGACCCTGTGTCCGACTACCATGCAAACTCCCCCAAAGCGAAAACATTGCACAACCAACTCAAAAGTTGAAGCCCTGCGCAGTGTTCTTAAACAGTTGTTAAAGTCTCCAGAACCTGCATGTTAGAGTTTGTCAATGTAAAAAAGGAACAACTTGGCACTTGGAATCAGTAAAGACTTGGATCAGATGACAGCTTGCCAACCTGATCCAAGTCTAAACTGTATCATGATTCATAAAGAGACTTAACAGTATGAACTCTGATCGGACAATACAAATTGTAGTCTGATCATTATCCACAATCTTTGCTTATCTGACTGAAATTTAAGACTTCAAAGTTTTTCAAGGTGAAGAAACAAATCAGATAGCACAATTACAGACTGATCAGAATCTTCTCATAACCAAATGCCAAGTTGTTCTGTTTTCACATAGGTCATCTCTTTTTATGCGCCACTGCCACATTACCTCAACTGTTTTTCACACTTATCCTGCAAATATACATTCTGTCAAACCATAATTTCTCGAGATTGCTAATCTAACATGAGCTTGGATCAAGATGGCAAAGAATAGATGTCAGTGTATACAACTGAGACAGAAAGGGGCAATAAAATCAAAAGTTCACCTGTCTCTGTTTCCTGATATGTCATCATCAGTACAACACAGACATTACTATAATCTAGCATCGGTAAGGGTTCAGTTTAAAGTCTTCCATTTAGGGTTTTCACCAAACGTATGAGTGAGCAAGTTAGTACATGTTTCCTGATACATAATCACCAGTACTACACAGATTTGGAGCAATAAATAGGTAATGCTACTTTTAGTTTCAAATTTGCAAGTTTCTAAATTGAGTTCTTTAAAGCACACTTAATGTATTCTTTAAAGAATGAAAGTGCACCTGTTCGTGATTCCTGATAGATTTTTCATCAGTACTCCACAGACCTGGTACAATTTACCCCTGATTTTAACTTAATACAAAAAGTAATGTGACTCAATTTGCTAGATTCCTAATCAAGGTCTTTACTATATTTAAAGTGTTATTTATATTAGGTTAAAGACTATGTCAACAACTTTTCAGCTATACAGCTTTCCTGGATTCACCAGTACTAGGTTAAGGATGTGTATATTGCCATAGGACACTCTCAACAAATCAGAGGTACCCCTTGGGTCTCGAACCCAGGACCCCTTCGTTCTATGACGACCACCTGGGCGACACAGGACCTTTAGCTGTATGGGTGGTCTTTAAGGAATTATTTTATGATCCTAAAAGATCTGATTAAATCAACTTATTATGTTAGGGAAGATAAAATATGATGTTTAGTTTTCATATATCAGACTGTCTGTATATACCTACAGTATTGCATATCCTTTAAGAGTGACAGCTAGTGCAACTGTTCATGTTTCCTGGTAAAACATCACCAGTACTCTACTGACTTCATGCAATCACACAAAAATATACTTGTGTTAAATAGTATCTTATGCACAAATGAACCATACACTAGAGTTTGACAGAATGCATATTTACATTAAGTAATAAACAAGAGGGCCATAATGGCCCTTTATCGCTCACCTGAGTTCTGTTTGAAAAAGAGGTATATTTAAGACAGAGTGGTTGGTATGTTTCAAACTCTTCTAAGTGCTAATTGCATTGAATACTCTAAGCCAATGCTCTTGCTTGTTAACATTTTTTTATGTGTATTGTATTTGTCTTCTTGAGTTAATGTTCACCAAGACAAAGAGAATTAAGATGAAGGAAATTTAGGTTTGTGAAAGCAGGGACAGTAACAATTGGTTGGGCAAATTAAAATAATAACAATTGGAAAATGTATCTCAAAGTCGTTTATTGGTTTTCAACAGTAAATAAATTTGGAAAATTTTAAGACAGTCAAGCTTATGGTAAATAATCCAATCATTCTGGCCAACTTTCATCAAAATTGGACCATAAATGTGGCCTCTAGAGTGTTCACAAGCTTTTTAAATTATTTGACCTAGTGACCTAGTTTTTGACCCCACATGACCCACTTTCAAACATGGCCAAGATTTCATTTTGGCAATCCTTCTGACCAACTTTCATCAAAATTGGACCATAAATATAGCTGCTAGAGTGTTCACAAGGTTTTTCAAATATATGACCTAGTGACCTAGTTTTTGACCTCACATGACCCGGTTTCAAACTTGGCCAAGATTTCAATTGAGACAATCATTCTGACCAACTTTCATCAAATTTGGACCATAAATGTGGCCTCTAGAGTGTTCACAAGCTTTTTAAATTATTTGACCTAGTGACCTAGTTTTTTACCCCACATGACCGAGTCTTGAACTTGGCCAAGATTTCATTGAGACAATCATTCTGACCAACTTTGATAAAAATTGGACCATAATTGTGGTCTCTAGAGTGTTCACAAGCTTTTTAAATTATATGACCTAGTGACCTAGTTATTGACCCCACATGACCCAGTTTCAAACTTGGCCAACATTTTTATTGAGACAATCATTCTGACCAACTTTCATCAAAATTGGACCATAAATGTGGCCTCTAGAGTGTTCACAAGCTTTTTAAATTATTTGACCTAGTGACCTAGTTTTTGACCCACGTGAACCAGTTTCAAACTTGGCCAAGATTTCATTAAGACCATCATTCTGATGAACTTTCATCAAAATTGGAACATAAATGTGGCCTCTAGAGTGTTCACAAACTTTTAAAATTATTTGACCTAGTGACCTAGTTTTTGACCCCACATGACCCAGTTTCGAACTTGGCCAAGATTTTATTGAGACAATCATTCTGACCAATTTTGATAAAAATTGGACCATAATTGTGGTCTCTAGAGTGTTCACAAGCTTTTTAAATTATTTGACCTAGTGACCTAGTTATTGACCCCACATGACCCAGTTTCGAACTTGGCCAAGATTTTATTGAGACAATCATTCTGACCAACTTTCATCAAAATTGGACCATAAATGTGGCCTCTAGAGTGTTCACAAACTTCTTAAATTATTTGACCTAGTGACCTAGTTTTTGACCCCAAATGACCCAGTTTCGAACTTGGCCAAGATTTTATTGAGACAATCATTCTGACCAACTTTCATCAAAATTGGACCAAAAATGTGGCCTCTAGAGTGTTCACAAACTTTTTAAATTATTTGACCTAGTGACCTAGTTTTTGACCCCACATGACCCAGTTTCGAACTTGGCCAAGATTTCATTGAGACAATCATTCTGACCAATTTTGATAAAAATTGGATCATAAATGTAGCCTCTAGAGTGTTCACAAGCAATTGTTGACACACGCACGGACGCACGGACGCACACACACGGACGCACGGACGCACGGACGACGGACATCTCGGTATCACAAAAGCTCACCTTGAGCACTACGTGCTCAGGTGAGCTAAAAACAAGAAAGGTAGCTTTTACACTGATATATCAAACCCATTTCTCTATGAACAATCTGATTATGACTTTTGAAACATTCTATTGTTATTAAAGAGCAACTTTTTCTTTAACAGAAAATTTTGATTAACCCTTTTCCAAGTTATAATAAATTGTCTCAAAATGAAAGTGTTTGCAGATGACAATATTGATTTTGACCAAAACCATGGAAGATTTCTGATAACAAATCGAAACATTATAAGATAAACATTTTCAATAACCCATAATTTTTATGCTTTTTTTTACAGCAGATATGTCAAATCTTGCTTTCATATGGAAAAGAATTAATTTAAAATGTGACATGGAAAGCCATTTTTGTTGCTCATATGAGCATAATGAACAGCTGCTAATTCATTTTATAAAAACAACCAAGATGTGTTCACAGAGAAAAGGGAATGAGTACCAGCATTGTGTCTGGTCCTGGAGACTTTGCCTGCAAAGGAACCAATCAGATAGGGCTGAAACAAGAGAAGGTTATGCAATGTTAACATTTCAGAGACACCCAACAAAGTTCCATACCAGCCATCAGCACTATGGGGTACTGTTAATGCAATGTGTGAATTGTGTAATGAGAAAACATGTGTTAGATGGTAGGAAGTGTTTACCTTACTAGGTCTGGTATTATATGATATTGAATTGAATTGTACAAAAATATACCCCATCACAGAAAGTAATTGATCAATTAGCAAACTATCATATTCTTCCAGCGTGCCATGACAAAGTCTAGGTGTGACAATCTTGAATTCTGGACTTGACAATATTTCATTTATTTTGGAGAAACAAACAATCTTCCTCAATGCCAATTAGCCCTGAAATGGTGCTGAATAAATGTGCCTTGACCAAGGACACATGATAATGACGACTGCCACTGGAGTTGACAACCAAGTCCCGGGCGTCAAAGAGCGATGTTAACAGGCAATATTTCAAAATATTTCTTTAAACCCTATGTGTAAAGTATCATGATTGATTGTGGTTTAACACCATTTCTAACAACTATTCAGGGTTATCTCGATGACAACTTTACCTAATTTATGCTTCCTAGATAATCAACCTCAACAAACTCACTGCCAGGTATTTGATAACGTGTCTTGCCCAAGAGCACATCGGTAAGATTTATTGACCATTAATGGGATTCAAACCCAGGTTATATGGCCTCAATGCCCCCTTCCCCGAATCACTGCAAAACCATCAAACCCATCTGTGTAATATATGTGTGTAAAGTGTATGTTTGAATTAATCATATTGGGTATGTTTAGAAATGAATGTCCAGTACACCGTAAGCAATTGATGATTGATACAGATTTTGTTGAGTGGTGGTTTACATGTATTTCATGGGAGACAGGGCCGAAGATTTGAAACAAAACAACAACCAAAGCAGGAACTCCATCAATGCATACCTTACAACATTCAAAGAGATTAGACACTATTCTTTATGATTAACTTACCTATAATCACCTTCTTAAAGTATTACTGATGAATAAAAAAATCATCTATTAGAAACAATTAGATTAGAATTGATTAGAATAATCTGTCTTCAAGCAGACATTATAAAACATATGAAAAATTTCCATTTTGTCACTTTATTTCCTTGTCTAGATTTCATGGGTATTTGCGGTAACTCTGATAAGTTAAAACATTATTTGCTGTTAAGTTTTTGGAACAGGAGGCACAGATTGCATACCAATTGCATACAAAATGCTTACAGAATGCTTACAGATTGCATACAGAATGCTTACAGATTGCATACAGAAAGCATACATTATTGTGTTATTCCCATATATATTGCAGGCAGATTGCTGACAAATTATTGGGTATTCCTAGACTGGAAATGCTTGATCTTCTCTATTCCTATAAAAGAGATACAGTTCTTAATAAGAACTCCTAATCATTTGAAAAACATGCTACCCAACATCGATTTTTGTTTGTCTGATTGTTTAGATTTAACACTGTGTTAATCATGTTTCAGTGATGTTAATGAATTCCTGGTTTCCTGGATTCACCAGTACTACATGTTTCAGTGATGTTACTGCACTCCTGGTTTCCTGGATTCACCAGTACTACATGTTTCAGTGATGTTACTGCATTCCTGGTTTCCTGGATTCACCAGTACTACATGTTTCAGTGATGTTACTGCATTCCTGGTTTCCTGGATTCACCAGTACTACATGTTTCAGTAATGTTACTGCATTCCTGGTTTCCTGGATTCACCAGTACTACATGTTTCAGTGATGTTACTGCATTCCTGGTTTCCTGGATTCACCAGTACTACATGTTTCAGTGATGTTACTGCAGTCCTGGTTTCCTGGATTCACCAGTACTATGCTGGAGCTCTAATGTGTCTTGCCAAACAAGAACTCAACAAAAACCGGAGATACTGATTGGGCTCCAACCCGGAACCCCCATGTTCTTAAACCGCTACCTTGGCAGGACCCTAAACGTCAATTTAGATTTGACATCTACATCAAGACCATTTTTTTTATACAACAACAGCTGTCCTATCCATTTCACCTAAGTTTCTGGTTTAACAAAAACTGGCTTATACTAGAAATATGATTGTAATTCTGTTGAAATAATGTGAAACCCAAAACGAGTAAATGAAAAATCTAAAAGCTCACAACAAAATCATAAAAAACATAATGACTTCAAAATTATAAAAGAAAATCCTGTCAACTTAATAGTTTTAACATAAACAAAACCTTGACTGATTACAAATGGTGTCTGATCTCTTTGGTATCTAGTTATTTTCTAAAAAATATTTGTAATAAAAAACAAATTGCAAGAAGCTGCCAATATAGAATTGAGTTGAAGGTATTACTTGAAGAGTTCATGCAAAGATTGTCATTTGCTGAAAAAACAAAAATATAACACAACAACATACAATAAAACAACATACATGAACATGTCATACAAATGGTTCATCAAGTAAATCCATTACTACATCCTAAATATTGTTCTTTATAAAAAATATTCCGACAATTTCGTTCGTTTGTAGAACAAGTAAAGAAATGATATTAAAAACAAGAAATATTGGAAAATTGTTCATTGTCTGCCTTTTCTTTTAAACTGTTTAAAGGCTTATTCACAGATAAGAAATGTTGAAAGTGCAAAAAAGAATGTTGATAAAACAATACAGTTTTTGTATTGTTGTCTGATAAACAATTTAAAAATAATTATTGAAAGCATAATTCAGGAACGTCAATTTAGCTTAGTATGTTCAGTTTTTATGTGGTAGACCTCAAAATTGATGTCTCGCTTTTGGATTAAAATACACCTTAATTCAATATTTACAGACTTTGAAGAATTCTAAACAATATAATTTCACTTCCAATGACTGTTCTCCAGTTTGTATCATGTAACAGTACAGGTATTGAAGATTTAAAGAAATTAATTTTTATCGTCCAAATTTCTTCATATCTGTAAACAAGCATCATTTTGGCTTTGTAATATACTTTGTAATTTACTTTGTAATATACTTTTCAAGACATAAAAAAATACATGACCCCGTAAACCACAATACCTCACTCTTTCACAGAAGACTTTAGAAACAACTGTAACAAAAGGATAAATTGCTCACAATGAGCCTGGTTTATTATTTATCCTATTGTCACAATTGTTTCTACCAAATATTAAAACAAAAATGTACTTTTTTCTCATCTTTTGGGTTTGTTTTTACTTTCAATTCCAATATGTGTCATATCAAACTTATAAATCAAGTTTACACTGCAAACCGACATCCATTATAGGTTACCTAATGTGACTTTTGGAAACTTTCTTGTAGAAATTGAGAAATAATCATTGATAATGTGAACAACCGTTTTCTGCTTTTTATAAACTAACAAGTGGTCAAGTTGAACTGAACATGGTGTATAGGTTTACAAAATAAATTTTGCGTATATTGTTTAACATCATGTCAACAGTTTTCTCCTGGGATTTACCAGTACTTCTTTTTATATACAAATGGGGTTTACATTGCATCAACATTATTTCAGTATTATTTAAGTATTGTTGTGATGCCAAACTCTGAATTATTGAGGAGGAACCCACACTCAACAGCCCATTAAGGTAGAACCATCGACTTTCCGTATGTCAGTTGAGAGACTACCTCTCATGAAAACCCATATTGCTCACCTTGATGTGAACCCACTTGGAGAGGGACCATGTGATTTCTAGTTCTGTAATCTAAACCACTTGGCCACGGAGGCCCCTTTACCAGTACTAGGCTAGGCTATGATGTGTCTTGCCAAAGGTCACAGAAATCTAAAACTGCAGATGTACAGTAAAAGAGATGTTAGGTTTGATTGGCCGTATACACATAAAGCTTAGAAGGAATTGCAGGCAGAAATCGGAGATGATGTTTTATCACAACTAATTCTCACCTCAGGCATGATCATATACATAGTAATTTACAAGGCATTTATTAACAAATTGTTGCAAATACATTTTGGAAATATCAGTAGATGATTGAAATAATTTAAACATGATGATTGATTGAAGACTTAAAATAAAGATTGCTTATATTTTGACAATTGTAATTAAAGAACCAGTTATTTAAAAGTAGTAATGTTTTACATAGTCATCTGCAATTAGACATTTTAAGTGCAAGACTATAGTAAGTCCTTCACAAACGTGAATCACTTACTATCTTTTTGCACTGAACCTTTGAATTGTCTTTGTATATCAAACAAATCAATTAGCTAAAGGTTTTGAAACATTCATATATTATAACAGAAATCCTGGTCAAATGCACAAAGTGATTCTTTACCAATATCAAAAGCATATACATGTATCAACATATCCCCAATAGTCGTTTTGAGGCTGTTCCAAATTAAAAGAAAAAATGAAAAAAGTGGATTATTTTGTGGTTATGATTCAAAACAATTTGGACAAAAGGAGAGATTGCCTGTGACAAGTAATTCCCCTTTTGTCAAAATGTGTGCATATGTCAAAAGTGTGTACTATCATCAAATAAAGAAAGAATCGAGGAAAACAAAAAAAGTTTACAGAGGAATATAAGCTCTGACACTTGTATAGTACAAATTTACATTGTTGATGTAGTAATGGATTTTGAAAAAAAAAAAAAAAAAAAAAAATACATACATTTATTCTAAACAGTGAAAGCATCATCTTTTGGTAGATTCACAAAAATATCACAAAACCAAGTTTTCAATATTTAAAGCTGCTTTTCATCTCAAGATACTGATCCTAAGAAGAAAAGGCTGTTTTAACCCTTTACCTAATGACAAATTTTGGACTGTCCCAAATTGAAAGAGTTAGCGGACAGCATTTCAAATGTGATGAAATTGAAAGATAATCTTCTGATAGGGTAGAAACATTGTGCGAAAAGGAGAAATTGCTCGTTAAAAACGATTTCTCCTTTTCCCACAATGTTTTCCAGAGTCGTCTTCAACAAACTAGTCAAATGTTGCTATTGTTTGGCAATGGGATAAATGTCTCCCAATTAAGATAATCCTACTTCTTTCAGGAAATAAGCTAAGAAGGTTCTCAGACAAAAAATGCCATTTATATGACAAACATGCATTCTTTTTTACCTTTTTCTGGAATCAAATTAAATTTGAAATGTTTGTATTATAATCTGTCAGTGCTTTTTGAATTCATCAAGATTATCCGAGTCAGCTTTAACCAAATTGGCGACTAGACAATAAACATTTCTTTTTCATGCTTGAAAATACTTGACATTTTGTATCTTTAGATCATAGTTTGTAGCAAAGTTATTAACGCTTAAAGTGCTAGAACTGAATTCATGCCTATATAACAGGTAAGATCACTGGCCTTTGATCTTACCTGTTTGGGACTATGATTATCTTTCCTCATCAAAATTGAGCAGATATTTAAGGTTTTGGAAAGCAGACGACACAAAAATCAATTCTTAGAATATTACCAGTCATTGTATGGGTTAATATAGCTTTAGTTGATTATTTGTCTAGACAAATTTTGTTCTTACCTTTGTGTATTTTATTAAGCTTTATATTGATGAACAGTATGATGATGTAAGGTATGATTAAATATATTTAATCTTTTTGTGACAAGCTCATTCTCTATGTAATATATATATTATATAGAGAATGAGTTTGTCCCAAAAAAACACACAAATTTCCTACCTTATAAACATGACAAAATCTGTACTTTTTAGCAAGTCATAGATATGTGTTTGTTTATATTGGGTATAATACCATATCAGCAATTTCTCAGTAATGTTTAGGCTTGCCTGGACACACCAGTACTATACCAGGGCCCTAAGCAGTCTATTCCAGCAATTTCTCAGTTATGTTATGGCTTGCCTGGATACACCAGTACTATACCAGGGCTCTAAGCTGTCGAAACCAGCAATTTCTCAGTTATGTTAAGGCTTGCCTGGATACACCAGTACTATACCAGGGCTCTAAGCAGTCTATTCCAGCAATTTCTCAGTTATGTTAAGGCTTGCCTGGACACACCAGTACTATTCCAGGGCTCTAAGCAGTCTATATCAGCAATTTCTCAGTTATGTTATGGCTTGCCTGGATACACCAGTACTATACCAGGGCTCTAAGAAGTCTATACCAGCAATTTCTCAGTTATGTCAAGGCTTGCCTGAATACACCAGTACTATTCCAGGGCTCTAAGCAGTCTATATCAGCAATTTCTCAGTTATGTTATGGCTTGCCTGGATACACCAGTACTATTCCAGGGCTCTAAGCAGTCTATATCAGCAATTTCTCAGTTATGTTAAGGCTTGCCTGGATACACCAGTACTTTACCAGGGCTCTAAGAAGTCTATACCAGCAATTTCTCAGTTATGTTAAGGCTTGCCTGGACACACCAGTACTATACCAGGGCTCTGAGCAGTCTATATCAGCAATTTCTCAGTTATGTTAAGGCTTGCCTGAATACACCAGTACTATACCAGGGCTCTAAGAAGTCTATATCAGCAACTTCTCAGTTATGTTAAGGCTTGCCTGAATACACCAGTACTATACCAGGGCTCTAAGAAGTCTATATCAGCAATTTCTCAGTTATGTTAAGGCTTGCCTGAATACACCAGTACTATACCAGGGCTCTAAGAAGTCTATATCAGCAATTTCTCAGTTATGTTAAGGCTTGCCTGAATACACCAGTACTATACCAGGGCTCTAAGCAGTCTATATCAGCAATTTCTCAGTTATGTTAAGGCTTGCCTGGACACTCCAGTACTATACCAGAGCTCTAAGCAGTCTATACCAGCAACTTCTCAGTTATGTTAAGGCTTGCCTGAATACACCAGTACTATACCAGGGCTCTAAGAAGTCTATATCAGCAATTTCTCAGTTATGTTAAGGCTTGCCTGGATACACCAGTACTATACCAGGGCTCTAAGAAGTCTATACCAGCAATTTCTCAGTTATGTTAAGGCTTGCCTGAATACACCAGTACTATGCCAGGGCTCTAAGAAGTCTATATCAGCAATTTCTCAGTTATGTTAAGGCTTGCCTGAATACACCAGTACTATACCAGGGCTCTAAGCAGTCTATACCAGCAATTTCTCAGTTATGTTAAGGCTTGCCTGGATACACCAGTACTATACCAGGGCTCTAAGCAGTCTATATCAGCAATTTCTCAGTTATGTTAAGGCTTGCCTGGATACACCAGTACTATACCAGGGCTCTAAGCAGTCTATATCAGCAATTTCTCAGTTATGTTAAGGCTTGCCTGAATACACCAGTACTATGCCAGGGCTCTAAGAAGTCTATACCAGCAATTTCTCAGTTATGTTAAGGCTTGCCTGGATACACCAGTACTATACCAGGGCTCTAAGAAGTCTATACCAGCAATTTCTCAGTTATGTTAAGGCTTGCCTGGACACACCAGTACTATACCAGGGCTCTAAACAGTCTATATCAGCAATTTCTCAGTTATGTTAAGGCTTGCCTGGATACACCAGTACTATACCAGGGCTCTAAGCAGTCTATACCAGCAATTTCTCAGTTGTGTTAAGGCTTGCCTGAATACACCAGTACTATACCAGGGCTCTAAGAAGTCTATATCAGCAATTTCTCAGTTATGTTAAGGCTTGCCTGAATACACCAGGACTATACCAGGGCTCTGAGCAGTCTATACCAGCAATTTCTCAGTTATGTTAAGGCTTGCCTGGATACACCAGTACTATACCAGGGCTCTAAGAAGTCTATATCAGCAATTTCTCAGTTATGTTAAGGCTTGCCTGGACACACCAGTACTATACCAGGGCTCTAAGAAGTCTATACCAGCAATTTCTCAGTTATGTTAAGGCTTGCCTGGACACACCAGTACTATACAAGGGCTCTAAGAAGTCTTTATCAGCAATTTCTCAGTTACATTAAGGCTTGCCTGGACACACCAGTACTATACCAGGGCTCTAAGAAGTCTATACCAGCAATTTCTCAGTTATGTTAAGGCTTGCTTGGATACACCAGTACTATACCAGGGCTCTAAGAAGTCTATACCAGCAATTTCTCAGTTATGTTAAGGCTTGCCTGGACACACCAGTACTATACCAGGGCTCTAAGCAGTCTATACCAGCAATTTCTCAGTTATGTTAAGGCTTGCCTGAACACACCAATACTATACCAGGGCTCTAAGAAGTCTATACCAGCAATTTCTCAGTTATGTTAAGGCTTGCCTGAATACACCAGTACTATGCCAGGGCTCTAAGAAGTCTATATCAGCAATTTCTCAGTTATGTTAAGGCTTGCCTGAATACACCAGTACTATACCAGGGCTCTAAGCAGTCTATACCAGCAATTTCTCAGTTATGTTAAGGCTTGCCTGGACACACCAGTACTATACCAGGGCTCTAAGAAGTCTATATCAGCAATTTCTCAGTTATGTTAAGGCTTGCCTGGATACACCAGTACTATACCAGGGCTCTAAGAAGTCTATACCAGCAATTTCTCAGTTATGTCAAGGCTTGCCTGAATACACCAGTACTATGCCAGGGCTCTAAGAAGTCTATACCAGCAATTTCTCAGTTATGTTAAGGCTTGCCTGGATACACCAGTACTATACCAGGGCTCTAAGAAGTCTATACCAGCAATTTCTCAGTTATGTTAAGGCTTGCCTGGACACACCAGTACTATACCAGGGCTCTAAACAGTCTATATCAGCAATTTCTCAGTTATGTTAAGGCTTGCCTGGATACACCAGTACTATACCAGGGCTCTAAGCAGTCTATACCAGCAATTTCTCAGTTGTGTTAAGGCTTGCCTGAATACACCAGTACTATACCAGGGCTCTAAGAAGTCTATATCAGCAATTTCTCAGTTATGTTAAGGCTTGCCTGAATACACCAGGACTATACCAGGGCTCTGAGCAGTCTATACCAGCAATTTCTCAGTTATGTTAAGGCTTGCCTGGATACACCAGTACTATACCAGGGCTCTAAGAAGTCTATATCAGCAATTTCTCAGTTATGTTAAGGCTTGCCTGGACACACCAGTACTATACCAGGGCTCTAAGAAGTCTATACCAGCAATTTCTCAGTTATGTTAAGGCTTGCCTGGACACACCAGTACTATACAAGGGCTCTAAGAAGTCTTTATCAGCAATTTCTCAGTTACATTAAGGCTTGCCTGGACACACCAGTACTATACCAGGGCTCTAAGAAGTCTATACCAGCAATTTCTCAGTTATGTTAAGGCTTGCTTGGATACACCAGTACTATACCAGGGCTCTAAGAAGTCTATACCAGCAATTTCTCAGTTATGTTAAGGCTTGCCTGGACACACCAGTACTATACCAGGGCTCTAAGCAGTCTATACCAGCAATTTCTCAGTTATGTTAAGGCTTGCCTGAACACACCAATACTATACCAGGGCTCTAAGAAGTCTATACCAGCAATTTCTCAGTTATGTTAAGGCTTGCCTGGATACACCAGTACTATACCAGGGCTCTAAGCAGTCTATACCAGCAATTTCTCAGTTATGTTAAGGCTTGCCTGAACACACCAATACTATACCAGGGCTCTAAGAAGTCTATACCAGCAATTTCTCAGTTATGTTAAGGCTTGCCTGGACACACCAGTACTATACCAGGGCTCTAAGCAGTCTATACCAGCAATTTCTCAGTTATGTTAAGGCTTGCCTGAACACACCAATACTATACCAGGGCTCTAAGCAGTCTGTACCAGCAATTTCTCAGTAATGTTAAGGCTTGCCTGGATACACCAGTACTATACCAGGACTCTAAGCAGTCTGTACCAGCAATTTCTCAGTAATGTTAAGGCTTGCCTGAATACACCAGTACTATACCAGGGCTCTAAGCAGTCCATATCAGCAATTTCTCAGTTATGTTAAGGCTTGCCTGGATACACCAGTACTATACCAGGGCTCTAAGCAGTCTATGCGCAATTTCTCAGTTATGTTAAGGCTTGCCTGAATACACCAGTACTATACCAGGGCTCTAAGCAGTCTATACCAGCAATTTCTCAGTTATGTTATGGCTTGCCTGGATACACCAGTACTATTCCAGGGCTCTAAGCAGTCTATATCAGCAATTTCTCAGTTATGTTATGGCTTGCCTGGATACACCAGTACTATTCCAGGGCTCTAAGCAGTCTATATCAGCAATTTCTCAGTTATGTTAAGGCTTGCCTGGATACACCAGTACTATACCAGGGCTCTAAGAAGTCTATATCAGCAATTTCTCAGTTATGTTAAGGCTTGCCTGGATACACCAGTACTATACCAGAGCTCTAAGCAGTATATACCAGCAATTTATCAGTTATGTTAAGGCTTGCCTGAATACACCAGTACTATACCAGGGCTCTGAGCAGTCTATTCCAGCAATTTCTCAGTTATGTTAAGGCTTGCCTGGATACACCCGTACTATACCAGGGCTCTAAGCAGTCTATATCAGCAATTTCTCAGTTATGTTAAGGCTTGCCTGGATACACCAGTACTATACCAGGGCTCTAAGCAGTCTATATCAGCAATTTCTCAGTTATGTTAAGGCTTGCCTGAATACACCAGTACTATACCAGGGCCCTAAGCAGTCTATATCAGCAATTTCTCAGTTATGTTTAGGCTTGCCTGAATACACCAGTACTATACCAGGGCTCTAAGCAGTCTATATCAGCAATTTCTCAGTTATGTTAAGGCTTGCCTGAATACACCAGTACTATACCAGGGCTCTAAGAGTCTATACCAGCAATTTCTCAGTTATGTTAAGGCTTGCCTGAATACACCAGTACTATACCAGGGCTCTAAGCAGTCTATATCAGCAATTTCTCAGTTATGTTAAGGCTTGCCTGGATACACCAGTACTATACCAGGGCTCTAAGCAGTCTATACCAGCAATTTCTCAGTTATGTTAAGGCTTGCCTGGAAACACCAGTACTATACCAGGGCTCTAAGAAGTCTATACCAGCAATTTCTCAGTTATGTTGATGCTTGCCTGGACACACCAGTACTATACCAGGGCTCTAAGCAGTCTATACCAGCAATTTCTCAGTTATGTTAAGGCTTGCCTGGATACACCAGTACTATACCAGGGCTCTAAGAAGTCT
Source organism: Cerastoderma edule (assembly GCA_947846245.1). NCBI lineage: Eukaryota > Metazoa > Mollusca > Bivalvia > Cardiida > Cardiidae > Cerastoderma > Cerastoderma edule. Next base: position 4,667,977 of record OX401413.1, on the reverse strand, counting down.
ATACCAGCAATTTCTCAGTTATGTTAAAGCTTGCCTGAATACACCAGTACTATATCAGGGCTCTAAGAAGTCTATACCAGCAATTTCTCAGCTATGTTAAGGCTTGCCTGGATACACCAGTAGTATACCAGGGCTCTAAGAAGTCTATATCAGCAATTTCTCAGTTATGTTAAGGCTTGCCTGGACACACCAGTACTATACCAGGGCTCTGAGCAGTCTATATCAGCAATTTCTCAGTTATGTTAAGGCTTGCCTGGATACACCAGTACTATACCAGGGCTCTGAGCAGTCTATATCAGCAATTTCTCAGTTATGATAAGGCTTTCCTGAATACACCAGTACTATACCAGAGCTCTGAACAGTCTATATCAGCAATTTCTCAGTTATGTTAAGGCTTGCCTGAATACACCAGTACTATACCAGGGCTCTAAGCAGTCTATACCAGCAATTTCTCAGTTATGTTAAGGCTTGCCTTGATACACCAGTACTATACCAGGGCTCTAAGCAGTCTATATCAGCAATTTCTCAGTTATGTTAAGGCTTGCCTGGATACACCAGTAGTATACCAGGGCTCTAAGAAGTCTATATCAGCAATTTCTCAGTTATGTTAAGGCTTGCCTGAATACACCAGTACTATACCAGGGCTCTGAGAAATCTATATCAGCAATTTCTCAGTTATGTTAAGGCTTGCCTGGACACTCCAGTACTATGCCAGGACTCTAAGCAGTCTATATCAGCAATTTCTCAGTTATGTTAAGGCTTGCCTGGACACTCCAGTACTATACCAGGGCTCTAAGAAGTCTATACCAGCAATTTCTCAGTTATGTTAAGGCTTGCCTGAATACACCAGTACTATACCAGGGCTCTGAGAAATCTATATCAGCAATTTCTCAGTTATGTTAAGGCTTGCCTGGACACTCCAGTACTATACCAGGGCTCTAAGAAGTCTATACCAGCAATTTCTCAGTTATGTTAAGGCTTGCCTGAATACACCAGTACTATACCAGAGCTCTAAGCAGTCTATACCAGCAACTTCTCAGTTATGTTAAGGCTTGCCTGGATACACCAGTACTATACCAGGGCTCTAAGAAGTCTATACCAGCAATTTCTCAGTTATGTTAAGGCTTGCCTTGATACACCAGTACTATACCAGGGCTCTAAGCAGTCTATATCAGCAATTTCTCAGTTATGTTAAGGCTTGCCTGGATACACCAGTAGTATACCAGGGCTCTAAGAAGTCTATATCAGCAATTTCTCAGTTATGTTAAGGCTTGCCTGGATACACCAGTACTATACCAGGGCTCTAAGCAGTCTATATCAGCAATTTCTCAGTTATGTTAAGGCTTGCCTGGATACACCAGTACTATACCAGGGCTCTAAGCAGTCTATACCAGCAATTTCTCAGTTATGTTAAGGCTTGCCTGGATACACCAGTAATATACCAGGGCTCTAAGAAGTCTATACCAGCAATTTCTCAGTTATGTTAAGGCTTGCCTGGACACACCAGTACTATACCAGGGCTCTAAGCAGTCTATACCAGCAATTTCTCAGTTATGTTAAGGCTGCCTGAATACACCAGTACTTTACCAGGGCTCTAAGCAGTCTATATCAGCAATTTCTCAGTTATGTTAAGGCTTGCCTGGACACACCAGTACTATACCAGGGCTCTAAGAAGTCTATATCAGCAATTTCTCAGTAATGTTAAGGCTTGCCTGGACACACCAGTACTATACCAGGGCTCTAAGCAGTCTATACCAGCAATTTCTCAGTTATGTTAAGGCTTGCCTGAACACACCAATACTATACCAGGGCTCTAAGCAGTCTATACCAGCAATTTCTCAGTTATGTTAAGGCTTGCCTGAATACACCAGTACTATACCAGGGCTCTAAGCAGTCTATACCAGCAATTTCTCAGTTATGTTAAGGCTTGCCTGAATACACCAGTACTATACCAGGGCTCTAAGCAGTCTATACCAGCAATTTCTCAGTTATGTTAAGGCTTGCCTGGATACACCAGTACTATACCAGGGCTCTAAGCAGTCTATATCAGCAATTTCTCAGTTATGTTAAGGCTTGCCTGGACACACCAGTACTATACCAGGGCTCTAAGCAGTCTATACCAGCAATTTCTCAGTTATGTTAAGGCTTGCCTGGACACACCAGTACTATACCAGGGCTCTAAGCAGTCTATACCAGCAATTTCTCAGTTATGTTAAGGCTTGCCTGAACACACCAATACTATACCAGGGCTCTAAGAAGTCTATACCAGCAATTTCTCAGTTAATGTTAAGGCTTGCCTGGATACACCAGTACTATACCAGGGCTCTGAGAAATCTTGCCGAAGGACATTCCAACGTAACAAAAGGTAGCAGTGGGACTCGTATCTGGAAGTCCCAAGTTCTAAGACTGTTATAGATGCTTTGTAGACTTAACACAAGTAAGGAAAAAATGGCAAATAAACAAGAGGATCTCTTCAAGCCAAGACATTCTCATCATGGTTACTAACACAATGAAAAATGTTACTACAGCAAAGCAACCAAATCTAAAAAAAAATACTTAATCCAGGGTTTCATGCAAGACAATGATAAACCCTTCATTTTTATGAAAGACTTGCTATAGTCTTGCAATGAACCTGTGATATCATGATGCAATTTATAATTAGGAGTTTGAAGAAAAAAAAAGTACAATTTGCAGTACAATAATAAGCAAATAAATGACATTTCTTTGTCATACAATTACCAACAAAATGATTTTGTATTGTGTTTAATGCCGAGTAAACAATTACAATGTATTCAGTAATGTTACAGCTTTCCTGGATCCACCAGTACCAGGCTTTGACTCTGAAGTGACTTGCCAAAGGTCACCGCCACAAAACCAGAGGTGCTGTTGGGGCTCAAACTTGGGTCTCCCAAGTTCCAAGTCTGCCATCTTAAACACTGCATCACACAGGACCCCAACACAATGATGGTTATCTTCATTATAAATGTGGCATATGATTAATGAGCATGGATTGGTACAGGAGTAAGAACTAAGAATATAAAAAGAAATAAAATAAAGAGCAATAATGCTCTGATGGTGAAACTGGGTACATTGCAGAAGGATATCCAATAGGCTTGCATCAAACCCTTGATTAGACCTCTATGATGATGAAAGTTATAATGTGGTGTTTTATTTGTTGGTTTATAAGGTTTTGTTGCAGCAGTGTTGCAATGAAAACTCATAATAATGGAGGAAAACCATATTCTTGGCCAAGCCAGGTAGAACTATCTGTAAACAGTATCAAGTCACTCAGGAGACTGTATATTAGGAGGAAGACAATATTCTTGGCCAAGCCAGGTAGAACTATCTGTAAACAGTATCAAGTCACTCAGGAGACTGTATATTAGGAGGAAGACCATATTCTTGGCCAAGCCAGGTAGAACTATCTGTAAACAGTATCAAGTCACTCAGGAGACTGTATATTAGGAGGAACACCATATTCTTGGCCAAGCCAGGTAGAACCATCTGTAAACAGTATCAAGTCACTCAGGAGACTGTATATTAGGAGGAAGACCATATTCTTGGCCAAGCCAGGTAGAACTATCTGTAAACAGTATCAAGTCACTCAGGAGACTGTATATTAGGAGGAAGACCATACTCTTGGCCAAGCCAGGTAGAACTATCTGTAAACAGTATCAAGTCACTCAGGAGACTGTATATTAGGAGGAAGACCATATTCTTGGCCAAGCCAGGTAGAACCATCTGTAAACAGTATCAAGTCACTCAGGAGACTGTATATTAGGAGGAAGACCATACTCTTAGCCAAGCCAGGTAGAACTATCTGTAAACAGTATCAAGTCACTCAGGAGACTGTATATTAGGAGGAAGACCATACTCTTAGCCAAGCCAGGTAGAACTATCTGTAAACAGTATCAAGTCACTCAGGAGACTGTATATTAGGAGGAAGACCATATTCTTGGCCAAGCCAGGTAGAACTATCTGTAAACAGTATCAAGTCACTCAGGAGACTGTATATTAGGAGGAAGACCATATTCTTGGCCAAGCCAGGTAGAACTATCTGTAAACAGTATCAAGTCACTCAGGAGACTGTATATTAGGAGGAAGACCATACTCTTGGCCAAGCCAGGTAGAACTATCTGTAAACAGTATCAAGTCACTCAGGAGACTGTATATTAGGAGGAAGACCATACTCTTAGCCAAGCCAGGTAGAACTATCTGTAAACAGTATCAAGTCACTCAGGAGACTGTATATTAGGAGGAAGACCATACTCTTGGCCAAGCCAGGTAGAACTATCTGTAAACAGTATCAAGTCACTCAGGAGACTGTATATTAGGAGGAAGACCATACTCTTGGCCAAGCCAGGTAGAACTATCTGTAAACAGTATCAAGTCACTCAAGGAGACTGTATATTCAGGAGACTGTATATTAGGACCATACTCTTGGCCCAAGCCAGGTAGAACCATCTGTATGTATATCAAGTCACTCAGGAGACTGTATATTAGGAGGAAGACCATACTCTTAGCCAAGCCAGGTAGAACTATCTGTAAACAGTATCAAGTCACTCAGGAGACTGTATATTAGGAGGAAGACCATATTCTTGGCCAAGCCAGGTAGAACTATCTGTAAACAGTATCAAGTCACTCAGGAGACTGTATATTAGGAGGAAGACCATACTCTTGGCCAAGCCAGGTAGAACTATCTGTAAACAGTATCAAGTCACTCAGGAGACTGTATATTAGGAGGAAGACCATACTCTTAGCCAAGCCAGGTAGAACTATCTGTAAACAGTATCAAGTCACTCAGGAGACTGTCTATTAGGAGGAAGACCATATTCTTGGCCAAGCCAGGTAGAACTATCTGTAAACAGTATCAAGTCACTCAGGAGACTGTATATTAGGAGGAAGACCATATTCTTGGCCAAGCCAGGTAGAACCATCTGTAAACAGTATCAAGTCACTCAGGAGACTGTATATTATGAAAAACCAAATATGCCATGCAATTTTTAAGGATTGAACCTGGAATCTTGAACACCTTAAACCACTGGGCCCGGCAGAACCCTAAGTCAACCAAAGGATCAGAAAACAAACAAATGAAGGGTTAAGGAAGCTTGTGCACAAACATGGATTTTAAAGAACCTAGGCCCAAGGATTTTCAATTCATGTTTGAGATTGAAATTTGACCGTTGATTATGTGATGGGGACCTATACCTAAGTGGACTAACTAGCCCTAACATGGATGGGGAATATATATACATGTATATCATTTAGACACATGATACAGTGAAGTTTGATGAACCTTAATATTAGGGTTTTCATTTCATGTTGAAGGTTAAGATTTGACCTTTGGCCAAGTAACTGACACAAAAATTTACATTAGATCAAGTGACTATGAAATAAACGAAAGTTGATAAATATTCAAACACATAGGACCATGCAGTTTCAAGAATCCAGGCCCAAATGTTTTCAGTTCATGTGGGAAGTTAAGATTTAACCTTTGACCAAAGTGACTGAAACCTTTACACTTGATCAAGTGATTTTAAAATAAATGGAGTCTGATAAATTTTCAAATACATGACAACATGAAGTTTCAAGGGTCCAAGGTTTTCAGTTCATGTGCGAAGTTAAGATTTAACCCTTGGCCAAGTAACAGTGAAACAAGTAAAATTCCCTCAAACAAGTATACTTATTCATATGGGAGTTTTAGATAATACTACAATGACTACCTTTTCAACTGACTCTGCTCCTCCCATTCCACATTCTCCAATGGCTGTGGTCATCATGGCTAAAGATACTGGGACAGCAAGACAAAACTACCAGGTAATTTTTTGCCTGAAAGAACACTAGTCAAAGTTCTGTTAACCCTTATAGTGCTGGAACTGACTTCATGCTTATGCAAACAGAATAGATCCAGACAAGCCGCCAAGTTGCTGGTCTGTGATCTAACCTGTTTGCTACTCTGAGTATCTTTCCTCAACAAAATTAAGCAGATATTTAAGGTTTTGGAAAGCAAAAGACACAAAAATCTGTTTTTAGAAAATTACCCAGCATTATAAGGGTTAAAAATGTTTTAATCCAATACAAGGCTATGACATGTGTCTTGCCAAAGGACACTCCTGGTGAAATAGGTGATCGCTATCAAGGATCAAGCCTGGGTTGGCCAGTCTTTCGTCCCCTACGCTAACCATTACAAAAAAACAGATTCATGTATTACAAAATAATATCTTTCGAATATATTTATGCAATCTTTACTGTTATTCCTTATGTTTGTATTTATCCTTTGCAGTCTCCAAATTGTTTGATATCAGTCAATGATTGTGAAAAGCATTACAGTGATGTCTCATTAATCCGGACACGTCTGCTCCCGCCAAAATTTCCGGATTAACTAATGAAGCAGAGCCGGTCCATGCTTAAACAAACACCTTAAGACTTAAACGTTGTATAAAGACATGTATAAAATTATTACTGCAACATTAGTGAAACCATTTTCAATTACATTCGATCTTTGACAGCGAACAAAATTTACTCCGAAGAACCTACCATTCTCCTATGCAGTGATCTCCCTTTTCATTTTGGTTAGGTACTGTACTGAAGTGTAACGAATGGAAGTATTCCCGCGCGGAGTTTGAGTACCTACATGTTCACGTAAAACAGCAAGAAGACACATTTAACAATACATGCTGTTCTTTTTTTAGATCATCATGCACATTTGAGTGTGAATGATATTTTAAGTTTATCATTAAGTAAAGCATAAAGGGTTGTGACATGGTTTGAAATCATGAATTAAATTGTTCACATGTCCAGCTCATTAACAAACATCAAACAACACTCCTATTGCGTCATATGCATTACTATTGTAAGTTCCGACAGTAATTAAAGTGCATAGTCAGAGTCGTATAGTGTTTTGTGAGCTTATAGATCATATTAGGCAAACCACTGCTTTACAGTCACACCTTGTTGATGCGCTTTTGTTTATTCTATTGTTGGCTGATTAAACCACCAGCCAAGAAGAGGCCGGATTAACAAGTAACAAACATAGATAAAACATATCTAATCTAAGTCCTGATCAGGAACGCCAGATTCAAAACTTAATAGGGCAAAAATTCTGTTCCCTTGTAATTCTGTTCGGATTGCAAGACATCTGAATTATTGGTAGTCGGATAAACGAGGCATCACTGTTTTACAAAACAGAAAATTACCAATACGAAGCAGTATTTCCTTTAACAGTAAAAAGTCAAATAGAATTTAGATAAACAAAATATGCAAATACTGGGAAATATGTATAGAATCAAAGAAATTACTTTTGGGGGAATTTTCATCACAGAAACACTATTTCAATTATGTTGCAATGAAGGAGTCGTAATAATGGAGGAAGACCCCAATCTTAACAACTAATAAGGGTTGGTCAAGTTGGGTAGAACCATTGGATTGAGCAAGAGACTGTCTCTCTTAACAACAGCTGTCCATAAGACAGCATGCCCAACTATTCGATAATGTTGCAGAGGGGTATAGGTCAGTGAAATATCATTTGTTTCTAAAATATAAGGATACACACAATGATTCCTTACAATAGTTGTTGAGAAACGAGTGTGCACACAAAACTTTGACCAAGATTTTCTAGGTACCAAAGACCGCATTATTACAGATTAGATTGTTGCCGAAAATATCTAAATATTTAAAAAATTGCTTGATCCATTCCCCCATTCCACCATTTAGTAATGTGGGACTGATCAAAATTGAAAGCAACAGTAGATGACAAATCAAGGCGTGCAAAATTATATTTCCTTCATGATATTGAATAGAAACCATTGAGGCAAAAGGATAATTGCTCATTAGCAGCATTTAATTCTTTAAACATCTTTTTTTTATTTTTGCAACAGATGGTATTATGGAGTAGGGGGTTATTTGGTAAATGAACATTAGTTAAAAACTATTCTGAATCAAATATTGGCGAAAACAAGCATTTTTGTTGTTTTTTTTCAAAATGTTTTAACCGTTTCCCAAACAACAAATTTTGGACTGTCCCAAATTGAAAGAGTTTGCAGACGACATTTCCAAATGTGATGAAATTGGAAAATATTCTTCAGATAGAGCAGAAAACCTTGTGGGAAAAGGCGAAATTGCTCGTCACAAGCAATTTCTCCTTTTCCCACAATATTTTCTAAAGTCATCTGCAACAAAGTAGTCAAATGTCGTTATTGTTTGGGAAAGGGTTAAAACAACTTCTGCTGTGAAAGCTTTTCAAAAAGCCTTTAATGTTGCCTGCACAAGGTTAGGACTCATTGAACAAGAGCTGTCCATAAGACAGCATGCTCAACTATTTGATAATGTCGGAGAGGGGTATAAGTTAGTAAAATATAATTTGTTTCCAAAATATGCTGTTGCACACTATGATTCCTTACAATAGTTGTTGAGAAATGAACATGCATGCAAAACTTTAACCAAGATTTTCTAAGTACAAAAGGCTGCATGGTTTGCTTGAATTCAAAACAAAAGGTAATAAACTTGGTCAGGGACCTCAAATTTTTACCCTGAACGCATGTGTGAAGTATCAACACATTCTATACAGTAGTTAATGAGATGAAAACTTTCATGTAAAAACTTAACCAAGATTTTCTAAGTACAAAAAGCAACAAAATTTGCTTAAATTCAAAACTAGAGATATGAAACTTGGTCAGGGACCTAAAATTTTAACCCTAAATACATGTGTAAAGTATCAACCCATTCCATACAGTAGCTAATGAGATACAAACTTGCATGTAAAAACTTAACAAAGATTTTTCTAAGTACAAAAGGCTGCATAATTTACTTACATTCAATACAAGAGATTTGAAACTTGGCCTGGCACCTTAATTTATTACCTTGAACACATGTGTAAAGTATCAACTCATTCCATACCGTAGTTCATGAGATAAAAACTTGCATGTAAAAACTTAACCAATAATCTCTAAGTACAAAAAGCCGCAAAATTTGCTTAAATTTAGAACTAGAGGTTTGAACCTTGGTCAGGTACCTTAAAGTATGACTATGAACACATGTGTGAAGTATCAACCTATTCCATACAATAGTTAATGAGATACTAACTTGCACGTAAAAACTTAACCAAGGTGTGATGCGGACAGCGACGCCGACACCCAGGTGAGTAGTATAGCTCTCCTTAATCTTCGAATATTCTAGCTAAAAATCGAGCCTCATTATAAAACTGACTTAATGAGTAAATTTATCTCAAAATATTCAAAACATTTCCACTGCATAATATATATGCATGAGAGAAAACAAGCGTCATTACATGGACCATGTATGAAAGAGTATAGCTTAACCCTTTACCAATCAAAATGTGATGAAATTGTAAAATAGTCTTCTGATAGGGCAGAAAAAATTGTGGGAAAGAGAGAAATTGCTTTTTAAGAGCAACTTCTCCTTTTCCCACAATGTTTTCCAAAATCGCCTGCAACAAACTGGTCAAATGTCGTTATCATTTGGTAATGGGTTAAAAAAAAAAGGAGTTAGCATTGCAAACATATATGTCTAACTTATTGCTTCACTCCTTTATACTAACTACATGTACATGTACTTCACCAAGTTCATTGTTGTATTTCAGAACTTGACATTGAAAACATGCATGTCTGACTTATTGCTCTACTCTTACATACAAACTGATTTACCATATTCCTTGTTGTATTTCAGAACTTGACAAGACGATTACCACTGAACTCATTCCCCTGTGAAGGAATCAAAAACTGTATCCATGAACCTCATGATCAAGCATGAACAAAAAAGACCATTCATGAACACAAAGTTGTTTTTGAAGATGCTCATGAAGACATGAAAATATCCATGAATACATTTCTGAAATTATTTTTGAAATTCATTTTCAAATATTCTTTATGTTCATGAAGTTGCTCAAGAACAACTCTGTGTTTATGAACTTCCATTTTTCTTCACGAAAATAATCTGGTGACAACTAAACAGGCAAAGATGTGCTGTTCAATAAAACACAAAGATCTATAAAGAGCTGCAAACAGCTTCAAATTGACGGATTCCATTATTAACATATAGAAATGGTGTTTCAAGAACATGGGTACAGTTGGTTGAATTGACCGTTTCTGAGACAAAGCATGTCAGAAAATTGAAAAAGTCGCTAACTTAGATATGTGATCATGTGATTAATCTTACCCCACCCACTCTTTCAAACAAACAAGTTTAATTAACAATTGAGAGTGTTGTAAACAGGGTAAACTTATTCATGTATCGTACTCTAATAACTGATTTTGTGGCACCATTTTTAAATGATGAACGAGCATCACTGAGACTTACCTTTCATAATCTTTGTAGACTTGATAACGTGTTTACAATCTGTAAATCCACCATCACCCTTTAAAAGCTAGCAGCATTTATTTTCGTATTCAGTTTATATGAATTATGTATTATGTCAAGTGTAAGCCTAACATGGTAAGACTATATATACGGTTATAGATATATAGATATGTTTTGGGTCAGTTTTATAACAATTTACAAGGGGTAATGTTGATTCAAAATCAACTTTGAATTCGAACATTTCATGTATAATACCCACCCGTTCCCAACCGCCTTTACAGAGTTATCGTTCGTTCCTCACAAATCTGGGAGCGTAACGGGAGCATTGGCGTGTTCCTTTAAACCCATGGCAAAACAATAACGTCTGATTGTTGTAGACGACTCTGGGAAAATTGCAGTAAAAGGAGATTTTCTCTAAACTAGCAATTTCTCCTTTTCCAACAATGTTTTCTGCCCTTTCAGAAGACACTTTCTTAATTAAATCACATTTTAAAATGTCGTCTGCAAACTCTTTCAATTTGGGACAACCGAAAACTTGACGTTTAGTGAAGGGATAAAACCAAAAGTGTATAATTATTAAGGCAGAGATTCGTAAGCTCAGATAAATAGCGTTTCCTGAATTCGGCCAACACGCTTTCTGACGTTGTATGAAGTCATTGCGACATGATTCATTCGTATCTCACTACTGCTCAATTAAGTTCAGGTGAAGGAAAGCATTAGGCAGTCGGCGGCTTGGAAGAATAATTGGTCTCGTGTGGAAATAACAGCATAGTTGTACTGACAGCAGCGATATGACTGAAAAATTGTTCAAAACGCGGTTGAACTCCGAATCCAACCGAATCATCAAATACAGCCGGTATTTGGAAATCGTTTTAACCTGGTGAAGCACAAATTTAAGGCTTGACCAGATTTAGAAAAGGGCATCAATCAGCTTTTAAAGCTTCATTTATGTGTAGTTGTATAAAGTTGGTGCGACACCTATGCTTTAAAATAGCGATCAAAGGCTAAGCTAGGGACCAACTAAGCAATTTGTGCCCTGTTAGTTATAAACGTTAAACATTTGATATTTGCAATCATTGTCCCTAGGCCAAAGACCATTATCGATGTCTTTACTTCTAAGTTGCAATAACCACGTTATTTCCTTAAATAATATAATGTGGGTCTTCGTCCCTATTGTCGATGCTTCACTGTGAAACCTTGCAAACGTCACATGGAAAGAGTAGTTACACTTCTCCGAAGACCCTCATGACGATAGTTTCTAAAAAAGCACCTCTTATTCTCAGTTTAGATCACTGATTATGAAATAATTCCGTTTAAATAGTTTGCAACATCTGCATAGAACTGCAACGGAGGTGTGTGGAGTGCCATCCAAGCTCAACCGAAAGAAACAGGCTTGGTGGTGGAACGAGAGTCTCGACCAAGTTGTTAGAGAAAAGAGGAGATGCCACAGGGCGTGGAAAGCAGGTTGTAGCAGTGAAGCATACAAAGAGGCTAAACTTGCTGCTAAGGTTGCTGCACATCAAGCTAAGTCAGAGGCCGATAAAGATGTTTTCGCCAATTAAACCCCGTGTCAAGCGACATCTACAAACTTGCAAAGCAGATGCGCCGTGACAATCAATATGTCAAGGTGAGAAACCAATAAAAAAACGACTCGGGTGAACTCTCTTTGGACAATAAAACTAAGAAATAGTCATGGAGGCAGCACTATGAACGCCTATCGAACGTAAAATTCCCATGGAACCCTGATGATCCGTCAGAAAAAAAACTATTAACCAAGAGATGATCACAAGAACAATCAGCAAAATGGGTATAGGCAAAGCAACAGGACAAGCTTGGTGCATAAATTGATTGAAGCCATCATCAAAGAGTGGTACATACCTGAAGAATGGGAAAAGAGCTTTATAGTCAGCCTGTACAAAGGTAAAGGAGATGCGCTTAACAGAGGTAACTATCGTGGTCTAACTGATTGATCAAGTCATGAAAGTCTTGGAGAGATTTGTCGAGCGGCTGATCAGACAACAGATCCAGATCGATAATGTGCAATTTGGTTTCATGCCGGTTAGAAGCACTACAAACGCTGTTTTTCATCATACGTCAAGTCACTGAGAAACGTCTGGCAGCAAACAAACCACTGTACTTGGCATTCGTAGATTTGTATAAAGCTTTGGATCGTGTCCCAAGAAAGGCCATCTGTTGGTCTCTGCAGAAGTTGGGAGTTACCGAATGGTTGGTCAATATGGTGATGGCTATGTACACCAATGTCCGTAGTAGAGTGCAAGTCGGTAACAGCTACAGCCATGAATTCGAGGTCAAAATGGGCATACATCAAGGATCAGTCCGAAGTCCCCTACTTTTCATCTTTGTCCTCCAGGCTCTATCTCTGGCATTCATCAGCTGCCTGTGGGAACTGCTGTACGCTGATGACTTGGCAATCCTCAATACCTCACTTGATTCACTCAGAGAACCTCTGCACAGATGGAAGAACTTGAACTTGAACATTTTATTAGTGCATTTGGCCTCTGACCCATAATACATGTCATTGAATTATAACAAGAGTAGCATGGAGAAGAAGGGTCTAAGAGTGAACATGGGTAAGATCAAGCTGTGAGGTAATGTCATACTTCAGAAACAACTACTCACTGCCCTTTATCCAAACGTTTTTTTCGGATAGTCAAGCATGCTGTCTTATGGAGAACTCTTGTCTATTGCATATTCATAAATTAATAGCCATGTCATGTGAATATCATTGAAGAAAAAAAGATCTGTTGTATTCTCAGATACTTGTTTTTACCAGAGAGGGTATGTAACATATACAAGTGTATAGGGGATCTGGGTTTGAGTTATAACGGTTTTAATGTTATGCTTTCAAAAACTTAGGGGTCTTTATTTATCTTGGTGTCAGTACTATGTAATATACTATTGTGCTTTACATATTTCTGACCCCAAGATATATAAAGACTCCTATGTCGAAAAATGGTTGACTATCAATACACATGGAGCTTTCATCAGTCTTCTGTACCACACAAAAACATTCAGAAATCGTTTCCTAAATGTGAGTAAGCAACTATATTCTCAAATTATATAGCATTTGAAATGAATGATATCTGATTATTCATCTGTTAATAGAGCATAGAATAATGCATAGATGCCCTTTGGTTTGCCCATACGAAATTAGTGAGCGGACTGAACAAGGTTTAATGGGGTACGTCGAAACAGTGTCAACAAGCTAAAAGTGGTGTCAACAACTATAGAAATAGTGTCAACAACTGAAATAATAGTGTCAACAAGTCGGAAATAAGTTCCAGTGTGTTTTACACAGTTGTGGGAGTTTTAAATCAAATTTCATGAACTTTAATAAACCGTAGAAAGCAATAGTAGTAAGAAAATGGATACCTAAAATAGTATAAGACGCAGACATTTTGTGGGTCAGTAAAAACATGACCACACTCTCATTTCACCATTTTTTGAAAACAATGATAGATAATATCATTATGAATGCACTTGTCATATGAATATTTAAGATGATCAGAGATATAGATAACATGTTATCTATGTCTCTGAGATGTATGCTATCTGCTGCATTACTTGCATTTTTTTTTTCGTTCTTATCTTATACTGACCAAATTTACGGAATGAAGTGAAGCTAGTATTATGTTTTCATGTTGTATTTCTAATACTTATTTAACATCAAAACGTGTAAACCCATCAAACAAGTTCTGTTGAATCTTCGTTATTCAAAGTTGACAATACTACAGGCCTTTTTCAAATAATCCGGAATATGGAAATTAAAGAACATTTTCCTAAGGCAACTGTTTCTTACCCCAATGATCATGGTATCAACCGTACATGGTTTCTAATTTGGATAAGACTTGATTTCTGGATAACACATGTTGCAATAATCGGGACTCGGCTGTATGTTAATCCACACTCTTTACAGATGTACTATGGAATATGCTATTCATTGCATTTCCAAAGCATGTCTACATGTTCATTTGTGTTTGGCACGGGTTATTTTCTCAATGAAATGTGCATAAGAATATGGTAGAAGTCATTTTTCATTTGCCACATTGGTGTGATGTCATTTTCCTGCGATTCTAAAACAAGAAGGGATGCGTTAATGCTCCCGAGTGAGCCCTGCACTTGATCATGAAGAAGAAAAAGAGGAAATGTTGAGAATAACTTGTAAATTCTATTTCTTGGTTTTAAATGATTAACCCTTTCCCAAACAACAAATTTTCGACAGTCCCAAATTGAAAGAGTTTGCAGACGACATTTCAAAATGTGATGAAATTGGAAAATAATCTTTTGATAGGGCAGAAAACATTGTGGGTAAAGGAGAGATTGCTCATTACGAGCAATTTCTCCTTTTTCGACAATGTTTTTTAAAGTCGTCTGCAACAAAGTGGTCAAATGTCGTCATTGTTTGGAAAAGGGTTAACTTGTGTCTTTTAGAGGATATCTGATGAAAAACTTGATCTTTTATGAAATTATTTAGCTTGGTCAATAAATACAAAAGTCAAAAAGGTCAAAATTGTTCCTGAATGTTATCAAAGGTTCCAAGATCACAAAATTACCTCAACATTGTGATGTAATGCAAGCATGTGGTACAAAAACAGTTGATAATTTTACACCATTAATAATTTGTAAAATGTGATGAAGCTTTTCCACACACAAGGATAATCAAGTAAATGACCGTAAGGAGTGTGACAAAATTCAATAATCCGGTTGTCATCAAAATAATTATTTTTATTTGTAAAATTTGCTTAAAACTTGAATTCATTTAAAATGAAACATTTGGATAAAAATTTCATGAATCATATTACAATTTGTAAAAAGAACTAAGGAATCTTAACAAAAATAAAACATACAGTCTGTTAACATCATTAACCAAGTCACTTTTTCTCTTCTAATTGATAATTTCCTGTATATATGCTCATTTGAGGCGTTCAAATGGGGATTGCCAAAGCATAATACCTGAACATAGAAATTTTTGAAAATAAAAATATAGGTTAGAATTCAACTCTTTACCACATGCAGACAACATTTTTTCTACTTGAAGCAAACAACTTTAGAAAAGGTTTGTAAACATGTGAAAAACCTTTCAAATCTGCTATTGTAATATACAAAGGAATTGAAAATGAATTGTTGCAAAAAGAGAAATTGCCACAATGCTTTTTGAAAGTCCTGCTGCAAGACACAAAAATGTGGCTTCAGGTGGTAATGTGTTAATATAGTTTCAGTGGAAGATTGATAAATCCACTGTGACAAAAGGATGGAGCATAAAATCTCTTCTTATATAACAATGGCTTCCTTTCGGAAATATTTAAACCTTTATCATTAAAACTATGGCTTAAACTTTGTTAAAGGCACATCAAAGGAGAAGAGTACAAATAAATTACTGAAAAAATATATGGAGTTCTTTCATCACGTTCATAAAAGTTAACTGAATTAGTTTAGGAATGTATTAAGACCCTATTAAATAGACTCATTTAAAATAAGTTATTTTGTGCTGAAATATAGTTGTCTCCAATTCATTCATGTTTATCAACAACCTGTTTATTTACATATTCAAAATAACAAATTTTGATTGGTCAGTTCAAAAATGTGTTCACCAACTGTCAAGGTCAGAGGTGAAGAATCAGGAAATCTGAATTATAAAACTTGCTAATCTGGGTTATTTCTGATTTACTTTCACATTTAAGCTGTGCTGATGGTGTTTTCTGGTGAAAACTTTTTGAATCTGTCCAAAAGTTTACCAAATAATATAGATTGATATAACATTAATCTCCTTTAATGGGCCTTTAAAACTTTATTATGGTCTACTGTTACTACCATATTGAAAGTCACCAAATCTGTTATTGCTGAATGTATAAACTTGCTAGCATTATTCATATATATCAAACTATACAGAAAAGATTACTTTAATTTTTTCTCTATTAAGTCTGTGGTAGATGGTTTTGACTTGGCAGGCATACTGACGAGACAATATTACAAAACATGTAAAGCAATGTTAAAAATTTCTCTCCACTAAAATATGAACACTGTAAGAAAAAAAAAATTGCCAAAAGTTCAGATATTCAAGAAAAATAAAACCTCTTTTTGTAAATATTGTGACTACAATAAAACCACAGGCAGGCAATTTGTATAAATTTCCAAATGTCGTTTCAAACAAAATCTTTGTAAATTATTCTACTTTTCTTATCCTACAGCTATTTTAAACCCATACTTTCATACAGGCTCTCATGATTGATCCAAGTTTTAAGAAACTTTCTCAGAAATAGCACCTCCTTTTCTAAGTTAAGCTTGTTGTTTACTAACTCAGACGATCCAAGCTGTTACTATGTAACATTAAATGTGCATTAAAATCACATCAGTGTTCTCCCTCTGGGCCAGAGGGGCCCAATCGGCGGCGAGAATTAAAAATTTGGAAGCGAGATAACTGCCAATTGTCTCTATCCGCTCGGACATGTTTTAATATGGATTGCGTCTGGATCATTCAGACTAGTTGTTTATGAAATAAACCTGTTTAAAAAGTTTGCTCTGTATGCAATGAAAATCATCTATATCTTTTCTGTACAGATATAAATGATGTTTGCAAGCTGTCAATAATCTATTCTTATCTTACTTCAAAAATCTATGTTGTCATTTTATTGGCAGGAGATGATTTGTTTTAAAAAGCTTAAACAATCAAAATCTGTGAGATAGTCCATTAACCCTTTCCCAAACAAAAAGGGCAATTGACCACTTTGTCGCAGACGACTTAAGAAAACATTGTGGGAAAAGGAGAAATTACTCGTAACGAGCAATTTTTCCTTTTCCCACAATGTTTTCTGCCCTATCAGAAGATTATTGTCTAATTTCATCACATTTTGAAATGTCGTCTGCAAACTCTTTCAATTTGGGACAGTTGAGAATTTGTTGTTTGGGCAAGGGTTAAAGGAAGTGCAAACAATATCAAGCAAGAAACATTGTATCTTTTTTTGTAACATTAGTCAGACTCTAATGCCATACAAGAAGAAATTGCAGGTAAGAACAAATTCTGCTTGTGTCACAGCGGTTTCTAAAATTATAACCCTTAATGTGCTAGAACCGACTTCATGCTTTTGCAAATAGGTTAGATCCAGGCCATCTGCCAAGTAAATTGGTGAATGGCCTGTGATCTAAACTGTTTGCTACTCCGAGTATTTTTCCTCATCAAAATTAAAGCAGATATTTGTCGTTTTGTAAAGCAGATTAGGGTTATAATGAAGTTGTGTTTAAAGATGTATAAATGAACTAAGAATCAAAATCTTTGATATGAAGGATAGGGATAGGAATGAAGCATTTGCTGCCAAAATTCTGTAACCTCATTCACGCTAAAAATAGAATTATCCCCTAATGGCTCCCTTTATCAGTGATCTCCTCTCCAGGGCTGTTCATTGAAGTCTGCCCGTACTTCGGGAACCAGATTCAGGTTCTCTAAAAATAGAAGAAATCCAAATTATGTAGGTACTATTTACACCCATAAAATCTCAACAAACTGGACAATTTGTGTGTGAAAACAATCATCAATCAAAATGTTGATTTCTGTTTGTGGTTTACCGACCATTTGCAGCCATTTTGTAGCCTGGGTTCCCTTCCTATGTAAATACATTTAAGATTGTTTTGTGACAACCACCATGTCACTGCTTTTTTGTTCACTTTGCTAACTTCATATGACAAGAGCTGTTAAACATTTCTTAAGACCCACATGATGATGGTATATAGAGAATAGGTGGTTGGTGTCATGAATCGGAAATGTTATCGGGCAAGGCTTAGGAATATTATCCGGTGAGCCGAAGGCGAAATGGATAATACTCCGAAGCCGAGCCCAATAACATTTCCCATTCAAAGACACCAACTATCTATTCTATTTATCCTGTTACCTTAATATATTCTTTAAAAAAAACAGGATGTAAATAAAACACGAGAAAAAAGGAAAAAATAAGTAGAGAATGGTGTAAACATGACGTCATTGCGCTCTTATGACGTCATGATTCGTCACGCGCATGTGTTACATGGTTAGTGCCGGATATCACAAATGTTATACGGCACCTAGTTATTGGTCCCAAAATGGCACTAGTGACAGGATAACTAAAAATATCACCTCTTATATTGAGTTTTAGATCTTTGTTTACAAACAAAAATCTGTTTAAATGGTTTGCAATATCCGCAATAGAAATAATCTAGATCTCTCCATTATAGTTATTGAAGGGGTTGGAAAGATGTCATAATCTAGTATTATGTTCTTTTACAAATCCATGATGTTTTATATATAGGTTAGAGGCTAGATAGTGAAATTTAAACGATATAGAAACCCCAAGGAAGGAGCGATAGCGACTGACGGGGTTTCTATGTCGTTTAAATTTCACTATATAGCCTCTAAACAATTTAGTGTTTAACCTACATTTCCATAGAGCGCTCTATTTGACGCTGGCAAACCACGCCTCTACAGGTATGATCTGCGAATGGCATAAAACTGCTGCTCAGTATTTTGAAATTCGACATAAACCACGCCTTCCGCGGCTGTCAATTGCATGCCAAGAATCTGCCATACCATATTTGGAAGAAGAAAACTGCACTACCCAGTGATGTAGATTGCAATGAAGTTTTGAGTTTAACCCGTTACTCCATAATTTATTTCTCACCTACAGCAGAAAACTTGAGAAGCCCTTGTGACAAAAGAAGAAATTGCTTGTAACGAACAATTTCTCCTTTTGTCACAATATTTTCTTTTCAATTTCAAAAAGAAACTGTGTTTTTTCATAATGTATATATGTGTTGTCTGTTGATGCTTTCAATTTGTACCCGTCACATTATTCCTAATGGGGTAAAAGGTTAATATAGTTCAGTTTCTTTTTTTCTCAACGATGTTAGGATACCCAGTTAATTGTAATTCCTTTTTATTTATTTCTGTGTTTATTTCTCCCCCGCGACGTCACAGCGATCTTTCAATCGCTACCGTAGGCTAGGCTTACACGTGTCATTGATTTGGAGGTGGAGCCTAAAACTACCTATTTATGCGCATGCGTGATACCAGAGTAATAGTCTCATAGAGCCCAGATAGAACACTCGAATAGTAGTTTATGGAAAATAAACCAACAAAAAATTTCAAATTGACGCATTCTCATTGGATGAAAATGTAGGTTAAACACTAATCTCACATAGTAGACAATTTATATGATCACTACTTTATTTCATTTTTCATGTCAACAGTACTGATATTACTTTAAGGCTTTCCCAAACATTAACGACATTTGACCAGTTTGTTGCAGACAACTTTAAAAAACATTGTGGGAAAAGGAGGAATTGCTCGTAACAAGCAATTTTTCCAATTCCCACAATGTTTCCTGCCCTTTCAGAAGGTTATTTTCCAATTTCATCACATTTTGAAATGTAGTCTGCAAACTCTTTCAATTTGAGACAGTCGAAAATTTGGCAACTGGTAAAGGGTCAATGGCTTTCTTGAATTTCACCACTACTCTGCAGGGCTCTGCAGTGTCTTGCCACAGCACACTCCCACAAAATGTCAATGCAGTAAGTAAGGATTGAACCCCAGACCATCATGTCACAATTCCTAGACCTTAATGACTGGGCCATGCCGGATCAAATCTTGAAATGAGTGTCAAAGTTGAAATATGTCAACTTTACCAACAAGCTATGACCTACAAACATTCCACACAAAAGCCTAAGAAGAATCCTGCATGTTTTCTGGCCAAGCAACAACAACCTATTGAAGCAGTGCAACTACGAAAACTTCTTAGATAATGCTGGAAATTGATTGGTCACATTTTAAGAAGAGAAAACAGCTCAAACACCTATACAGCTCTTTACTGGACACCAGATGGAAAACAGCAACGAGGCAGACCAAAGAATACATGGAGTGGTCTGTAGGAGAAATGTTTCAATTACAACTGGGGAACAAATGAAAGAAAGGCAAAAAACATACAGTATAGGAAATGGTTTGTTGATTCCCTACATGCCAATAAGCATAACAGGCAGTAAGTAAGTAGGACTTACCATCTATTAAGCCCACTACATTCATCCTTTGAGTTAGGTCTTCCATTTCGTCGTCTTCCGTCATCCGCTCTATACCTTTATAGGAGCCAGCCTTCTCACAAAACTCTATCAACCTGTCAATGATCAAAACAATTTGTTTGTTTATTTGGGGGGTTGATGTGACGTTAAGATTATTTCAGTAACTCAACATTTTCCCCAGAAAACACCAGTTACTGTTCACACTTTTCTACTTTAAATGAACGCGATTCTGGCTTTAACCGAGAAATTCAATGATTGTACAAAGTGCGGCCTAATTTACTTAAAAGCCAAGCTGGAGTTATGGCAGGGGCCTAGCCAGCAATACACACATGCATCTGGGTAACATCAATTTCAGGGGCCTAGCCAGCAATACACACATGCATGTTGGTAACATCAATTTCAGGGGCCTAGCCAGCAATACACACATACATGTGGGTAACATCAATTTCAAAATCGAAAAAATACATTGATATTATGCATTGACCTTAATCTCCAAATATACACCAAATCTCACCATTTTCTTCATACAAATTTGATTCTCTTCCCCCCACCAGTGCATAACATTGATTTGAGGCTAGATACAACCCTGTATGGTCCTTTGTCACTTGCCTTACAATATACTCCCAAATATGTATGTGAAGTTTCAATCTATTTCCTTCAGTGGTTGATTAGATAACAACTTGCATCAACACTTAACCTTTTCCCAAACAACAAATTTTCGACTGTCCAAAATTGAAAGAGTTTGCAGACGACATTTCAAAATGTGATGCAATTGAACAATATCTGTCAGAAAGAGCAGAAAACCTTGTGGGAAAAGAAAAAATTGCTCGTTTCGAACAATTTCTCCTTTTCCCACAATATTTTCTAAAGTTGTCTGCAACAAAGTCGTCAAATGTCGTTATTGTTTAGGAAAGGGTAAAACGAAGATTTCTTAGCACAAAAAGTGTCAGATAAATGGTACTCAGTGAGTGCCTAACATGCTGACCCTGACACCATCAGTGAAATTTCAAACTATTCCCTTCAGACTTCAATCAGATAGACAAGAATGAATCTAGCCTGAACGATCCAGACGTAGATATTTCATTCTACTGTAACACAGTTACAGCTTAGATCATCGAAGTTAGGATGAATCAGGTGTTTATGTGTTGTCGAAGCACTTCAGGGTGATTGTAGCCTAGAAAGTCATTCTTTGAAATATTGGAAGTACCACTTCAGAGGTATTTCCAAAGGTGGGTGTTATGTTAAGACAATCGTATCTACTCGGCAATCCCCGTAACAAGTCGGTAGATATACCTCGTAGGCAGTACATGAATACACCAGAAATCCTGGGGAAATTCGCCTTATTTCCGGCGGCTAACGCAAAATGCACACAGGCACTAAATATGTATTTAAATACACACAAATTGGTTATATATCACAATTGAATGTTTTTTTACCCTTTTCATTAAAGATGATCATATCAACATATCTTTGTTTCATTTTTTGTCAATCGGCTCTTTTCAGCAATCCCCGATTAGTGACGGGGATTGCCGAGTTGATACAATTGGCCCTTGGTTGCTGACCTACTTTCAAAAATGGCTCCCCATTACCTCCGAGGTTATTTTAAGAATGATGTTAAGAGTGTGTATATATTGATACTGAATGATTGTTTTGTCTTCTATTGCATGTTTTAAACATGTTTTGTTTGTATTTTACAGGACCACATCTCCATGCGCCTTGAAGGAAACACGCATGTAAGCAGTCTGGGTGTGACCTCTGCCAGGGAATGGACCCGCCCATACTTTGGAAAATGACCAATGGCAAAAACCGGAATGGTCATAAGGCCCTTTTAACCCTCTTCATTGATTGTGATGAAATGGTTAGGAATTAAAAAGGACAGGAGAAGTATGACTTGGGAGCATTTCGTCTGTGTTAGCAAGATTGAGATGGGAGGAAATTAGACTTGGCCAACTCCTACAAGCTAAAATTGAGGGTTTACTCAATATAACAAAGAAAATGCCGTTTTGAACTGCTTTCTTCTGCTCATAACTATGTTTTGTTTGTTTGAATGGTGTTTAACGCCATATCAACAATTTTTCAGTAATGTAATAGCTAACCTGGATCCATCAGAACTGGCCAAAGGTAATGTGACTTTCTACTTGGTCCAATTCCAATATAGGAGAAACATATTATGGTTTCATTGTCAAAAAGGTTTGGCATAAGTGTGAAGGACTTTCTATAGCATTTAGCAATTCAAATGCTGGGTTTTTTTGTCATACAACACAATTATCGTATGCTGTAACTTTCAATTTGGAAGACTCACAATTACCTATCAAAGGTATTGGCATTCTATAAATAGAGATGTGATGTCACCAGCTAGCACTAATCTCTTTTACCTTAGTATTCAACATTTATATGGGGGTTTGTGGCCTCGGGATAAACAGTGCCGCATAATATTACAAGTTATTTAATATTGACCCAAAGTATTATTCCTAGATTAAACTAAAGATAAGAAATAATAAATAAATCATTTTTGAGAATAGATGACACACTTATTGGTTATATAAACCATTCATGGATGCATTATTCATACGAAGTCCAAATATACTTCCATATCAATATGAAACATTGGTCAGAGTGCAAGCTTGTGTCGATACATCTCTATTTATAGATTGACTTACCCACAATCCTCTAAGCAAAGTTACACAGGTCACTCAGACTGATGTAAACACAATGAAGGTATTGGGTCGTACTTACTGTTTCCAATGGGGATCTTTGGCCAGTGTGTTGGGGTTGCCAATGACAACCAGCAATGCTTTGGCTCTCGTCACTGTCACATTAAACCTCTGTAATAGCAACATAATTTTCTCCGTGAGAAGAAGAATAAAATTCTATTGACTTAAGGTTGATTACCTATAATCCGCCATTTTGAAACTCATTCTCAAATAAGAATACTTTGGTTGTTCATGGGATACATCGGTTAATGCTTGAACAATTCGCATTAAACAGAATAGTTACGGTCCCGATTGATGTATACTGAGAACAACCAATTTACTCTGATGGAAGAATTTCAAAATGGTGTAATGTAGGTATTTTACCTTAATCTTATACAGTTTCTAGTCATATACATACATATAAATATGTATCAACAATGATATGTGACTGCAAATATTTCTTTTAGCATTTTGGAAAATCATCATTGTTTATAGTTGTAAAGTGTTACGCAACTTTTTTTTAATAAGTTTACATTAGGTCATCATGATACAGTCATGTCCAATTCAAAAGCATACTTGATATATTTTACAAAGTTTAGAAATAACATTGCACTTTATGTTTGAAACATCCACACCATTTTACCAGAGGTACAAAAGAACACTTGTAAGGTCTTCAAATATTGTCATGAAATGCAAGAATTGTCATTTGTTTTACCTACAATCTTTTATTTCTATATGGGTTATACATTGTGTCAACATTACTTGAGTTACTTCAACATTATTTAAACCTTTCCCAACCTATAACGATATTTGACCTCTTTGTTGCAGACGACTTTAGAAAACATTGTGGGAAAAGGAGAAATTGCTAGTAACGAGTAATTTCTCCTTTCCCAACAATGTTATCTGCCCTATCAGAAGATTGTTTTACAATCCCATTAAATTTTGAAATGCCGTCTGCAAACTCTTTCAATTTAGGACAGTTGAAAATTTGGTGTTTGGGAAAGGGTTAAGCTTTGATGTGATGCCCGACCCTTATACATAGTGGAAGATCTTACCTACAATCACATGTCTAAAATTATATATATATATATACATAGTAATTATAAGTTAAAGTTTCACCTTGGGGTTCCTGAGGAAGCCTAGGTTGTAGGTAAGATCCAGGGACATGTACTCCGGTTTACTCCTCACAGTTGATACGATGATCACTGTTCTCTCCTGACCTTGAAATTCCTCCACCGAGCCGACGGTAACTTTGTCAAAATGTTTCTTACGTAGTACCTGCTTGATCTTTTCCACCTGCATGAAATAACGTTTGATCATTTTGATTTGATAAACTTTGTGCCTCTCGACATAATTTTTGAAGTCATAACTAATTCAGGAAACTTCAATATATCTAAGTATGTGCAGTTTTTTCGTGATAGATTTCAAATTGTTAATTCACTATACATCCACTATAAAGAATTAAAAACTATCTAATTTTGCTACCAATGCCTACTCTACAGTGTATATCTTATAACAGTACAGATGTATAATCTTTAAGAAATCAACATTAACCTTCCAAACTTCCTTACATCTGTGAACAAGCACCTTTAAACTGGTACTGCAAAATACATGTACCTAATTCAGTGTTAGTCATTTCGCCCAGAAATGAAGATGGTGTTGGACCGGTGTTGAAGCTCTTCCGGGTTGTTGTAGCCTAGAAAGTAGTTCCTTGAAATATTGAAAGTCCCACTTCCAAGGCGTTTCCACAGGAAAGTGTTACATTTAGAGTATATATATATTTATTGGTACTGTGTGATTGTTTTGTCTTCTATTGCATCTTTTAAATGTGTTTGTTTTTGTATTATACTGGACTATATATCTCCATACTCTTTAAAGGAAATATGCATGTCAACAGTCTAGGCCGGTATACGGACATTTGCCCCCCTGACATTTGCCCCCTTTTTGGTATAGGGCGGACATTTGCCCCTCTCGCCGCAATGTAGAAGGCGGACATTTGCCCCCTCATATTATTTTTTCAACTTGCTTGACCTGATCGTATTCCGTTATGATTAAACAGGAATTTAAATGGAAATAATAATGTCCGGGATTCGTCTAGGCCTGACCTCTGGCAGTGGAATGGACCGACCCCTTCTTTTGAAAATAATTAAAAGCAATTTCTAAATTCATGGGTGGAAGTGGAAAATTTTCAAAAACCTGAAATTAGTAGTTCATCATCTTGAAAAGGCATGTTTGCTATAGCATTATATAGGGACAAAAAATCTCAAAAACCTGAAATTCAGGAATAATCCTGAACACTTTCACCCATGTAAATTGATTGTGATGAAATGGTTAAAGGGCAAAACAAAAACGAGAAAGTATGACCAGGGAGAATATTTTAGGTGTAATTGTTCTCACCTGGCACTGCAAAATATCTAACCTATCTATATTCCAGAAATGGATTTGCTACCCAATTATAAAATATACAATACCAAAGACCTAATAAACACAGATAAGCAACTCCCCATAGGTAAAGACCGAACTCCCTTATCATCTCATGGAGGATGAGATTTCGGGAGACTATGCGAGACTTCCCTATCTCGTCGGCACTGAAGTGTGTCTGCCAGCTAGACGATGTAAACGAAGGTTGAATAAAGTGTGAAAACTAACTTTTATTTTATTAATTTTTCGATAGTTTTAACATTCCTTTATTAGTGTGTTGTTTTTATTAATAATTGCATATGAGACAATTGATTTCCTTTTACCACTGGTGAAACACGTGTTTTAAAATGTGTATTATCAATAGAACCGAAAGTGCTATATGTCTGGAATTGGATTGGATGGTAGAGTATTTGTATAACTCCCCAAAAACAAAAACAAAATATGAGTTGATTTAGACAAACTTTGATTCATTACACATAGTTTTATCGACCAATTGAAGATCAAGGACTTTTATACATTTTTGTGATGTTGAGAGGCATTTAAATTCTCTTATCTGGTCTTGGGTTTTTGAAAGCGTATGGTTGCATGTTTTAGTAGTAGAGCAATAGTTTTTGTCTAACTCCTCGAAAACAAAAACAAAATATGGGTTGTTTTAAACAAAATTTGATAAATTACACATATTTTTATCGACCAGTTGAAGATCAAGGACTTTTATACATTTTTGTGATGTTGAGAGGCATTTAAATTCTCTTATCTGATCTTGTTTTTTTTAAATCATATGGTTGCATGTTTTAGTAGTAGAGCAATAATTTTTGTCTAACTCCTTGAAAACAAAAACAAAATATGGGTTGATTTAGACAAACTTTGATTCATTACACATATTTTTATCGTCCAATTGAAGATCAAGGACTTTTATACATTTTTGTGATGTTGAGAGGCATTTTAATTCTCTTATCTGGTCTTGGTTTTTTGAAATCATATGGTTGCATGTTTTAGTAGTAGAGCAATAGTTTTTGTCTAACTCCTCGGAAACAAAAACAAAATATGGGTTGATTTAGACAAACTTTGATTCATTACACATATTTTTATCGACCAATTGAAGATCAAGGACTTTTATACATTTTTGTGATGTTGAGAGGCATTTAAATTCTCTTATCTGGTCTTGGTTTTTTGAAATCATATGGTTGCATGTTTTAGTAGTAGAGCAATAGTTTTTGTCTAACTCCTCGGAAACAAAAACAAAATATGGGTTGATTTAGACAAACTTTGATTCATTACACATATTTTTATCGACCAATTGAAGATCAAGGACTTTTATACATTTTTGTGATGTTGAGAGGCATTTAAATTCTCTTATCTGGTCTTGTTTTTTTTAAATCATATGGTTGCATGTTTTAGTAGTAGAGCAATAGTTTTTGTCTAACTCCTCGGAAACAAAAACAAAATATGGGTTGATTTAGACAAACTTTGATTCATTACACATATTTTTATCGAACAAGGGAAGATCAAGAACTTTTTTTCATATGTTTGTGATGTTAAGAGGCATTTAAATTCTCTTAGCTGGTCTTATTTTGTTTTTTTAATTTGAATTTATTCTTAGTACTCTCTTATTGTATATAAACTGTATACGTGGAAGATGTAACGATATGTTCTGTTTGGTTCAGCTGGAAATAATTGCCATGCAAAGAAAGTGTAAAATTTGCCGCTAATGACAGCTTGTTTGTGTGTGCTGTAAGTGTATGACATCAACATGCTGCAAATGAAGAGATAAAAAGCAGACTCAGGTGCATATTTGTGCGCAGAAGTATATGGCTCAAGCCGAGAAGACACTCTAAAAAGATCTAATACAAAATGTAATTCTAAAGGTAGCCTAGTCTTTGGAATGTCTGTTATCTTAACCCCCACTGGGTTAACTCAAATTCTCAGTTGACAATAAAGTACAATAGTATGATGCAAGCTTCCTGTATATCACTTGATAAACAATGGGCACGTTAACCCTTCTTTTTCGAATTATCTAGAATTTTGATAAGGGAAAAAATGAAGTTTTCATTTATTGAAAACAATGGTTTATATGCTAAATATTTTCTTTCTACAAATTCGTACATTAATTCCATTTATATCACATGTAAGGTTGCTTTTTGAGGTTAGGTAGCCAAGTCTGTATCTCTTTTAAAAAAACTCAGTTATGCATGCGTTCTTTCTTGTGCAGTTGTTTTAGAAATCTGGCAACCGTTCACTGGAATGAGAATGTTTCACGTGGCCATGATCTACTTACAGAAAATTTCTTATTGAAACAGAAATGATGAACTTTCTTCCTGAACGTTTATCTTTATTTGAAAATTTATCCGAACGATCATTTTTCATTTCTAAATAGAAATACACATGCATTTATTTTTTTATATCTAGATTTTATAAGAATGGATAAAACCTTTAGCTAGTTGTTGTTTGATATTATAACTCTAACATTGTTGATGATGATGATGATGCAGATGGTGATGATGATGGTATTGAGTACATCTTTCAAAGAAAATAGAATGTTCCCCATTACGAATTATTAATTCATAGAATATTGTACATGATATGCCGCAAAAAAAGATAATTCCCATTTAGAGACCCATTCCACAAAAGTATAGATTTAAGCTAATATTTTAACAGTAAATTTTGCTGCTGAAATTTTCCTCCGTCATAAAATTTAGCTAAACATTTCAGTTTGACACAGTGCAATATTACAATAAGTTATAATCCCCGGTAATTATCACACCAGGGCACCACAGCTGGTGACCATCTGTTTATTGGTTTTTGGGGTCGGGAGGGTCAATAAAAGGGCTACCATAGCTGATCAGCGACGGCAGACGCTTTGATTAACAAAATAAAGCGTCTGTATTTACAGGAAGGCAAAATCTCGCGAACGAGATGTCAACGCGAGAAAGAACGGTATTTTGCAGAGTTGCTTATCTGTGTTTGTTAGGTCTTTGACAATACCAACCTGTTTCCTGTATGGTGCAACAATACCAATGTCTTCCTGTTTGACGTTTATACCTCCTTTCTTACAGCTCAATAAATCTTCCACGTATCTTATCACCACGGTTACTTCCTCCGCATTGAAAAATGAGGGCGAACGCTCCTCCCTCAGATCTGCCCCTAGGACGCTGTGGAACACCACTGGAAACCCGGGCTTGGGTAGACCCTCCCATTTACCTGTGGTAAACATTTATTTATGATCCCTTTCCCAAACAACAAATTTAAACTGTCCGAAATCGAAAGAGTTTGCAGATGACTTTTCAAAATGTGATGAAAATTGAACAATATTCTTCAGAAAGAGTAGAAAACCTTGTGGAAAAAGAAAAATTGCTTGTTATGAGCAATTTCTTCTTTTCTAGTATGTTTTCTAAAGTCATCTGCAACAAAGTAGTCAAATGTCGTTATTGTTTGGGTAAGGGTTATAGTGTCACCCCTATTGAAAGGGCCAGACAGTTTTGGGCTTATGAGACACTTTTCACTGATTATACCAAGTACCTTCCAACTTCTATCACTATGTCATGCGCAAAGTGGATATAAGTCGGTAACCATAAGATTTATATAGATTGCGGCTCACGAACCGGCCATTTTGGAAAAAGTCCTATGAGAAACATTCTCCGGACAAATGCCTCCCGTGGGGCTTGAACCTTTCATCTCCCTGTCCCAAGGTGGATGCCTTAACCACTAGGCCATGGTGACGGCGAGTATGAGTAAATATCATGAAATATAAGGCTCCCTTCATAGTGTAATATATAGAAAGCACATTTATTAGTTAAGTTTAACCCTTTACCAAACATCAAATTTTCGACTGTCTCAAATTGAAAGAACTTGCAGACGGGATTTCAAAATGTAATGAAATTGAAAAATAATCTTCTGACAGGACAGAAAACATTATGGGAAAAGGACAAATTGCTCGTTAAGAGCAATTTCTTCTTTACCCACAATGTTTTTCAGAGTCGTCTGCAACAAATTGGTCAAATGTTGTGATTGTTGATACTGTCATTTATCCAACATTAACAGGGTGAACATTCAAAATGGAGAATTTCTTGGGGTTTATTGGTTCCCAACATTTCTCGGCTAACATTGTTTTATCGTTAATTGTAAGCAAACCTTATAGTATTCACTTTTTTGAAAGATCATGTGAACTTGTTATAGTCTCAATTCCTCTGTAAAAGGTAATTCAACATACTTTTATGACAACTTTCAATTATTCTAGAACTTTCACAATTTAAGTGTTAATGAGCGCAAGTATGGCTGTAAGGCTACTTACACAACTTCTCCCTGACAATTGGATTAGCGCACGCCTCCAACTCTGCATCGTAAAACATGTCGTTTGGCAACTCGAGGATGTCCGGATGAGAACGGTAGTTCTTCAGGAGTTTCGTAATGGCTCGGACATCGTACCTCTTGTGACCGTCAACTGACATCGGCTGATACAACTCACTCGAAATCATCAACCGCTCCAACAGGGATATATCTGAAATGAACGATTTTGTTTGACCATTCCTTAAAACATTAAAACCTAACGCCATATTTATGCGTCTTGCGGCAGATGACGTTCAAAAAGCATTGTGGCAAAAGTAGAAATTCCTTGTGACAAGCAATTTCTCCTTTTGCTACCATGCTTTTTCAATCTATTCACATATCACAACAGCAGAACTGAAAGGTTTTTCACATGTTTACAAAGATTTTCCAAAGTTGTCTGCTTCAAAATAGAAAAAACATGTTGTCTCATCATCATGATCATCCATTTTAGATTTGACAGGCCATTTATTAATCCTTTGGCAAGGGTAAGGCCTGCTTGTCTGGTTGAGAGCGCAACCTTCCTCTCCAGGTCTGGCGATCCTGTGGGTTGGTACCATCCAGCCTGAGAGATGCTCTGTCTCGCTTCACAAGGTCATCCCAAGATAGTTTGGGTCTACCTTGACCACGTTGTGACAGTATGTTCAGGCATCTGATCTGAAAGATCCAGCCTGAGCTGCGATCTACGTGGCCGAGCCATCTCAGCCTGGTTGACTGGAGAATGTCTGCAATGTCTCTTACGCCGAGCTGGGATAGTAGTGTCTTGAAGGAAGTCTCTTCTTCAGGCTTGACCAGGCAGATCCACCTCATCATGGCTTTGTCATTTCTATGTACTCGCCCTACAATGCCAGCTGTTGCTGCCCATGTCTCGGCACCGTAAAGCATAACGCTCCTCACGCAGGAGGAGTACACCCTGCCACTGGTTGGGGTTGGCAATTGCTTATTTGTTAGGATGGGGAGGAGCTCTCTGAATTTGCTCCAGACAGATTTGCACCGTGTTACGGCTGCAAGATCACAACCCCCATCTGCTGACAGCATGTCTCCAAGGTAGCAAAAGTCAGCAACAACTTCAAGTTTTTCTCCTCCTTCTTCTACCTCAGTAAGTGGCCTTCCATCAATTGGTCGGGCTGCACCAACACAGCATGGGCATATGTAATCTGGATCAGGTCTAAGTGGGCCACTGATTCCACTGCATTTCTTGTGGACCCAGTATGAACAGTTGGTGCAGAAGATGGAGTTTCTACCTGTTCCAGTTAGGCAAACTGCGCAGGGGTGCTTTCCTATCCTTCTCAGTAAGTCCAGGTTAGAGCCCGCGATCATGACTTTAGTCTTCCCAATCTTAACTATGAGACCCTTTTCTTCCATTCCCTTCTTCCAAGTGACCATTCTGTTGATCAACGAATCTAGAGAAGTGTCAATATTGTCTGCAGGTGGTAAAGAGTAAATGTCGGCCCATGTGACTTGGCCAAATGAAAACAAGTGCAGATGACAATTATGAAATATAAAATAAACTTTTTTATTCTTTTTTTTATTTTTTTTTAATTTTAGAAATAAAAAAACATCTGGAAATCCTATGTTGTAGGATATTGCTCCTTTGTTGTAGAAGCACACAGTTGTTTTCACTGAATCATGGTTTTGCAATTTTCAAAGCTAACAGCCCTTTATCAGACTCTAATTATCCAATGATTTGTTTCAAATGTTTATCAAAATCTTGATTTCAAATCATTCTGACTAATATTTCTGTGAAGGAAACTTTGTCTCACGGCCAATTGTTTGTTTAAATCCCAAACGTTTATCTCCATGGACAGCATGCCGGTTTTTTTGGTTTCCGTTACCAGCCAGAATTCTGCCTGGTAGATTTGAACCAGATTGGGAACCGGTCTCTCATCTTTCAAATATAGAGACCGGTTCCCAGTCTAACCTTTCCTGTGATTCATCAATACTTGGATAGGGCTACAAAGCACTGCTTTTAGATCATTCGTAGCATTTCTTATCGATTATATCTCACATCTAAAAGATAGAGATATTTCAATCAAGCCACATAAAATAGGCTACAGAGAGGGTCAACAATTATTGTTTTGTAATGTTTGCTATATTTCGTAAATTTATATAATGTTAAGGCCAAAGGCATAGTGTTGCCGACATGCCTGCTATTTGAAATAAAAAAAAAATTGCCAATGGTAATTAATATTTGCCTTTTTATGTCTTCTCTATACACATGTATGTCTGTTGTAAATATCCAATGCCCCTCATGAAGAGTGAATGCAATAAAATATAAATATCAATAAGTATCTTTCCAAAGTTAATTCCCATGAAATCCGCACCACTGGTAGCACCATTTCATACTGACCTAGTCCGTAATCAATCGCAAGAGGGGACCTGAGGACTGGTCCCAGCTGTTTGGGATCCCCTGCTAACACGACTTGGACTGCCCCGTCCATCAGGTTGGGCGAGTCCAAGATTCCTGCAAGGCTTATCACAGCCTCGGGCTCCACGGCATGACCGCCCTCGTCGATAAACACATGGGTGAAGTGACCTGCTGGAAACTGCGCAGAGACAAGTCTGTAAAGACACGATGTGATTTGTTTGTCTCAGTTTTACATTGTGTTACATGTATTGAGTGAATATTGTGATGGCAGGCTCATAATTCATTGGAGATCCAAGGCTAGTATCCCATCGTTATGTATCTATTTGGGGGTTTTACATAGCGTCAACATTATTTCAGTTATGCTACAATGCCAGAATCTAAATGATGGAAAACCCCATTCATAAACAGACGCAGGATTGCTATTTGAATCAAATTGGTAGTGTCATGTGATTAGAGTGTTGACCCACCCACCCCCCCCCCCAAATGGCAAATGTTCAGATACCGCAAGATACATGGGATATATTTGTACCAAGCAAGAATGGACGCTAATAAGAAGTAAATCAATAATCTTGTGTTATGCAGTTCTATACATCTGAGATGTATTGTAATCAATAGAAAGCCTGTGCTTGCATTATATTATTTACATTTCTCCTGAAAAATACACAACATACTATCTTGCCTGTGCTTGCATTATATTATTAACATTTCTCCTAAAAAATACACAATATACTATTTCTAAACATTTACCTTCCAGCTGTCACTAGTGTGGTCACAACGATCCTATATTCCATTAAATCCTTCTTTACTGGGTAGAAATATTCCCCTTGCATTGTATTATAGTTACATATCTCCTGCAAAATACATTTATTCATTTATATAGGTTTTTATATCCTGTCAACAGTGTTTCAGTTATGTTGTGATGCCCTACTCTGAATGAGGGAAGAAGATCCGATACTAAACTTAGGCAAGCCAGGTAGAAACATCAGCATTCCGTAGGTCAGTCAGGAGACTACCTCTCATAAAAATCCATGCAAAATATAAAATACATTATTTAGTCTTGTGCTTGCATTAAATTAATTACATTTCTTGTGAAAAACACACAATATACTATCTAGGCCAGTGCTTGCATTATATTATTTACATTTCTCCTGAAAAATACACAATATACTATCTTGCCTGTGCTTGCATTATATTATTTACATTTCTCCTGAAAAACACACAATATACTATCTAGGCCTGTGCTTGCAATATATTATTAACATTTCTCCTGAAAAATACACAATATACTATCTTGCCTGTGCTTGCATTATGTTATTTACATTTCTCCTGAAAAACACACAATATACTATCTAGGCCTGTGCTTGCAATATATTATTAACATTTCTCCTGAAAAACACACAATATACTATCTTGCCTGTGCTTGCATTATATTATTTACATTTCTCCTGAAAAACACACAATATACTATCTAGGCTTGTGCTTGCATTATATTATTTACATTTCTCCTGAAAAATACACAATATACTATCTAGGCTTGTGCTTGCATTATATTATTTACATTTCTCCTGAAAAATACACAATATACTATCTAGGCTTGTGCTTGCATTATATTATTTACATTTCTCCTGAAAAATACACAATATACTATCTTGCCTGTGCTTGCATTATATTATTTACATTTCTCCTGAAAAACACACAATATACTATCTAGGCCTGTGCTTGCATTATATTATTTACATTTCTCCTAAAAAATACACAATATACTATCTAGGCTTGTGCTTGCATTGCATTACAAGTTAATTTCTTATTCAAAATGCAGAATACATCATTTATGCCTATTGTTGCATCATAGTTACAAGTATCATGCAAAATATATTATTACAATGACAAATTTCTTGCAAAGTACAACAACATTGTTGAGACTTAAGATTTCACATTTTCAAATAAAAGTGTAAATGAATCTGTTACAAGTATT
Source organism: Cerastoderma edule (assembly GCA_947846245.1). Taxonomy (NCBI): domain Eukaryota; kingdom Metazoa; phylum Mollusca; class Bivalvia; order Cardiida; family Cardiidae; genus Cerastoderma; species Cerastoderma edule. The sequence goes on along the minus strand of OX401413.1, from coordinate 4,633,830 downwards.
CATTATCACCTTTAAAGTTCTTAGTGGATTTTTTTTTTTACTGTTTCCATGTTATGCTCCGGACAAAATTTAAGTATGAAAATTAACAAAATAGCTATTTTCCCTTTTTGAAGTTGTTTCTACCAAACTTTCACAAAGAAAAAGAAAGCATCATTCTTAAAAAAAAGTACTTTTAATCTGCTGTTGCTTTCAATTTATTACTGCCAAAAACAACATATCAAAAATGTGTTATCAATTTCTCCTTTTCCCACAATGTTTCTAAAGTCGTCTGCAACAAAGTGGTCAAATGTTGTTATGCTTGAGAAAGAGTTAACCACTATCCAGGAGAGTAACAAACCTTGATATTGTCTGGTACTTGTTTCCATGCTCGCGATGCTGCGTTCAGTCTGATAATGTCCTTTTTGTCGACATGCTGTAGAAGTCGCTGTGAAATGAGGTCTGCAGCACTGTTAGACGGCGTGCAGGCAAGAATGTGTGTCGATTTCGAGGACTTCCATACCTAAAATATAAGATAACATTATTCAGTTATTTAGAAATGTGTACGTTTTTTCCCTTCAAGGTAAAGGTTGAAAAAGAAAATACAACTGAAGTGATTTTAGTTATATTTTTTTCAGTTGGGTTTTTACACTATCTTTAACAAGTTTTCACTTATAAGCATACATATTGCTGAGAAATCTATCAGTATGAATCTAGAAAATCAGGATAAACCCAAACTACGAAGCTACAACCACAAAAATACCTTTACATTCGACCTAATGTTTAACAAAAAACTTATAACAAGTCTTCAGTTATAAACAAATTGCTGGGAAATGTTTTGGTACAAATCTAGAAAATAATGTCCTATCCAAGGATGTATTCGGGACAGTGGTGCAGTGGTACCTTGGGTCAAGAGTTTGATCCCCATTAGTGGCAAGCTAAAAATTGCCAGTACTAATACACAAACCGGTGCAATCATTTGGATAGTATCCAGGAAGCAGTCATCCAGAGTGAAAGAAATTCTCTTCAAGCATCCGTTGCAATCAATGTAAAATAAAAATATTTAAACATAAACTTATCCAAGGACACTGAGCAGTGAAATAATCAGCTACTATCTAGGTTCAAATGTCCGTCGACTAGTCTAACCAGATGCATCTTATCATTGTAACTTGATATTTGTCTCAGTCTGGGAGGCATGTGAAACTGGGGACCAGTGAAAAAGTTGTGACTAGTGAGAAACTTGTGACCAGTGAAAAATTGGTTACCAGTGAGAAACTACTGATCAGTGACTTGCTTGCATTTTGAACAAGACTGGTTATTTTGTAACAAATATCTTCCTGATATCATTTAGTAAAACATTACCCTGCCTTTGCATCCGATTTGGACCAGTCCAAAAATTCAGAATAGAGAGAATGGGTCAAACAACACCAGTTTACCTGTTTCATTGCTTCGACGACTGTGACTGTCTTCCCTGTCCCTGGTGGTCCAAAGATGATATAGGGGGCGGGACACGACGTCCCAGCAACAATGTGCTGGACGGCACACAGCTGTTCCTCATTCCTCTCAAGTTCCGCGTTGTACAATCTACAAAACAAACCATGATATGATGGCTTAATTCGTCATTTAATTGACAAATTCCAATCTCTTTGTTAGTTACAACAGGTTTTACACTTACTTTAACTTTGGTAAAGGTTGTTCATGCATTTATCATACAAGTGTTTTAAAACTCACTTACTTTCGTAAAGATGTGCCGTGCACTTATCATACAAGAGGTTTTACACCTTTTTTACCTTTGGTAAAGATGTTCTTTGCAGTTATCATTTGATTAGAATCTACACATAATGTTAAGGTGTGCCATGCACTTATCATTTAACGAGATAGAACACTTACTTTAACTTTGGTAAAGGTTGTTCATGCATTTATCATACAAGTGTTTTAAAACTCACTTACTTTGGTAAAGATGTGCCGTGCACTTATCATACAAGAGGTTTTACACTTACTTTTACCTTTAGTAAAGATGCTCTTTGCAGTTATCATTTTATAAGAATTTACACATAATGTTAAGGTGTGCCATGCACTTATCATTTAACGAGATAGAACACTTACTTTAACTTTGGTAAAGGTTGTTCATGCATTTATCATACAAGTATTTTAAAACTCACTAACTTTGGTAAAGATGTGCCGTGCACTTATCATACAAGAGGTTTTACACTTTTTTACCTTTGGTAAAGATGTTCTTTGCAGTTATCATTTGATTAGAATCTACACATAATGTTAAGGTGTGCCATGCACTTATCATTTAACGAGATAGAACACTTACTTTAACTTTGGTAAAGGTTGTTCATGCATTTATCATACAAGTGTTTTAAAACTCACTTACTTTGGTAAAGATGTGCCGTGCACTTATCATACAAGAGGTTTTACACTTACTTTTACCTTTAGTAAAGATACTCTTTGCAGTTATCATTTTATAAGAATTTACACATAATGTTAAGGTGTGCCATGCACTTATCATTCAACGAGATGATACACTTACTTTAACTTTGGTAAAGGTACCCCTTTCTTAAGCAGACCATTTGGAAAGAGCAAAGGTCCGAGTCCTTGATCAAATGCCAGCTGACAAGACCTATGCTGTAGTTTCAGGGGAAGACGATTATACACGAAGCGAACATTGAACTTCATGTTCGGAATCCACTTGTTTCTGAAGCTGTAAAAAAAATAAAAAAAGTCTAAGAAGCCAAGATAAGAGAAGCATTATTTCTGTCTACTTCTTCATTTGTAGTCCAGGGTACTGTTTTACTAAACGACTTAGGAAAAGTATAAGTCAAAACACGTTAGTCAAAACTGATAAACATCGGTAAAAGCCAAAATAAAAGTACAATATTGCAATGTGACAGGGCATTGAAAGTGTCTCAGAGACCATTCCAATAATGAGTTAATCTACAACAACCCTTATCCCAATATCAAAATAAGAGGGAACGTGATTTTGAAATTGCGTACAATTTAAAAATAAAGTGTTTAATAAAACTTACCCAACCCGGTTCATATTCATTGAGGCAGTCCCCAAACTTGACATTTTCCATACAAACAGAATCTTAATTTATGCCAATGTTTAGAGGAAGGTTTTAGTAAAGAAGAATGTCACCTATTGTCACAATGGTTTATCACCAAATTCAGTAATTTCTAACTTCCTAACATCAACAAGGAAAAGGCTCATTGCAATCATCAAAACTTCATTTCAATTAATCCAAAAAAAAAAAAAATTTTTTGACTGTCCCAAATTGAAAGAGTTTGCAGACGACATTTCAAAACATGATGAAATTGAAAAATAATCTTCTGATAGGGCAGAAATTATTGTTGGAAAAGAAGAAATTGCTCATTAAGAGTAATTGCACTTTTTCCCACAACGTTTTTTCCAAAAGCATCTGCAACAAACTGGTCAAATGTCATTATTGTTTGCATGGGTCAATTTCAGGCATGTATCCCTTTAAAACCCACGGATTTTATCAAATTCTTGAGAAATTGTTAAAGTCAATCTCAACTTCATGTGGGCGTCATTGGTGCAGTGGTACAGCATTGATCTCAAGTACCGAGATTCCCTGGTTCAATCCCAGTTAGGCAAGGTGAAAATTTCCGTGAGTAATCCTAAAAATTGGCGATGAGATCCTATAAAAAATGTAAGAGGCCTACTCTCTTCCTCTGCACCACTGGGCAAATGGTGCAATGGTAGTGTCAGTCTCTTGTACCGAGGGTCCCAGGTTCAATTCCCGTTAGGCAAGGTGAAAATTGCAAGGACTAGCCCACAAACAGAGGCAAGTGCTGGTGTATTATTGAAGAAGCAGTCATTTAATGATCTTCAAGCTTCCGCCATGATTGATGTAAGATAAATAAGATTAAATAAGCTTCAAGCTTCTGTCATAATCTAAGTAAAAATGAGTAAGTTTAAACTAAGTCAATCTCCCAAATATGTCTCTGACCATCCTACCTTGAACTGAATCCTAGGGCTACTTCGTTTAAATCAATTGCATGCACAAAGCCTTGGTACTCTTTGTCCCCCAAACGCCCATCAGGTAGGCATTCTTGCACAAACAACCAGTCACCTTTCAAAACAGACGGGCGATTCTCCGATAGTCCTGGAACCTGAAGAAATCATTTGTAATAAACCTTTAACACATTATCATCAATACTGACTTTGGCCAGTTTGTTGCAGACGACTCTGGAAAACAATGTTTTCGGGCCTATCAGCAGATTATTTTCCAATTTCATCACATTTTGAAGTGTCGTCTGCAAACTCTTTCAGTTTGGGACACTCGAAAATTAGGCGGTTGGTAAAGGGTTAAGTGGTGTTATGGGATCATGGATAAGTGCCCTCCCGGTGGAGTGCCCCCTCGAACATTTTTAACTGTGCGGAGAACTGCCCTCCTACTAGGATTGAGCTGTCGGAGAAGTGCCCTCTCGTCAATACTTGTGTTACAAACAAGCCCTCCTTGGTGGTGTTTTGGGATCATGGATAAGTGCCCTCCCGGAGAAGTGCCCTCTCGTCAATACTTGTGTTACAAACAAGCCCTCCTTGGTGGTGGTTTGCCTTAAAGAATACCCTTCTGCAAGATGTTTTTCCTCGTGTGCAGTAACCAAAGACAAAAGAACAAAAATCGTCAATGTTCATCATATGCTCACCAAGTTTTCGAAACTGAATTATATGTTATCCTCTCTTCTTCCCGCAGTTCAGACAAAGAGCGACACAATTCATAAGTTAGCAACTTCATGAAAGCATATACAAACTTCAAAAAATGATTTTTTGATTGTCTTCTATATTACTGATCACGCCTTCTATATTACTGATCTCATGGTTAATAATGATTTTATGATAAAATGTTGCCTGCTTGTAACGAAGGTAATAAGTATGTACGCAGTTTTTAAAATCGGTCCAGTCCCCCCCCCCCATTAGTGATGGCGTTTAACACCACTCAAATGCAAACTGTTTCTTAACGTCCCTTGTAGTATTTGGTTAAGAAAAATATTCAAGAAACCTCTACAATTAACTTGCAAAATGCAAAAGTGCGCTATTCCGCTTGTACAAAAGACAAAGAAGTTTCATATTTTTTTATAGGGGAATATCAGACCCTCCTAATCTAGTGGGAGGGCACTTATCCACCTTCTTGAAATAAGGGGGCACCTCTCCGGGAGGGCACTTCTCTGGCAGGGCACTTCTCTGGGAGGGCACTTCTCCGGGAGGGCACTCCTCCGGGAGGGCACTTCTCTGGATACCGGTGTTATGGCCATCTTACGATAATTTTCGTGTTTACAGATGAATATTACTATAAGTATCAGTTCCTGTCAATTTAAAACTGTTATTGATACAAAAAAGCTGAAGAAAAAAATCATTAGAAATAGCGAATAAAGAATAACAAAAGATCAAACTCAGTGTCCTCAATAAGAGCAGGCCACAGGCGAAAATAACAGCTTCAAAATGATGCTTTGGCCGGTTCAAATTCGCGGAGATGATAACAACCAATTGGACCCCCACACCCACCCCACCCCCCCTTCAAGTGGCCAGTTCAGATTTTGTTTTGGCCTGTTCAACTAATTCTTTTTGAGAACACTGCAAACTAGTTTCCGTTTCAAAAAGACAGCTGAGATTCATAGTATCTGTACCTGTAGGGCAAGAAGATGTTTGTCGTGTGGATAATACGTCAAAGGCACGCCTTCCATATCGTATTTCCTAATGTCCACGTCCATCTGTACCTCCTCTAGGTATAGCAAGGCATCGAACCTCCGTCTGTAAACATCCATGGACAGCGGTAGCTCTAGAATAGACCTGTTACAGGAAACAGACAAGCTTTAACCGTTTACCCAACGCCAAATTATCCACAGTCCCAAATTTAAAGATTTTGCTGACAACATTTCAAAACGTACTGAAATTGAAAAATAATCTTCTGATTACAATGTTGGAGAAGGAAAAATTGCTCGTTAAGAGCAATTTCTCCTTTACCCAAAGTGTTTTCCCCAAGTCGTCTGCAACAAACTGGTTAAATGTTATTATTGATTGGTAACGGGTTAAAGGTTTTAAACCATATTGATTTGTTTCTAAGGTGTTTAATGTCACATCAACAACCTTTTAGTAATGTAACAGCTTTTTTGTATCCACCAGTACTAGGCTAGGGCTCTAAAGTGAAGTCACTCCCATGAAACAGAGGTGTAAGTGGGGCTCGAACTTGGAACCCCAAGATCGAAGTCCCCCACCTTAGCCACTAGGCCAGGCAGGACCGCTAAACCAAATAAAATTTATCCCATTATTTGTAAATATGAAGGCCCTTTATCAAAGATATAATTGAAAAATTGTCTCAATTCTCTGACAAAGGCATTTATTTAATTTGTCAAGTGACAAGAGAAATTGAATATAGTCGGATGACAAAAATTAAATAAGACACAATAAGAGAGTAAATCCCAACAGTACTTAAACATACCTTTAACTGTTAACAGCAACTAATATCTTTAAAACAATGGTTTCATTTTGATTTCCTCTGAAATGTTGCAAACACTTTCAAATTCATCTATTTAAGAGAATTAATTCTCCTTTTATCCTTGAAACATGCTCTCTTTCCAAAAGAAGGTTGATAATTACCTTAGATTATTCAGCTCCACTTTTTCTCCATCATCGAGATGTTCTTCGTTAGTCAGGCCACGATTAATCAGTTTACGCAGGTCATTTGGGACTGTGTACGCTTGCAGAGGAACCTTCCTTTCTAGACCATCAGAACCAGAGCTGTAATTGAGTAATTATTGCTAATTGATAAGCAATTCATAAAGACAAGAATAAATAGGAGGTAAAGGTAGAGAGAGTTTATAGTCTCATATCTATGCTAGGCATATTTGGGTGTCTTTGATAATTACCTCCCTGATAACTTGTTGATAAACCTGGCATTTACATATGGTGCAAATGCATCCATTGCTCATTAGTTTTTTCTCATGTAGGTACCCATTTATACACCTGATTAGAGAGGAGCAATGTGGGATGCATAAGAGTGATTACATCATGGTTTGTTTACAACTAGCAATTAAATAAGGTCAGCCTAGAAATGTTGGGAACTAGTGGAATCTGTAAAACTCTCCATTTTGAATATGCATGTTGTTGGTGTTGGATAAATGACAGTATTTTTATGTGTATCATATGACTTTTCTAACCAGGTAAACGCAACTTGTTTATCTGCGCGCTCATTCCAATTTTTAGACGTAACTTGAATATACATTTTTAAACAATGAAGTCAAATTGTGAGGAACACAATTTGTGAAAATATCACTTTGAAACTTCAATAATAAAAAGCACAGGCATTACATTGTCATGATTGTGTGGTGTTTCACTATGTTTAAACATATTCTTTCATAATTTATAACTCATTTTACCCAGTGTTGCAGTTTCTTGGGTGCTTTGAAATGTCGCCTGACAACTCTTCAATTTAGAACAGTCAAAACATTTGGCATTTGGTAAAGGGTTAAACCTCATTCAAACAAGCCTGCCAGCCAAGAGAAACTTACTTATTTTCGCATTTCAGTCCAGCTTCGATTGCAACACCTCTCCATTTGGGTTTCGCTACACGCGGAGGTTTCTTGTACTGCGACTTCGGCTGGAGCTCCTTCACGAGGCTGTCTGTGCAGCGGGCCAACAAGTATCGTACCATGTGACACGACCTTCTTGACGAACCATCTGTCTGTTCGAGGACGTTAAACTTGAAAGCCATGGGACAGTGGTAAGTGCCAACTTGGTCCGCCTTTGTGCGTACCTGGATCTTGTAGCTGTCACCTGCGTAGACAGATGTAAGTTTTCAGTTTGTACTTAGCTTAACCCATTACCAAACAATTACAACAATTGACCAGTTTGTGGCAGATGACTCTGGAAAACATTGCGGGAAAAGGAAAAATTGCCTCTATACAAGCAATTTCTCCTTTTCCCAAAAAGTTTTATACCCTTTCAGAAAATTATTTCTAATTTCATCACATTATGTAATGTTGTCTGCAAACTCTTTCAATTTGGGAAAAATTTGGCGTTTTGGTAAAGGGTCAATGCCATTTAAAGGGACTTACTCAGAGATTTGTGCTCTCAGAGTAAAAAGCGTATAAAAATTGATATGTACAATCATTATCAGTAAAACAAAAGACCATTTTCAATTTCTTAACTTCCAAGTTGCTCAATTCCAGTGAAGTTGTAAAATATATAAAGTCATTTGCACCTATCAGCAGCGATAATTTTACCTCTGCATCCCGCGTCATATACACATAAAAACTGCTGGGGACATATCATTTCAAAAGATATGTGTCCAGCCGGAAGCATTCTCATCGGCACAAGTAATGTTTACAATGTAGTAAACATCATAACGCATGCTGTCTCATGCTTTCTTTCTATCAAATCTGCATTGTTTTGAGTCATTTAAGCTAAGATTATCATTAATAAAAAGTGTTACACTATTTGACATGATCTCATTGCTTGGATCATTGGTACTCGGAAGCATAGTTTTACCCTTGGACACATAGTTTCAAAAGATGTGTGTCCAAAAGGACACGATAACTTTCATTTCTTAAATTAACACTGTATCAGTGCTTCTTTGGGAAACTGGTTTATAAAAAATGAAGGAATTCCTTCTCGCACACCTTGCTAACACATTGTGACTATAGCAGTTAAACGTTTCTAATGACAAACTTAACAATGGTATCTAAAAAAAGAAACTCTTTTTACAACATTAGCTCTTTGTTTTAATAATTGGCTTGCAATATCTGCCCATTCACATAATTTTTATCTTTTCTGTATGGTTATAAATGGGGTTGTAAAGCTGTCTACAGGACTAGTATCTTGTACAACCTATGGGTCCTACACAACTTCCACTGAAACTTACGATGCCATGTTGCCAGTTCTTTAATATCATTAGACAAGGATTATGAATTTCCTCATGAAAGATAAAGCAAATAAGTACCAAAATCCTTCTTCTAAAATATGTTGACAAATTTCTGTGGAAAGATTAGATTTCATATGAGCTTTCCTCAATTTCGTGTGGTCACAAGGACCACCAGGCTATGAGGTTACTGGTCCGACAGTTAAAACAGGTGGTCAAGGACCAAAGGATGAATATCTAACCCTGCATACCTGGATTTAACAAAACCTTGTGTCCTAAGCCATCCGTCACTTTTTTACTGTCGTTCAGGACAAATACTCGCATGGTCTTCATCTGCTCGCAGTGAAGCAGTTCTACAGCGCACATCCCTTTATTGGTGATCGTCATTTCCGACGTGATGACCTGCCTTGGCTCCATTTCGATGACGAAAGTCCCGTCAGTTCCCTGTAAGCTTGATGTGATTTCAATCCCGTCAGTACCTTGGATCAACTCCGGCCTGCATAGAAAAATATTTTGTATTGTTTTGTTTGGTTTAACTCTTTACCAAAGGCCAAATTTTCAACTGTCCCAAATTAAAGGAGTTTGCAGATGACATTTCAAAATGTAATGAAATAGAAAAATAATCTTCTGATTACCACTGCACCAATGTCGACCACAAATGATAAACTTCAAGATAAACATGCTATACTTTTTCAAACTGTCATAAATTGTGTCAACAAACATATCAATAATCTACTAGTTTTATGTACCTTTATCAATATAAGGGTAATCTTGTTTTAAGATGATAAAATCCCCATCTGTGAAACAGTCACCATGACACTATTTTCAAAATTATATTGATAATCTCCCATCTCATTGCAACTGCTATAGATGTTTTGAGAAACGGAAAAAGGAAAAAGGATATACAGCTCATGAAGAGCAATTTCACTTTTTTGCACAATGATGTCTAACCAACATCATAAAAAAGTATTGCAGTTTCGCAGCAATGTTATTCCAAGTAACAATATAAAATATTCGCCTTACAAAAAAAAAGATCAAATAATCACATAACATCATTGTTAGGTTATATTATCATTATCATTAAGTTAAACGAAGGGTTTAACACAATGTCCCCAATTTTTCAGTTATATCACATTTTTCCCAGTAATAAGCTATGGTTCTGAACTGACTTTCCAAAGGACACTCCTAAAAAAACAGAGGAAACAGGGGAGCTCGAACCCGGGACCCCTGAGTTTTAAGTCCATCTTCTTAACCACAAGGCCATGCAGGACCCTGATCGTCATTGTTATTCAGTTATAGATCGGGTTTAATGCCATGTGAACACCTTTTCGGTTATATATCAGTACTAAAATAGGGTTTTGAAGTGTCGAACGTTTATTTTCATTGAATGTGACGGAAGCTTGAAGCTTAAAGGTTATTGAATTCAATCTCCATGACTGCTTCCTAGATACTAAACCAGTTCTCATGTCATATAGAGAGCTAGCTCTTCCTCTGCACCACATATTATTTTGATTTCAAAACTGAGTGATAAGCAGACAACAAAACAATCCAACAAACCTTTTCTGTTTGAGAAGATGAAGTGATTCAGCCAGACGATGCTTTTTACCTCGTATGTGCAACAACACGTCCCCACGAGAACCACATCGAACCTGGCAGATCTTGCAAACATGAAACTTTCCACGTATCTCTGCGTTGGCGGCGTATAATTGGTCATCAGAGGATTCCGATGGGGGTTGAGCATCCTTCTTTTGGTTTGTCGACGGGGTCTTCGGGGGTCTTGTGGTGATGTGTTGATCCACTGCGATCTTGAACATCTCCGCTCGTAACTGTTTCTGCCGCTGTCCACGTGAGTAGATAACTTCCTCATTCTGTCCTCGTGAATAGATAACCTCTTCATTCTGAAACAGTCAAGCACAAGGAATCAATGCAAGACTATAGAATTTACTTCACAAATGTGAAGGACTTACTATATACAGTCTTGCACTGATCGCTTGAGGAGTAAATTAGACAATTACTCTATTTGGAGAGATTAGTTAGACGATACATGTAATTGCATATAAAAGGAAATATGTATGAAATTACAAAAAAAAACCACTTTCAAGAATTTCACAGTCATCTTTAACCCAATCTTTCATGTGGTATTTTATGACTATTCCAAATTGAAAACAACAGCAGAAAACAGAAAAAATCATATTCATTCACAACTATTCACTGTTCAAAAAAAAGTTACTTAAAGGAGAAATCACTTGTTGTAGGATATTATTTCTCTATATATGCTAATATTGCAAGTCTTAAATCCAGAACAGATCAAGTGTGGAACCACCAGCACTCCATAAGTCAGTGGAGAGACTGCCTCTTATGAAAATCCAACTGTCCTCACCAGGATATAAATCCAATGAGAGAGGGGTCATATTCAAATCAAGTTCTGTATTCCAACCAGTAGGCCACAGAGGCCTACTGTTGTGTTGCTCTAGCCTCTATTTCAGATTTTTGAGGTTAACCTTCGAAGACTAGTTTGCAAAGAAACTGTGCACACTTAGTCTTGATCTACCCTTCCCTCCATTTTAATGGTGACCAACAGCTGCATTTTATATAAACTGGTCTCCCGCTGTCTACAAGCTCCACTATGGTCCACAATATATGACAATGTATACATGTTATGGTATAATATTCTACAGACAACTGACAAGCAAAATGTTCAAAAATATCAATTCCTTCAATGAGGTGAAAAAAGCAGACATTCTGGACCCATCTCTGAACAACATTGGTTGTCATCATTTTTCATAAGAGGCAATCACTATTTTCCAACCTTTGAGGCAACTGCACTTCTTCCTTCTGTGGATCTCCTTACCTTTTGCCCCTTTTTCCTTGATCTGCCCTGAGATTTACGGGTCGGTAGCCCAAATCGGAATACGCCCGTCTTGAAATGGCCGATCCCCTTTAGCATAAGCATCGCCCGCAAACAACTAAATGATGGGAAGGGCTCGTCAGGAACAATTTGTCGTTTATAGGCTCTGTAATTATTGTCGTAATACGTCTTCATCTCGTTTTGCTCTACTCCCTCAAGAGGGATGTTTTCTGTCTGCAGGAACCGCTCAAAATCCCAAAAGATAACTTCCCGCCCTTTAAGTGTGCGATTGGCATGGCTCGGTCTTCTCTCTTTTCTATCCGCACTGGATGGGTTGTTGTCATTTCTCTTATCCATCTGGATGGCTTCTCTCTTAAGATATTTAACCAGGACAGAGGAAATCAGAGGCGTCTTCAGTTTAACTGTTTTGAAAAGAAAGGAAAATTGAAGATTTTATTTAAATGAAACTCTTTCAAAATTCATTCTTAAATTCATGATTATACAGAGGTTTTTTTTCCTTCTTTGTTTGGTAAAAGGATCCATTCCCAATCAAATCTAGGTAACATTTTTCCAAATTTCAAGATTTTGTTCCCAAATCAGACCTTAATTCTCTTATAAACATTTGAGTTGTTATAATTCGCTCAGCTGTTAAAATTTCCTCGATTATTTGTAGCAGAACTCAGAATCAAATGCTCTCTTGACTCAAAGTATGTATTGACAAAGTTACTGTACTCTATCTGCAGTGTTCATAATTCAAGTTTAAAAGATGAAATAAGATACTTAGGAAGAGATTTCTATCATTTGAAAACCTTTCCCAAAATTTCCAACTATAAGAAAAACGAACCGAAACAACAAAATTTTCCCAATGGCCTTGGCACCGGACCATTTGCCAAAACCCACTGTAATGAAGGTTCCAGTACGTCCCCTACGAAAGATTCAAGAACTCATTCAGGAGCTTTATGAACATTTATGAACTTAAAATGGGCTTTCATGAACACAAACCTGTTCTTAACTTGTTCATGAATTTCAAGAACATGTTTATGAACACCAAGAATAAGTTCATGAATACATGTACATTCACAAACCTGTATTTGATGTTCATACACCAGTTCTTAAAATTCATGAAGAATTTCTGTGTTCATGAATGGCCATTTAATGATCATGAACATAAATGAATAAGTTCTTAAATCTTGAGCAGGGGATTACTGCTTCGAAAGTAATGGTGAAGCCTTTATAAGTGAAGCTGGTGGTAAGTGACTCTTGAAATAGATGAATAGTTTGAGACTCTGACTTGGCCAAAATCCATTTGGCTATTAAATGAAAACATTCCCACATAATCTATTGAGTTTTAGTACTTCTAAGCAATTAAATAAATGGATTGAAACAGTAGGTAGCTTAGGAAGAATGTTGTGCCAAACCTGTGAGGAAATGAAGCGAGCATGGATAGGTGTTTACCGCCATGAAATAATTGAATTACTGTAGAAAGGGCATGTAATGCTTTCAACTGGCATAAACTCTATACTTTGGAGCATAGAATATTGCTTAAAATGGCACAATATTCTGTTAACCCTTTAAGGTATAGAGATAATGCTTATCAATGACACCATAGGTATAAACCATCCGATTATCGGAGACCATTAACGCATACATAATCAGTCACCCTAAGTACCTATTTGCACAGGATTATCTCCGATAATTGTCACTGATTGGGGTACTGTTAATTAAACCAAGATTAATGCAATTTTCGTTAATCCAATAGATTTTTGCAGAGGATAAAGGACGACGGGAATAAAAAATTTCCTTTAAATTGATGTTATTTTCTATTTTTTAGTGATACAAACATATTAAGATTAAGGTGAAGAAAATTAGACAAACAATGAAACTGTATATTGCGGTGTGAATTTTACAAAATCAAAAGTGATAAATGACATATGTGTTCCCCCTGAGAGATCACTTATTTGTTTTTCTGTTTTGTCATCAATTGCAGGAAATTTTGTTGACAAAACATGCCATCAATGACGGAGAAACATGCTTTGTCTTTGTATATTTCTCAACAAAACTGAATGGTTTTACTTCTATTTCCATTAAAACCGTTTCAAATCGAAAAAATGTTTTTCAACGCAATATTACTTCATAAAGTAGTCAAACCTTGTCCTCTAATACATGAAAAACTGTATAAATAAATTCATTATGGCAACGAATCATGCTTATATTTCCGTAAAATATGCGATCGGAAGCACCAAAATTGACATATTACTTTAAGTAGTCGTCTTTATAACGTCCTTTATTCGACGGCTTTATTTTCATTCGCATTTCAACTTTAAACAACAGCTCCGTGTCATAAACATCATTTACGGGTCGCATGCCGTATGCTCGCTCTCATTTTAATTGGATAGTATTTTTAGAAATGTGTTAATCTTCTAAAGAATTGCATGAAAATCTTATCGAGTCTTTACAAATCGGCATTGTTTTGATCTTTTATAACCGGATATTGAAGGCCTCTCATATTAATTGGGTTGGTAATTTGAATTCCCTTCATCTCAATTTGATAGCGTCCTATTCAGAAGGGTGTCGTGGGACCATTATCAAAAGATTCTCTCTAGAGCAAAAGTTTAAACTTTGACCCTATGATTTTATCATCAGAAATGAAAGAAAACATATCTATTTAAGAGGAAAATGAAATTTGGAGAAAGTAACGCGTGTGTTTATATGTTTATTTGTGGGTTAATTTTAAATCAATTTTTCTGCTGTCAAAAAGCGTTCTATGTGGTCATCGATAGAACGTCAAAATAGGTTTTATACGGTAATAGGTATGATGGCGAAAAGCGTTTTATGCGGTAATCGATAAGGCGGCAAACGGCGCTATATACCGTAAAGGGTTAAAAAGGCATGGAAAACTGTTAAAATGGCATAAAACTCTGTAGGAGAGCCATAGAATATTGTCAAAACTGGCATAAACCTGTTGAAAGGAGGATGGAATACTGTTAAAATGGCATAAACTCTTAAAAGGGTATGGAATATTGTTAAAAATGGCATAGACACTTTTGAAAGGGTATGGAATATTATTAAAATGGCACAAAACTCTTTTGAGAGGGTATGGAATATTGTTAAAAATGGCATAAACTCTTTTGAGAGGGTATGGAATATTGTTAAAAATGGCAAAAACTCTTTTGAGAGGGTATGTACTATTGATAAAAATGGCAAAAGACTCTTGAGAGGGTATGGAATTTTGTTAAAAATGGCTTAAAAATCTTTTGAAAACGTCTTAGAATACATGGAGCTGTTAAACATGGCATAAAATAGAAAGGGCCCAAGGAACACAGTTACAAATGGCATTCAATTCTGTTGACAGGGACATGGAATACTATTAATGAAATAATGCATAAAACTCTGTAGAAAAGGGAATGTAATACTGTATGAAAATTGCGTTAAACTCGATCAAAAGGGGCATGGATACCTCTTGATAATGACGGATGTGGATGGCGAATAATCCGGATTAACAGCAACCGGGTTATCAAGGCTTAACTGTACCCAAATGTAGATGTATAGCTTGGTAATTCATAAAGATACCAGTCCTTTCATATAACAATAAATGACTGGTAGATATTGAATAGAAGAGGAATCAAGCAGTTTTCTTGTAGTTATAGTAGTTCTTTAAGACTTTCATTGCAGGTACTTCAAAGCATGTTATCATGAAGTAAGGGGTAAAATTTCCTTGTTCTTAATCTGGGACAATCAAGTACAAACAGATAAAGGTTCAATCAGTATCAAAACCTGCGTCTTATCAGGATGACTCAGACTTTTGCAGATAGAACTGCATTTTCAAACATGAATAAGCTATCGGATTTGTTTGTTTATATGGGGTTTTACATCTAGTCAATATTATTTCAGTAGTTATGTTGAGATGTCCTACTCTTGATATAAGGAGGAAGACATCATACTCAACTACAACTAAATGGGCTGGTTGAGCTGGGTAGAACCATCGGCATTCTGTTAATCACTGGGGAGACTACCTCTCATGAAATTTCAAATGCTTAGATTTAAACCCATTAAATTTCGCCATGAGCAATTTAACCTTTTCCCTGAATGTTTTCCAGAGTCGTCTGCAACACAGTGGTTAAATGTTGTTATTGTTTGGTAATGGGTTAAACAACCTATCTCAATCCCCCATTATGGGGATTAGTGATTCATCATAAATGAAAGAGACAGCAGACGGGAATTTTTAATTATAAAAAAAAAATCAACATTATTTTAGGTCAAAATTTTTATGACAAAATGAGAAATAGCTTGTATTCAGCTATTTTCATCTCTGTCACATTGGTTTTTTAAGTCTTCTGTGGACAACTGAACAAGGGAGGTACTATGAAGAAAAACAATGACAATGACATTTTCTAAAATTCATGGTGACAAAACAGAAATTTCTCATGACAAGCGACTTTGTCTCAGGTCGGGTAGTCGCTTTGTCTCAGGTCGGGTAGTCTCGAAATAGTCCTGTAACATGTATAGGGTCCTTCTCAGAGTAAGGCCATCGTGGGTCACCAAACCAGGTACTAACCACTTGGTATGTTGTTCAACTTCGAGAGAAAGCCAACCACTCTACCGAATCACCCATAAAAGCCGGCTTCTACAGCGAGACTGTAGAAGTGGTATTTATACATAAACCCTATTACCGTCACAGTCCTATTTAATGAACTCCTTTTCATGATACGTAATCATAACATCTGTTGAGCTGGATTCATTTAGTTTGATATTCACTCACTACTGGACATTTTTGACATTAATCATAATTTCAACTATATGTAGAAATGTCCTTTTCTTATAAGGAGAAAAAGAAAATGATATTTAAGGGACTAACTCAGTGTTTTGTGCTCTAGGCGTAATAAACATTAGTTATTAGTTTTGATATGTACAATCATTGTCACTAAACCAAATAACATGTTTATTTCTTTACTTCTAAGTTGCCGTAATTTCATGTTAAAATATATTAATGCGAAGCGATCCTTCACGCCTGACGGCGATTTTATGGGAAACCCTGTTTATAAATAGGCGCAGGAATTTTTGTCTCTGTCAATTTTCTAGTGTCTGTATGAAACAAGAGCAGAAAACGTTTCCAAAGACCCATGAGAAAAACAATGGTTACTAAAACTACCACCACTTATTCTATGTTTAGATTGTTGGTTTAAAAAAAATGTTTAAACAGTTGGCAATATCTGCAATATAAATATTTGCTCTATTATCTTTTCTGTATGGTTATGAACAGTATTGGAAAACTGTCAATAACCTAAACCTATGTAACTTGACAAGCTCATGTTGTCACTTGATCAATAGAGCATTAGAGGCAATTGATTCTAAAAAGTGAAAAATTCCAGTCTGTGAGATAGTCATTTTAACCCATTCACCAAACAATAACGACATTTGACCAGTTTGTTGCATACGACTCTAAAAAGCATTGTGGGAAAAGGAGAAATTGCTCTTAATGAACAATTTCTCCTTTTCCCACAATGCTTTCTGCCATCAGAAGATGATTTTTTCAATTTCATCACACTTTGAAATGTCCTTAGCAACTTGTTCAATTTGGGACAGTCGGAAATTTGATGAAGTTATTTGAAATATAGTATTTATTATTATAACTAGCATAGAACTAATAATTACTTAATTGATATTGTTTCCTCTATTTGTTCTTGGTTTACTTTAAAGCCATCATCAACAATTCTTCAATTATTATATGGCTTGCTAGGATAATAACCCTTTATCTGAATTCCATTGCATTCAACCTTTGTGCAGTGATTTGGTAGGAAGGAATGTAACACATGAGAGTGATGGACTAAGTGAACCATTGCCTTAGCATACAAGGTCTAAGCATACCATTTTCGAGCCTAAGCATACCACTGTACCTGGACCTAGCGTAACATATTTGAATATAGAAACATTATTTATTTGTTTTTATGTATTGTTTTATGCCAGAAGAATGATTTAGATGGTATATGTTTCTTAATCAAATAACAAAAAAAAAGTAAATTAATGATACTCACTGAAATGCTAGCGTTACATACATAATTGAACTGCAAAACCAATATTGCGAATTTGTTTGCTAAACACATTAATATCCCCATTGCACAATGATCAATCAACATATAAATGCTGTAACGCAAACATTGTTGGCTAATTATCTAGAATTGCTCATACATTCACCAAACATACTGCTAACAGCTTTTAAACAAACAAAAAGCTCAATGACATCTGTGTTTAATGAGATATATTTGCAATGTTAAGTTAACTATACTTGAATCATAATGCAATAGTTTTTGAGCACCAGATCATACTTACAGTTGCAACTGTCACCGTTGTTCACCTATCCTACAATTAGCCCTAATAACACCAATTATCGAGCACTCCACCTTATCAAAACCACTATATATTTTATGTTTGGTAGGCTTAGACCTAAAATGATATGCTTAGGCTATGGGACGATAAGACAAGGGTACGCTTAGCGAATAAGGATTTTCACCCAGGTGGCCCGGGTTCGATTCTCTGCATCATAACATTATATTTTGGTGGGTGACAGTTGTCCAGAGGTAAAGCGTCGGCCTCTTGTACCGAAGGGTGCCAGGTTTGAATGACAATTGGCTTCGAAATGACCGGGTGAGGTTAAAGTTTCCGGGACTAACCCACAAACAGGCGCGAGTACTGGTTCAGTATCATGGAAGCAGTCTTCGAGAGTGGCTTTGAACAAGCTTTAAGCTTCCTTTACAATCGATGTTAAACAAAAACAAAACAAAAACAAATAATAATCCATACATGTTGTGGCATAGATTGAGGAGGGGTTATGTACACATAGTTCTACATTTTACTCACGAAAACTATTTCCAGTCACATTCACACCTTATCTGGAGTACAAACAACTAGATCTTCTTTTATTCGATATATTAGCCCCGTTCACGTGATCCCGTTCTCCATTTCCCAAGAATAGGAAGAGATTCTACTTTCACTTTTCAGCAAAAACATGAAACGTCATCACATAGTTTTAATGCATAGCATAACCGCTAGTTCTAACTGCATTTGATTGTTTGACCATAATTACATACTTAAAAGGAACGAGGGATGATTAATGAAAACAAACTTACACCTAATATGATGACCCCTTTCCAGCGATTCGTAACAACCTGTGCACAGACGTATTTTTACCACCCGCCACAACACGAAACGTTGCTTTCCTAGAAGGCTCCTCCCACTTTACTTATTTGGTCAGTCAAACTCGGATGAAAAATTTATAGAGGTCGAAAATCCTATAAAAACAACAACAACAAAAACCAACAAGCAACAACAACCAAGATGGCGTCAAAGTGACAAGCTGGCATGTCAAAAAAGTAAAAAGCTTTCTCTTGTAGATATTCATTACGATATTGTTGATTACATTTTCTTTTGTCGATTGTTTCAGACTGAAAGAATAGCGATCTGCCTAGATATTTATTTGTTGGCCAATAATTCTTTAGTTTCCAACTAGAATCTGACCGGTGACGAAATCTTAGGACTGAGTCGGACCCCTCGAGAGTCTTGTTTACACACGTGCACTTAGTAAACAAACTTGGCGGCATACCATCGTTTTATGTTCATGCGGTTGAAGAGGAGACTGTCGCACATGAATTTCATACTTAATATCCTGATGTGATATCCATTATTGCCTGTTGACATAATGCTCACCACAGACAAAAAGTTTCTTGATCTTTTGTAAATTCGAATTTTATTCATTCATTTCGAAATAAGTAACACCACAAGTAAATCAAGGCTATGCACAATATTTGTTTGCCAAAATAGACAATGCTGAGTGTAACATTAAGAGTATTTTGTGTTTTGGCTTCCCCTTTTTTATTGATAACAATTTGAATCTGAACAGAAAACAGGGTCCCTGAAAGACATCATTTTGAAAAGAGATATTGATTATTATTCTTTAGTCACATTCCATATTCATGCCTCTTGTCGCTAAGCTGTAGAGTAAGTTATTTATCACGGCTTGGTGTCTCTTATTGTTTGATTTGTATATTATCTAGACGTCATACACTCTTTATAGAAAGTCGTATTTTATTGTCCATGGTAAGGTGCTGGACTTTAACCTGCAGCATAGATTAGATGAAAATGATTGCGAGGAAGGGATTTGTAATAAGATTGTAGTATATGACAATATGCACACTGTGGAATGTATTAATTTAGTGTTGTATTGTTTTCAGATTTGATCTGTAGAAAATTAATGCAGATGGCTTGAGACTGCTATGTCTCTCACCAAAGGTGACAGAACCCAACTCCGTTCCCGTAAACCTAAAGCCATGGTGCCTTATCAGAGTTCTAACCATGTATCCCCAGACTCCCTTGTCCACTCGGACATTCCTTCTTCCAAAACTGTTGGTGCAACCCTATCGGATCATCAGAAAGACACACACCTCATACCCGAACATTCATCAGGCGAACCACGTCGGAATGATGACAGTAGCCAATACAAACATTTCATAGACAACGGTGATGCCATAGCCATGGATCTTGGGACACCTACCTCGAGAGAGATTGTGGATGAAGATCAAACGGTGGTTGCCGAAACAACCTTTATAGATGGGGATGATAGAGAACCACTCATTTCTCACGACGATTCTGATGAGCCACATGAGGTTACTACAGAAACAACAGAAACATCGCTGTCAATATGTCTTCAAGTGACACTGCCATATTTGATTGCTGGATTGGGTATGGTGCTGGCTGGTCTTGTTTTGGATACTGTACAGGTGAACAGTTTACCCTTTCCCCCTAAATGGCAATTTGTGACAGGTCCAAATTGAAAGCAACAGCAGAGGTTAACCAAAAAAGCATATAAAAACATACTTGATTTCATCCTGCTATTTGGTTGAATCATCTTCACAAAGTATGAATCACTCAAAATAAACACTCATACTTATTAAGAGCAATTTATTTATGTTTTAAAGAGAGCTAAGACTTCTGCAACTATTGATCTACCCACTATAATTCTTTCAAATTTTCAGCAGTTTGAGATAAGACATAACAACAATAAACTAAGATGCAATGTATGAAAGCATGTATCACTTGCATCAAATTGATAATTATGTCTGTAAAATACAATTCATAATATTCTTTTTTCTGACCACACTGAGTTTGTTGAGAAATCTTGCCTAGGGTTATAGGAGTGCTCAAATTGAAAGCATTTAGAGGCAACAATAATAAAGTATTAGAAATGACATTGCCTTTGTGGTATAGTCTAGAATCCATTGTGTCAAAAGAAGAAATGCCCCAGACCTTGTAGTGAAAGAAGAAGAGAAGTTGCATGTGACAAATAATTTCCTCTTGAGTCACAGTGTTGTTGTATTTTTTTAACAATTTTTTGCTCTTAGTAAGTTGACATGAGTAAATCTCTGCCATGTATTTTAAAGAATGTTATCATGTATCCCAATAAAATTGGTTTGCTTACAACAATTGGGTTGTAAGATTTGCAAGATTTCCATTTATAGATTTATAAGATGTGATTGGATTAGTAGAAATTTCACTTTTGCATGGTAAAGGGTTTGTAGGCAACAAATCCAAAAGTCATAATAGGCAAGTCAATTTTTACTGAAATTCACAATATACTTTTATACAGATACAGACAATTGGTGAAAAAAAAAATGGCATTGAAAGAAAAGTTAACCAAAATTAGATTTCCCTATCCCTGTCTTTGATGCAGGAACTATTTCAAATAGTTGAGATAGTTTTTCATTTTTTTTGTAAAATAATATTTTATTTTCTCTTCAGAATGGTATGTATCAGTGATAAATTCTTGTTTTGCAGCACTGGCCGGTGTTCACAGAAGTTTCGGAGATATTTGTGCTTGTCCCATCTCTGTTAGGTTTGAAGGGTAATTTAGAAATGACACTTGCCTCCAGACTGTCCACCCAGGTATGTTGTTTTGAAGTAAAAATAATGGACCGAGGCCAGGGAAAATTCTAGATATTTTTAATGTACATACCATTTTTTGTGGGCGACAGTAATGCAGAGGTAGATTGTCGGCTTCTTGTATGAGGTTCCTTGATTCGAATCTCGTTAGGAAAGATGGTGTTATTCACTGATTGGTTGTGATTGTGTCTAGGGGAATTCTCTTTGCACAGTTATTTACATGCTTAAATATGAACAAAATGAGCAATTGGTTAACAGTCACAGAGTTTGGAGTCTTCAATTCAAAATGGAAAGTATCATAGCTATCAGATACAGATGGACATAGCTATGGAACAAATAGGAATTTGTATTTACAAGCTTTTGGTGCTTTTCCCACTAAATTTCTGAAAGTTAAGCACACTTATGATATCCAGAGACTTATGTAGTTTTTGCTGTTTATCCGTATAAATCTGTAAATGATGCAATGGATTTATGGAAATCATGTTATTTAAATGATAGTTCAGAAAAGCTGAAAAAGCATATAAACCTAACATATCGATGCTGTTACTTATAGACATTGTACATAATAATTGACAAACACTCCATACTAATGAAAAGTCAGTTGTATATGTTGCAAAGGTCTACAAATACATTCATAAATATAATACCTCATGGAGAAAGAACTGATTTATTTGAAATTTCTTTCTAAAACTGAAAGATAACCATGCCAGGGTTATGGTATTTTTAGACATATCAATCTCTTGTTCCTATTCTTTCAGGCAAATGTGGGTAACTTGGATAAGAGATCAGAGAAATGGAAAATGATTGGAGGAAACATGGCTTTAGTACAGGTGAGGTTTTAATTTAGGCCAATTTATTTCAAGTCCTGGCCATATATGCCTTATCAGGGATCTGGAAAATGCAAACTATTGACATTTTTCAGCAGTACCAGACTTAATTTCATTTTGAGATTTGACAAAAGAAAAAGATCTTTTTTTTTTTCAGACAGAATTTGCACAACTCTCCACTTCCTTGTTGATATCTTTTTTAAAATATCCGTCTCAAAATGGTGAAGTGTAGGTATGTTTTGAACTTAAAAGGAAAAAAATTCTGTTTTTAAACCAAATCAAATGTACCAAATAATGTTGGAAGTGAGTATACTTGCTATGGGACTGATTTAAACCACGTTGGACATATTTTGAGAGAAGTGGGATCAATTAAGGTGCCGGGGGAGTTATTATTTTAAAATTCAGGTGCTAGGGCCCCACAGCACTTAACAGACCTTGGGAAGACAATCGGAATTCTGGTTGTCATTTGAATTGTCTTGGCTCAGAAGAATTAATTTGAATGGTATGGGTCCTGCATGGCCCAGTGGTTAATGTGGTGGTTTTAGAGTCTGAGCTTGGGGTTCCTGGGTTCGAATCCCAACTAAACCTCTGGTTTCGTGGGATTGTCCTTTGGCAAGTCGCTTCAGAGCCCTAGCCTAGAACGGATGGATCCAGGAAAGTTTTAACATAACCGGAAAATGGTTGATATTGCATTAAAACACCATACAAATCAAACTATCACAAAATCCAGTAAGAGGGAATGGATTGAGCATTATTTCATAAGCTCAATATAATAGCTCTGGAATTCAATTAATGTGACTAATTAATCTTTGATCATTCCTAAACGCATCTAGATAGACAAATATATAATATATTCGTCTATTTAGATGTGTTTTGGATTGATCAAAGAATAATATTATGTTGTTAAACATCATACAAAAAAAAGAATTTGAATGGTCACAGAGAACTGTTTCAAATGTAGATAAGAATGGTTATAAGTTATATACAGCCTGTCATGTTTTTTGTGTTATATTTGATACAGGCCCAGGCTATTGTGGTTGGTTTCCTCGCCTCTGTGGTTGCCATGGTGATGGGCTGGATTCCAGACGGAAAGTTTAATTTTCAGCACGGACTTCTGCTGTGTGCTAGTAGTATGTGTACGGCAGCCTTGGCTAGCTTTGTGTTGGGTAAGTTTCGAGGGCTTAGAGCGATACTGTTCTAAATGACATTTTTGTCCAAAGTCACTTTTTTACATAAAACAAGTCCTTAACACATCATACATCTACCCTGTAAATGTTAAGTTCAAGAAACCAAAAATAAAGAAGTTATTGCATATTTGTCCTAATGTTACAAGTGCAAATGCATTAAAAACTTAGAGCGATACTGTTACAAGTGATGTTTTGGATCAAAGTTGCAACATACAATGAATTTATATCATTTTGTTTACAAAACATAATTGAAAGGACACTGTATGGTTTATTTGCATTGTTGCCACATGAAAACCAATTCTTGTATAGATAATAGCAAATTTGGAAAGTATTTGAACAAACTTATGAAATGCTTACTGTGATTAACATCAGGGATGTTTGTTTCATTTGACTATAACACATTTCTTTGCATAATTAGTCATATCATTGTTGACATTGTTTAAGATGACCATAGATATTCTAGTGCAGATACATCCATTCAGTGACATGGAGCTGTACATTAATTTATCAGTAAATGCATGCATCTTCACTACCACCCTCATGATTTCCTTTTTGACAAATAATGATTATAATTTATGGAGGATGGACTAACTTAAAAAGACATACTATTTGTATTTCACAAATTCAATATCTTAAATTTATACCTATTAAAGAATGCTTGTAGTTATTTTGTTCATACATCATACTTAGGAAATACCTTCAAATGTATTCAAACTAATTGACTAATTGATTTCATACTAATCGGGTCCATCAGTGAAAGTGCAGGCTGACCTTTATCATTTGATAGTATTATTCTGAGGCATCATGTGTTCATATAGGTTGACCTTTATAGGTCCTATATGCAGGTAATCTTTTTTCTCCAAATAATTAATTCATACAAGAACTGAAAAATGTAAGGGTAAGAAAAAAAAACCATTTAATATATGAAGTGAAAACGAAAAATAGATTAAATCTCTGAAAAATCAACAATGTGTTATACTGACTGATGATAAAAGAGTGATTCTTCTGCATCAACTTACTGGTTTCAGTATTATTTTATGGCAATTTGTGCGGGGACCAGAATATGGTTTCTTTTGCAGGATCATGACATTATGTCATGCTTTGATTCTATCATTTCTGATAATTTATCAAAACTGTGAGATGAATTGTAAAAGCAGACGTGTCTGCTTTTAGTCTATACATTTCAACTTTAATTTTAGTCATTTGTCTATTACTAGGAACAAAATTTTAATGAAAAGATCATTTTTGATATTGTATATTTATCAGTCTTCACAAATATTTATCAAAAGATAATTCAAGATGGAATAACTTGATTTAAACTTGATTTCGGCTTGATTGATTTAGAGTAAATCAAGTAAAAAATCGTATGCATTCCAAATTACTTGTATTAAAAATCATTTACTCTTTAACTTCTTACAGTATGCTACTATCTGTGTCATTATTCATACTTCCTTTAGTTTGAGCATACTTATTTAGTGAGAAAATACACTGATTTCAATGCTTAAAACATTTATAACCTGAATTACCAGCCATTATCATTCCAATATATATAAACCTGGCCTAAGAGTTCAACAGCTTGAAAATTATGAAAGAGAATTAACTTTGGACAAACCTTTTCAAAATGTGGATGATAACAAATAAAATGTCAATGGGGTGCATGCCTATAGGCACGTAATTCACATGCAAACATCTCTGTAAAATGTGTGCAAAATATCCTAGAAATGGTAGCCATTGGGTTCATTTCGACTTTTTTCTCTGGGGTTCGACCAGCAGACCTATGTGGATTTGTCAGAAAGTCATTGTGCACGAATCAAAATGCTATGAGAATGCCCCTGAATGTAAGGTAATAATATAGAACGAAATGAGAAATGTATGAATAGAAAGCTACAGCAGACAACTGTTTTCATTGTCCAGAACTTGAAAATATTATGAAATCTCTGCAGAACTGTAACAAAAACATTTCAAATTTCCTTATAAACAATAAATGTTATCATAAACACAGTTTTTTTCAAATGAATTAATCAATACATGAATAAAAATTGAAATTTTCTATCTAAAATTTCACATTTTGGTTACTTGTAACAGTATCGCTCCCAAATGATTTCATGTTTTCAGCCCAATTTCAGTGCGATACTGTTCCAAGTAACATTTTTCCTAATATCTCATTTTTTATTCAAAATTTTAGAAATATGTTCCGATATATCAATAAATAAACTAAAATTGAACATCCATATAAAATTACACAACTCTGTAATCTATACTGCTCAAATGAAACAGTTTTTTCCTTCTCCTGAAAAATATGTGAAAATGCACTTGTAACAGTATCGCTCTAAGCCCTCGGTTTGCTCTTTTCTTTAAATCGGGGGAGTCCAGGGTTCAATTCTTGCCAGTGGAATTTTTCTTGGGAGTGTCCTTTGTTAAGACACTGCAGAACCCTGCCTTGTATTGGTGAAATCCAGGAGAGCAGTAAAATAACTTTATTTGGGTTGAACATATCTCCTTAAAAATGGCCCAGGTGGTAAAACTTAAGCTTGATCGCATAAAACCGGAAAATCTATGGTTTCTGTTAAGGATTGGTTAGGATTACATTGGTCAATTATTCTTGATTCAAATGTGAATACTGAATACTGACCTATAAGGAGCTTGAAATAATAAGATCTTGCAAAATTTTGTGAAAGATTTAAATCTTTAAAATGATGTATGACTGTGCAATGCAATAAAAGTCTCTTTTTTTTGTACAAAAGAATAAAGATAAAAGCATTTTGGGGCCATATGATATGACTTCTAATTGGCCTTTTTGTTAGGAAAAAGAAATTGTGATAAAACGTTTGGTTGGTTTGTATGTATGGTAAGATTAAATAGGGTCCTTAACCCTTTACAGTATATAGCACCGTTCGCCACCTTATCGATTACCGCATAAAACGCTTTTCGCCGTTATACCTATTACCGTATAAAACCTATTTTGACGTTCTATCGATGACCACATAGAACGCCTTTTGACAGCTGAAAAATTGATTCAACTTTAACCCTTAATTACACACCTTTGCACACACGCCACTTTCTCCAAATTTCATTTTCCTCTTAAATAAACATGTTTTCTTTCATTTCCGATGATAAAATCATAGGGTCAAAGTTTAAACTTTTGCTCTAGAGAGAATCGTTTGATAATGGTCTCACGACACCCTTATGAAAATAACGCTATCAAATTGAGATGAAGCGAATTCAAATTACCAACACAATTAATGAAAGGCCTTCAATATCCGGTCAAAAAAGATCAAAACAATGCCGATTTGTAAAGACTCAATAAGGATTTCATGCAATTCTTTAGAAACTTAACACATTTCAAACAAAACTATCCAATTAAAACAAGAGCATACAGCACGTGACCTGTAACGGATGTTTATGACATGGAGCTATTGTTCAAAGTTTAAAGGCGATTAAAAATAAAGCCGTCAAAATAATGGACGTTATAAAGACGGCTATTTTAAAATATTAAGCCAATATTGGTGTTTCCGATGCAGGTCAGACATCAATGTAGAATCAGAGCAGTCATTTGGTCGTTTTTTTAAGCCTGAAGATGATGAAATGCTGATAAATCTTACCAATTCACGGACAAGCAAGTTAGATCATTCCTCCGACTTTGACTACAACAAAGAGCTTTTGGTAAAATCATCACCCATGGACTCGTATTTTACAGAAATATTATCATGTTTTGTTGTCATTATGAATTGATATAAACCGTTTTACATGTATTAGAAGGACCAGGTTTAACTACTTTACGATGAAATAGTACTTTGAAAAACATTCTTTTTTTTCATTTTGGAAACGGTTTTAATGGAAATTGAAGTAAAACCATTCAGCTTTGTTGAGAAATAATGCAAAGACAAAGTATGTATCTCGAGTCATGAATGGTATTTTTCGTCAACAAAATTCCCTGCAATTGAGGACAAAACAGAAAAACAAATTAGGGATCTCTCAGGGAGAACAGGGAGAACACATATGTCATTGTATTACTTTTGATTTTGTATAATTCACTCCGCAATATACAGTTTCATTGTTTGTTTAATTTTCTATACTTTAATCCTGATATGAATGTGTCACTAAATAAAGAAAAAAACATCAACTTAAAAAAAATTTTGTTCTCGTCGTCTTTTATACATATATAAAATATATATATACACTGCAGACTCATTATACCGCGACCCGTTATATCGCGATACTCATTATAACGCGGGTCTCCTATGGCTCCCAAAATTTCAAGCACATTAGGGCTTAAACAATAGCCTAAATCTCCCCCTTTCTGCAAAATGACGCGGTCGGCATCCTAAATAGAAAGTCTACCTACAAATTGCACTCCGAAGGCATGAAAATCAATAACTCCCTGGGTAATCCCCATTGTTTGTCACGGTCTTTTAAACAAAGCGATAGGCCTTTATACGTACACAATCTGTGACCCGAGGGAAGATTTAAATCTATGTGTACATAGTGTTGATAAATTACATAATATCATTAGTTTGTACACGCTTATTCAGGGGAGTGTTTTATGCCTGATTGACTCAAAACTTAGAGCAACTACAGGTTTTTATCGGACACAGATGCATAAATCCCCTCGTGCACCCATGCATTTCCCCAAACCTACGGCGTCCAACCGTATGCACACCTTTTAAACAAATATCACTAACACATGAAGTTTTAACTCCTTTGTTTCCATCATATGTATACACACACCTAGTTTAAATGGTAAAGTATTAGGTATAGACAATGCCAATTCTTAGATAGTAGGGCGCCGCCATTTTGTTTGTCACGTGACTGGCCGCCATTACGGTACTGCGTCGGAAAGCTACTAGCATCACTTCCAAGAAATCAAGTATCAACAATAATCTACAAACAATCGTATTTCTATGTCAGGAAATGTCGTCAGATCCAGCTATCCGTAAGTAAACATTTCAATGATTTCATTTTTCACGTCTTTATATAGAAATTGACTCGTTAAAACACAGTTTATTCCTTACAGCTCGTGTCAATCGATAAGAAAGACGATTTTCTCAAATGGCTATCCTCAAAAATCCGATAGTGTGTCAATTACATTGCGAAACTTTGATATCGTTACAACGTTTAACCATTGTAAGACGGATGCATGTCTCTTAAAGAAACAATTAGGTGTACTTCTAGCGATAATGGAACATCCTTCGTTGACTTTACGTGCCGCCGACCCTTCAATTCCGGACAAAATACATGCCATTCGAATTTGGTTGCAGTGATACAGCTAACTTTTCAATATGCCGTTTTGAGGGTAATAACTGTAGTGACAGTTATATATTTCAAAGCATAAGTCTCGTAGATCGTATGAAATATATCAAACTCGTTTCTGCGGCAATCAGTGATCTATCTAGTCAAAGATTTTTAAACAAAACAGGATAGTTTAACTGCTTTGTTTTGAAGTTGGACTGTGATATTAATTTAAAGTGACAATGTTTTTATTTGATTTTGACATTCACATGACGTTAACATAATATGAATCTTTGTATTTAGAACTTTTTATTATTTTTTCAGGACTTCCAAATGATGATGCCAAATGGATCATTAATGATGCGCATACATGGCCAAAAGTGACTTATGAAGATTTGGTTGATTATCTATTGGAGTCTAAGGCATATGATGGGAAGGCGATGAAGTCATTTAGGTCCCTGTACGCTTACAACTATGTGCAGAATGGCTGGCTTGGGGACATTTTATCGTGTACAATTGATGGTGTTCACTATTTGAAGGCTAAGGTATCACCATCACAGCCAGGTGCCGGACGTGTAGATTATTCCGCTTGGGTTGCGGTTGGAGAAGACTGTACCATCCTTACAGGTTACTGTACATGCCCAGCTGGTGAAGGAAGGAGCTGCAGTCACATTTCAGCCATTGCGTATGCTGTTTCCCTTGCATGGAGCCATGGGGTAGCAGGTGAATCATGCACAGATAAGGAAAGACTGTGGGGCCGTGGTGCTGGAAAAGCCATGCTTCAGGAGAAGTTTGAGGATATCGACTTTGCCAGACCAAAGGCAGATGCAGCACCATTACTTGCGAAGAACGTGAAATCTGCCAAAGCGACTCGACTTCCAGAACCATTACCATTACTTGACCATTCAGATCTACAGAAACATGCTCTTACATCATGCACTGAAGAATTGTGGTCCTGTAAGGGAACTCTACTCTATAGCATACTACATGCCAAGAAAAAGCCTGTGATTGAAACAGTAGAACTAAAGCACGGAGAACATGATATTGATGGAAATACTGCTGTGAACATTATAGAATGTGAGCCCTGCAACACCTTCTTCCAGTCAACAATCAACTTTACAGCATCGAAAAAAGAAGATATTTGTGAGGCGACAACAACCCAATCGTCAGTTCTGTGGCAGGATGTTCGTAAGCTTAGGATATCATCGAGTAGGGTGAATTCTGTCCCCAAAACCAGTCGCGCAGACCCAAATAAGTTTGTAACGAACCAGATTTACCCACGTTTTAAGGGGAACAGTGCCACTCAGCATGGTCTGAAGCATGAAGCTGAGGCAAGAACCTGGTTCGAGAACCAAACAAACCAGACGGTGTCACAGGTTGGGGTTGTGATTGACTCTCATGAGCCATACCTTGCGGCAAGTCCAGACGGAATTGTCGATGCCGAAACTATTTTGGAAATAAAGTGTCCAACTAAACCGTTGAACGAGCTGTTTAAAAGTGGGAACTATGATATAGTGGTTCGAAATGGGCAGCTTTCATTGAACCCGAAAGGAAGGAATGGGTATTACAGCCAGGTGCAGATGGCCATGCACTGTACTGGAAGAAAAAAGTGCAAACTCGTGGTTTGGACTAAAGAAGAAAGCGTCATCGTTGATGTTGATTATGATGTAACTTTTGTGAATGCCACTCTAGTCAGAGTTAGACAATTTTATTTTCTACATTTGTTGGTTCGATTGGTTGATGAGCACCATTGCAAGAGATTGAAACTTTCTGGTGAATACAAACAATATTGTGAAATTTAAGTTTTATTTAGAAATACATACATGTATTAAACAAGGTTTCATTAGATGTAGACTAGTTAAAAGAACATACTTCTTCTCACTTGGAAATAAGGTATTCAAGTTACAAAGCTCCATAAATTTAAATAAGTACCCACACTGTAGGGTTGTGAAAGTAAATAAAAAAAAATATGAAGGAAAATAATCTTCTTATTTGTGCCTCTGTACATATACATGATACACCTAACCATAAAATGTACTTATTCTATTGAATCAGAAGACTGAAATCACAACAAAATACTGCCTTTTCTTATATATATAAAAAAATAAAAGTACTTTCTTTCAACAAAGATATACTCATTTATTATCAATTCAAGCAAATCATATTTATTTTTCTGTCATATGTTTTACATTGTTGATTTTACTCCATCAAACCTGTCTGCATATTTAGCTTATGATTTTAGAATTCACTGTTTCAAAAGGAGAATTGCACATACTAAGCAGTTTCTCCTTTTGTCACAATGATTTCTAATATACACTGCAGATTTTTTTTTTCGATTTTTCATATTTTGAAATTTCCATTCCCTGATGTTTTCGATATAAAAATAATGAACTATTAAACATTTTGTAGATAAATATTAGAGTCAGTCTTCAGAAATGTCTTCCTTAATTAAACAGCCTTGCATGTTACAAAGGGCAGCAATGACTCTCATTTTCTTGTCTATTTTTGTGACTGACTTTATGTTTAAAGTTGTGTTGAGAATTCTGTAACACTTAAGGCGGTTGATAGCTCTCTCAACATGAATTCTCACTGATGCGATACGCCTTGACTCTATCGTCTCTTGGGCAGACAGCTGGCTTCGGCCTTTCATGAATGCAGGAATATTCAACTTAACTTGTCTTGCACAAAGTTCTTCACCAATAGTAAATCCCCGATCTGCCATTACTTCATCGCCTGGTAAAAGATAGTTAAGAAAACCAGAGGATTTTGATATGAAATTGTCACTAGCCCGCCCTCCATAAGCTTTAGAAATAAACATTATATACCCATTTGGAGCTATGGCTACTAAAAACTTTGCTGTATTTTTACTTTTGTAATTACTGTATGTCTGATTTCTGGCTTTTAATGTGAATGGTCTTTGAATAAAAACTTCTGTGCAGTCAACTATACATGTTGTTTTTGGATACATTTCCGAAAAGGATGATGGCAATGTTCTACGAATGGTTTCCCTAGGCAGCCACACAATACAGTCACTAAGTTTATCTGCCATTATTTCAATCCATGAGTGAAAAATGGATGCAGCCAACTGTCTTGAAATACCGAATCGTCTCCCAATGTCATGAAAGTTCAGTCCAAGTCTCAATCTCACTAACACTGACAATATCTGATCAGGAACACTTAATTTATATGATAAATATTTCCCAAAAGGTGAGAGTATTGTCATTAATGTCATCAAAACTGTCAAGTTTAGCCCAGTGTAGAACCTTGCATCAGTATCAGTTGTGATCCCTTCCATGCTGAATTCTGAAGTTGTGTGCTGGGTTGATGCATTCTTCACAGTTTTGTCATAAGCATATGGATGATCAAGTTTTATAAAATCTTCTGTCTGTGTGCTGACCTCAGCCGTTTTTACCTTCTTAGGCACATACCGACACATTTCAGGATGGAGTTGACAACAAACAGATATACACTGTTCCTGTTCTAAGACGGATTCATTGTAACATTCATTAGCGTTTTCATCCAAAACCAGCTTTGTCGCAGTGAATGACTCTTTCTCAGCGGATGTGTTGTCAATTTTCAGTGAAAGGGGTTTCCTCACTAGCTGACGCCTTTGTTTGGGTGTTGGGATGTTCTCATAGCCCATGTGCAGTGAGGGATAGGGGTTTTCTTTAGATGGATGTCCATCAATGAAGTGTTTAGAACAAACCTGAAGGAACAAATAAAAAAATAATCACAACAAAGTTAAAAAAACAATGTAAATCTTTGGCCTTAAACAAACATTTTATGATCTGACATTGACCCTTTCCCAAACAACAAATTTTTAACTGTCCCAAATAAAAAGAGTTTGCAGACGACATTCCAAAATGTGATGTAATTGGAAAATAATCTTCTGATAGGACAGAGGCATTGTAGGAAAAGGAGGAATTGCTTGTTACGAGCAATTTATCTTTTTCCACATTAATTTCAAAAGGCATCTGCAACAACGTGGTCAAATGTCCTTATTGTTTGAGAAAGGGTTAAACACATTGTGAGTCAAATTGTTAACCTTTTGCAGACGACTAAAGGTGGGTGTCAGTTGTACAGTGGTAGAGCGTCTGCCACTTGTTATGTGGGTCCTGGGTACAAATCTCTGTTAGGCGAGGTGTAATTTGCCAGGACAAACTGACAAGTCGGTGCGAGTACTAGTGTAAAATACAGGAAGCAGTCATCAAGAGTGACTTGATAAGTTAATAAGCTTCCTTCACAATTAATGTAAAACAAATCAAACAAACAAACCAGCCAAATTCCATTGACAGAGATAGTTTTGACTTTTTCATATATAGCTTCCTTTACATTAATCAAACAAAATAAGAAAATGGATCGATACCACAAAGGCTTATTCAATTCATCTTAATATTGCTTCTGAGCAAATATGTCTGTTACAACATTGAATATACGAAGATTCGTTTTTCACACTGTCTATCATCTTATACAGAATTAAAATCAAGAAACAATTTGTTTTCATTTTCCTTACCATTGCTTGACCCTTTGGGCTGTAATCTTTCCTGTTGACGGCTTTTAACCACTCCCGTCTCCGATTGACATTCGTTGGTAGGCAGTGAAACCGAAACGGGGCGATACAAATACAAAGTTCGTGTTTTTCGTCATGAAGCTCGCATATTGATGTTTTCCACTGGTAAATGTCTCTCTGGTTGTTGCTACATCCAACCACTATGCACTGTTTACCTCTGCTACGCTCGTGCGGCATATTTATTTACTTTTTAAAACAACGATTAACTCAGACATGTATGTATGTTTACTATATTGGCAGTACAGTAATGGCGGACGTAGAGAGCTATCAAGGGAAGTAACTTGTACTGACTAATTTCTGGCATTGTCTATACATGCTGGGAGAACTATTACGATAAAATTTACTCACTCCTTACTTGGAGTTTAAATCTATAAATAGAACATGGGTTAACTGAGTCCACCCTCCTTTTTCTGTAGTGTGTATTTAAACTGCACGTGCCTCTATCAATGATCCTTAACTTGAATCGTAATGAAACAAATAAAAAGGAATATATAGTTAAACATGTAAGTTTTGATTATGTTTTTTATTTGCTTTTCTTTTATTCACAATAAATTCAATGATAAGTCCGTAACTCAACACAATCTTGAAATATGAATAGACTACTTCTTGAATCTGATTGTTTCTTAAGTGGTTATGGTCTGGCATATAGCGCGTAAGGGACCCCGCGTTATATTTGTCAACCCCACTATTAACGCGGATCTAGCATCATGGCTCCCGACGACCGCGTTATAATGAGGCTGCAGTGTATATATATAAACATATATATATATGAGAAAATCTATTAGATGAACGTAAATTGCATTAATTTTGGTTTGATTAACAGTACCCATATCAATAACAATTATCGGAGATAATCCTGTGCAAATAGGTACCTAGGGTGACTGAATATGTATGCGTTAATGGTCTCCGATAATCGGATGGTATATACCTATGGTGTCACTGATATGCCTTATCTCTATACCTTAAAGGGTTAAAACAAAATACTTAATCAAAATTTGAATGGGAAGACTGTTATACACTGTTTGTGTATATGAATTATAAGGTATTGACTTTTCATTAAAGGTGCTTGTTCACACATAGTACAATTTGCAAGTCAAAATGTCATTGAAACAAAAGTGTTTGTATTGCAGTATGATATTCAATGAAAAATAGCTACTATACGCAAAATGCCAAATCAATTCAGAACAATCAACTTTTCAATGTATATACAGTACATACAGATGGTGTGCAATGGACTATAAAACTGATGCAATACTTTGAATCTGATTTCATATTTGCTCATTGTATACAAGCTCCTAATACTTAGATACAAACTAACTTTACTGCCAATGACTAGTCTCTAGATGTCTTTTACAACAGTACTATACAGCTGCTATACAGTATTAAAGAAATAACATTTTGATATCCAACTGTCCTCAAATTTGTGAACATGATCCTTTAAGTAGATACTGTACATATTTTTTTCAGGTACCATTATGGTTGGTGTGGTGCTCGTTTCCAACAAATGTAAAATAAACCCAGATAATGTGGCAACACCAATAGCTGCCAGTTTGGGGGATCTTACCACATTGGCTCTTCTGTCGGGTATAGCTTGTTTACTGTATAAGGCCATAGGTAGGTACATCATTGCAGACTTGATAGGGTGGCTTTCCAAAATCAATATATCCCTCGTACAGGGTCTAGATAATGTACATATTTGTTTTTTGCAAGCATCATTTGAATATGAGCATACCATATATTCTATTTTGTGCAGTAAGGCAGGATCTGCTTCTGTGAAGGTTTTTTTAGTTTGTAAGGAAAGACCCTTAATCTAGGTAGAACTTCTTTGAAGTACAGTCAAACTTGTGTTAAGTGGCCAGCCTATGGGACAGAGTAAATTGGCTGTTTAAGACAGGTTGGCTGCTTAACACAAATTGATTTACACTATAAATCTAACAACGGGACTTTCTGTAGTGGCTGTTTAAGGCAGGTTGGCTGCTTAAATGGGTGGCTGCTTAACAAAAGTTAGACTGTATGTTGATTGGTCTTGCGCTTAGTTCTCATCATAAGCAGTCCCATTGTTGATCGCCATTTGTTACAAACTATTGCTTTGGGGACAATTTGACAATGTCAAAGTGTCAAGTTTTGTTGCAATGACAAGTAATTTGACCCTCAATTTATATTGACCTGACTAATATAGGGTAACAAGGTTTAAATGTTCATGTGTATACTATACCAGTATGTATACATACATATGTAAATAAATGTTTTTTAAGTATGCATGAGGGACACATATAAATATTGTTAATTCTATTTATTATCTTCCTATCAGTGAAATACAGGGATTTCTCAGTGTATTAATTTTCAATTATGTCACAGTGAATATCGTCACTAGTGATGATATCAAAAAGTCATATCATCACTAGTGATGATATCAAAAAGTCATATCATCACTAGTGATGATATCAGTTATAAGGGGACTACTTTCTTTTACCATTCCTTTGCATTAAAGTCATGGCTGCACAAACTCGTTTTTTCTACATGATAATAACCCATTCAAGTGACATATTTTTGATATCAATTGAAAGGAGTTGATTATTCTCTATATAATGTGTAATGGAAAACCCAATCTATGCTTTCACTTATCTCTCACCAAAGTCCTTCTCACTTTATTTTCAGATAACCAGGAATGGCTGGCTCCTGTGATAATCGTTGTGTTTGCTTTATTGACCCCTTTGTGGCTGTATATCTCTGTACATAACCATTATACCAATGATGTAGTATACTCAGGATGGGTACCGGTGCTTAGTGCAATGACAATTAGCAGGTAATGGGAACCAACCATTTCTGAACAGTTGTACTAATAAGGGAACTAAACAATTTTGAACAAGTGTTCTAAAGGGGAAGACACCATTTTAAAACAGCTATACTAAAAAGGGAAGCAACCAATTTTGAACAGTTGCATTGCATGTTGTATACTCATGTGCACCGGTGCTTATTGCAATGACAGCAGGTAATGGGGAACATACCAATTTTGAACAGTTCAATTAAAAGGGAACCAACCAAATATGAACAGTTCTACTAAAATGGGAACCGACCAATTTTGAACAGTACTACTGTATGTAGTATACCAAGGATGGGTACCGGTGCTTAGTGCAATGACAATTAGCAGGTAATGGGGAATCGACCAATTCGAATAGTTCTTCTAATAGGGGAACCAACTATTTTTTAACAATTTATTTTTAAAGGGAACCGACCAATTTTGAACAGTAATACTGTATGTAGTATACTCAGGATGGGTACCAGTGCTTAGTGCAATGACAATTAGATGGTAATGGGGAATCAACCAACTTTGAACAGTTGTAATGCCTTGTATTTCATAAGGAAATTCTTGACAAACAATTTTTCTTGGTATGAAAGGAATGTTGTTCTATAATGGTAAGGAAATCCATAAACATGGACACTGGTTGAGGAAGGGTCTCAAACTCCCATCTTGGAACCATGTTTTCTTATTTGAGGCACTACCAACTCTACTATTGAGACTTTGTGTGGGGATTTTCCACGTAACTTTTGAAGGACCATTTCTTTTATCACACTACAGGGCTTTTTAAATTACATATATCTCCATTTTGAAAGAATAAACAATTATCAGTTTTCATTCCTTTATTTCAGTGTTGGAGGTTTAATTTTAGATTTCGCTGTATCCTACTATTCTGGCATTGCAGTGTTTCAACCTGTGATAAATGGTAAGTGGATAAAATGAATCTCAATCAGAAAACCTCTTTTGGAACTTTATTACCGGGCCAAATTGGAATCACACAATCTGAACAGGATACATGTACATCTCCATCATGGTTAATTATGAAATTTCGAA
The DNA here is from genome assembly GCA_947846245.1 of Cerastoderma edule. Taxonomy (NCBI): domain Eukaryota; kingdom Metazoa; phylum Mollusca; class Bivalvia; order Cardiida; family Cardiidae; genus Cerastoderma; species Cerastoderma edule. The sequence goes on along the minus strand of OX401413.1, from coordinate 4,596,525 downwards.
GATAATTCACTAACCATTTGAATAGAGAGTAATTTTCTAAATAAAGATTATGGTGTCGTCTGCTTTCCGAAACCTTAAATATCTGCTCAGTCTTGTTGAGGAAAGATACTCAAAATAGCAAACAGGTTAGATCACAGGCCAGCCATCAATTTTCTTAGATTGCATAAGCATGGAGTCGGTTCCAGCACTATAAGGGTTAACTATGAAATTTCAAAAGAACTGAAATTATTTTACTGGTGCAAATATGAATCAGCAACAGACGAAAATCATACAGTATAAAAAGCAGCATTTTCAATGTATATTTGGTACAAACTGTTTTTGTAAAGAGAGAAATTGCTTGTCGCAAGCATTTCCTTTTGTCAAAATGTTTATAAACCTGTTACCAAACAATAACGACATTTGATCAGTTTGATGCAGACGACTCCGGAAAACATTGTAGGAAAAGGAGAAATTGCTCTTAAAGAGTAATTTCTTTCCCACAATGTTCTCTGCCCTCTCAAAAGATTCTTTTTCAATTTCATCACATTTTGATATGTCGTCTGCAAACTCTTTCAATTATGGACATTCGAAAATTTGGCGGTTGGTAAAGTGATAAAGCAACTGTGGCAGGTGCAGGAATTTTCCTATGCAGTTACTCAGCAGGGTCGCCATTTAGAGCTGGCAGCGGGCCAATTTGACCGCTTCAAATGATTTTTTTGTTGGCTCAAATTACAAAAATATATAGTTGTTCATAAGTTACACCTAATTTTTGTTGGGTTTTTGCTTCATTGGCCTCCTCAAATCAAAAGTTGGCCTCTTACTCAAAAAATTAATGACAACCCTACATATAGAGATAATGTCTGTGTTTCAGGTGTTGGTGGTAATTTAGTGGCTGTACAGGCCAGTAGGATATCAACGTCTCTACACATGGTTAGTAAGCCGGGGAAAATGCCTAAGTCAGCGTTACAAGGCTGTCCTAACTGCCCAAGTGCCTTCTTCGGAAAAAGTAAGTTTTGGCTCCCTATTTTCTATTTGATTTTGTGCTTCATATTTTCTTCCTGCTCTGGGTAATCCAGCTCTGACAAGTAGAGAGAAAAAAGAAGTCATTCTGCCAAAATGCGTAGTAACTGATTAATGATATTGATTAATTAATTGCAATGTGTTATCGTCGATATCTAGTATCTTTATTATTATCGAAATAAGATTTGTTTTCCAAGTGATGTAAGGTATTCATGAAAGAATGCATTATGGACAATTAGCTGTATGTTCTATTTGATTTCATATTGCTTATTGTTCCATCTGCTCAAAGCAATCAGCTGCTGGCAATTACAGTGTTGCTTATTGTTTTATTTGCGAAAATGAGAAAAGAATGTATTGTTGAAAGGGTTTGTGCAAGTTAGACCCTCTGCTATTTCATAGTTTCTTTCTTTTGGTAAATTGTTAATTGCCGCATCATTAGGTGTCGGTGTGGCTTGAACCCAGGACCCCCAAATTCTATGTCTCCATCTTAACCACTGGGCCATGCAGGTTAGTTTCAAAACACAAAGTTTAAAGGTTGGATTCTGAATTCATCATCCTTATTGTTGTTGTTATCACCCCAGAGAGAGTGAACATCAATGTATTCCCTACTTCTGGTGTCTATGCTGAAGCTTTTCAAGTTTGAATCATCTACAACATCATCATCCTAATTGTTGTTGTTATCACCCCAGGGAGAGTGAACATCAATGTAATCCCTACTTCTGGTGTCTATGCTGAAGCTTTTCAAGTTTGAATCATCTACAACATCATCATCCTAATTGTTGTTGTTATCACCCCAGGGAGAGTGAACATCAATGTAATCCCTACTTCTGGTGTCTATGCTGAAGCTTTTCAAGTTTGAATCATCTACAACATCATCATCCTAATTGTTGTTGTTATCACCCCAGGGAGAGTGAACATCAATGTAATCCCTAATTCTGGTGTCTATGCTGAAGCTTTTCAAGTTTGAATCATCTACAACATCATCATCCTAATTGTTGTTGTTATCACCCCAGGGAGAGTGAACATTAATGTAATCCCTACTTCTGGTGTCTATGCTGAAGCTTTTCAAGTTTGAATCATCTACAACATCATCATCCTTATTGTTGTTGTTATCACCCCAGGGAGAGTGAACATTAATGTATTCCCTACTTCTGGTGTGTATGCTGTAGCTTTTCAAGTTTGAATCATCTACAACATCATCATCCTAATTGTTGTTGTTATCACCCCAGGGAGAGTGAACATCAATGTAATCCCTAATTCTGGTGTCTATGCTGAAGCTTTTCAAGTTTGAATCACATACAACATCATCATCCTAATTGTTGTTGTTATCACCCCAGGGAGAGTGAACATCAATGTAATCCCTACTTCTGGTGTCTATGCTGAAGCTTTTCAAGTTTGAATCACATACAACATCATCATCCTAATTGTTGTTGTTGTAGCTTATTTTATTAAGCGTCGCGTATGCGCGACTGCTTATAGTCATCGATCTGAATCGTTCTTTGTCCTTCGGGGCTGATCACTCAGATAAAACTAACCCTACGCGAATTTCGGCGGGGAAAATCAAGTAGTTCTCCGCGAATTTTGGCGGGAGAATACTCCCGCGCTCGCGCATGTATACCAAAGAACTACTTTCCACGTTGAACCGCAGAGGCGAATTCAAACGTTTGTTTATTCTTTTTAGGTATTCTCGATGGAATGGGGTACAAATATTTGATTCTAGCATTGGGTTGCCTTGTCAGGAAAAATCATATGATCCATGGTTTGATCGCTTGAAGATTAAGTTCGAACGTTCCATGTTTACATAATTGCTGTGGACTTATTTTGCCTTCAATACACACTCGCTTTATATATACTCTTGCCGGGGCCAAACACACTCGCTTTGGTTTACATATATATACTCCTGTCGGGGCCTTTTTGTGGGGAATTTACGTTGTAATTGTGAGCACTGCACACTGTCTGGAGTTATCTTGGAGTATATTGTTTTTATTTCTGGAGAACATACTAGAGTCGATACAACTATTTGGTCCTAGAGTTGAGATACGGTTTCATGTCTGGAAAATTACATGATCGCTTCCAAACGTTCAATGTTTACATCCAGAGACATGTTGTTTTATCTATTCACTTGCCGGGGCGTTTAGTGTTTGCGCATGCTGAGCGGCATTGTTCAAAATTTCGAATTTCCGGCTATCTTGTGCTAAGTTATGCTTGAAAAAGTTCGACTTCGTGTACAGTGGATTCACTAACCTTTCCGATTTGTTCATCTTTTGAAAATGAAGGGAGATACTGTTTTGAGTTGCATGGCAATATTATGTGAAGAAATGGGGATTAATGTTAATCAGTGGATGTTGAAGATAGGATGTTTTTGTTTACGACTGCAAGCCGGTAAACTTGATGGAGATGAGGACACAGACTGTAAACCAAAATTTATCTTAGTGCTATTTATGGTCTGTCATGCTAACAGAAACCTCTTACTTATTATGTTACTTTTGATGATATGTGGTGATGTCGAAACGAATCCTAGGCCAGAAAGTCAGATTAACAAAATGTTGAATGAATTTCCTATTTAGGGAAACATCCACCAGGGTAATGAGATGTTTAATGTGTTGTCAAGAGGTAAGCAGTGTGTTCCATACTTTTTACACATCCATTTGATAAGTTTTCTTGGAGGAATTATGATTTGGATCAAGTTTTGATTGCAGGAGATGAATTGTATATTGATATAAGAAAATATAACAACAATTCAGTTGAGTTTCTTGAAGTACATGACTTGCCTCCCTACATTTGTTTGTCTAGTGAGTATTTTGTATGCAAAGTAAATAAAACGTACAGTGGTGCAATGAACCCGAATTACACAGACAATTACCCCCTTGTTAAACTTGAGATGGCTATAGGAGTTGGATTGCCTGCCAATCAAGGTAAATTTCAGTACAGCATATTTATATGTAAGGGAAATGCAAAAGCAATTTGTTATCATTTGGATTTTTTTTTCATTTTTGATTCACATGCAAGAGATGGGGATGGACGTAAAGAGTTGAATTATGTTCTTGAAATCTTTACCAACTTTTAACAGATTGTCAATATCATTGAAAATTTAGTCAGTATTTCAGGACTTCATGGGTCTCTTGTTATGTCTCATCGTACAAAAACTTAATACTGTAGTTAATTTCTTACTTATTTTTTATTACGTTTTTCATAGAATACATTTAAAAGCATTTGCACATTGTTTATATTTACAGTTGTTCTTTCTTTAATAAATAAGATATACAACAGAGTTGTATGGTTTATCTGCATTTTATCTTCTAGATATTTTTTTAAATTCAAACACACAAACAGTCCTTCAGACTAAGGAATACAATTCCACTGCGACGCAGTCTGGCCTTTCAGGCCTTTGATTTATCATTACCCCAGAATTGGTAAACATTTTTGTATTTTCTACTTCAGGTGTCCATGCTAAAGCTGCTCGAGTGTTGATACTTTTAGTCATACCAGGTCACCTCATATTTATGTACACCATCTCATTCATGAAGGCGGGGCACACCAGTATCACCTTTATTTTCTCCATCATGTACCTCACGGCTGCTGTTTTACAGGTAATGTATTAATTACCCTTAACTCTTTCTCCATCATGTATCTCATGGTTGCTGTTTTACAGGTAGCGTATTCATGACCCTTAAACTCGTGTCACTTAAAGCCCCTGAACGTCAATAGCAATAGGGTTGAAAATGATGATATTCCAAAAGATGTATTTGAGAAAATTTGTGGAAAATAAAAAAAACTCAAGAAGTAGTCTCTTAGTTGACTCTTTGTATTCTGATGGTCTTACCCAGCTAGGAGAACCAACAACATTGGTGTCTTCCTCAAACGTTGTGAGACGGGAATCTTAAGGATACTGACATACTGTTGATGTGATATTAAACCCTTACAATGATTAACATAATCATTATACATGTATATCGATATGAAATTAACAGTTATCATAGATTTTGTTTTTGCTTCAAGGTAATGAGTTTGTTTGAAATGAACAATTAGCAGGGAATTTGTCCTTGATTTAAGATGATGAGCTACATTCAAACATGTGTGTATAAAGTGAACAATTGGCAGAGATTTTGCCTTAGATTAAAGATGATGAGCTATTCAAACATGTGTGTATAAAGTGAACAATTAGCAGGGAATTTGTCCTTGATTTAAGATGATGAGCTATTCAAACATGCGTGTATAAAGTGAACAATTAGCAGAGATTTTGCCTTAGATTAAAGATGATGAGCTATTCAAACATGTGTGTATAAAGTGAACAATTAGCAGGGAATTTGTCCTTGATTTAAGATGATGAGCTATTCAAACATGCGTGTATAAAGTGAACAATTGGCAGAGATTTTGCCTTAGATTAAAGATGATGAGCTATTCAAACATATGTGTATAAAGTGAACAATTGGCAGAGATTTTGCCTTAGATTAAAGATGATGAGCTATTTAAACATGTGTGTATAAAGTGAACAATTGGCAGAGATTTTGCCTTAGATTAAAGATGATGAGCTATTCAAACATGTGTGTATAAAGTGAACAATTGGCAGAGATTTTGCCTTAGATTAAAGATGATGAGCTATTCAAACATGCGTGTATAAAGTGAACAATTGGCAGAGATTTTGCCTTAGATTAAAGATGATGAGCTATTCAAACATGTGTCTATAAAGTGAACAATTGGCAGAGATTTTGCCTTAGATTTAAGATGATGAGCTATTCAAACATGCGTGTATAAAGTGAACAATTGGCAGAGATTTTGCCTTAGATTAAAGATGATGAGCTATTCAAACATGTGTGTATAAAGTGAACAATTAGCAGGGAATTTGTCCTTGATTTAAGATGATGAGCTATTCAAACATGCGTGTATAAAGTGAACAATTGGCAGAGATTTTGCCTTAGATTAAAGATGATGAGCTATTCAAACATGCATGTATAAAGTGAACAATTGGCAGAGATTTTGCCTTAGATTAAAGATGATGAGCTATTCAAACATGTGTGTATAAAGTGAACAATTGGCAGAGATTTTGCCTTAGATTAAAGATGATGAGCTATTCAAACATGTGTGTATAAAGTGAACAATTGGCAGAGATTTTGCCTTAGATTAAAGATGATGAGCTATTCAAACATGTGTGTATAAAGTGAACAATTGGCAGAGATTTTGCCTTAGATTAAAGATGATGAGCTATTCAAACATGTGTGTATAAAGTGAACAATTGGCAGAGATTTTGCCTTAGATTAAAGATGATGAGCTATTCAAACATGTGTGTATAAAGTGAACAATTGGCAGAGATTTTGCCTTAGATTAAAGATGATGAGCTATTCAAACATGTGTGTATAAAGTGAACAATTGGCAGAGATTTTGCCTTAGATTAAAGATGATGAGCTATTCAAACATGTGTGTATAAAGTGAACAATTGGCAGAGATTTTGCCTTAGATTAAAGATGATGAGCTATTCAAACATGTGTGTATAAAGTGAACAATTGGCAGAGATTTTGCCTTAGATTAAAGATGATGAGCTATTCAAACATGTGTGTATAAAGTGAACAATTGGCGGAGATTTTGCCTTAGATTAAAGATGATGAGCTATTCAAACATGTGTGTATAAAGTGAACAATTGGCAGAGATTTTGCCTTAGATTAAAGATGATGAGCTATTCAAACATGTGTGTATAAAGTGAACAATTGGCAGAGATTTTGCCTTAGATTAAAGATGATGAACTATTCAAACATGTGTGTATAAAGTGAACAATTGGCAGAGATTATTTCTGCTTCTTACAGGGGATAATTAATGTCTATATATTGATGTAAAGTGATAACAGTTATCATTTATCTTTCAGGTGATAATACTGCTGTATATCGCTAACTGGATGGTCCACTTTATCTGGCGTAAGGGGGAAGACCCTGACAACGTGGCCATTCCCTATTTAACAGCTATCGGAGACTTGTTGGGCACCGCCTTTCTAGCCCTCGCTTTCCATATACTGTTCCTTATTGGCGACAGGGATGCAGATGTTGGAGATTAATTGTTATTAAGATATATGGCTGAATTTGTTTGTGATTTACATGACTAGTCACAAATTATCAGGAGCAACAGCATAAGACAAACCAATAATATGATATAATGGGAAATGGCATGATAATTATTATTATTTTATTTTTGGGCTAATTGTGAGAAGAATTATTGTGATAAATGATTAAGTTTCATTTTGTTCTTTTGTCACAATGGTTTATTTAGTCTATTAAAGTTTATATTTTGAAATGAGTTGTAATGAAGTGTTTTAGAAAAATCTCCAAAGACGGTTTAGATATACACTTTGTAAAAGTGAAAAAAAACTCGAGGTTGTTTATATGCCCAAACAATGGTTGTAATCTCGTTAACTCCAATTGTCTCAATTTATGTTTGTGGTTGAGACAATTTTTTTTAACCCTTTTCCTTAATAACTTACCTATTCATATAAATGTGAGTGTTTTACCAATCCAGTGCAGGAATAGTTTAAGTAACTGTTGTGAGAATCCTACATATTAACTTGTTCAGCGGCCAACATGGTGGTGGTCTCGGAACCCATATGATACCACTTGTTTTGTTGGAGTGTCCTTTGGCAAAACACTTCAGAGTCCTAGTCAATCACTGATAAATTCAGGAAAAACGTAACATAACTGAAGAATTGATGACATGGCATTGAACCCTTATATTAACAAATAATTGAGTAATTGACCTAACAACAGAACCATGCCCAATGTTTGTCTGAGTTGTTTTCACAATAACAGCTATTGAAAGAAATATTCATGTGCACACATGCATTTGTTTAGTGGAGTATTAAACTCACTTCCATTGGTTTAGCCATTATAAATGTTCATTTTGAGACGTTTTGTCGATAGGAAAATGGTTGGGACAAAAGGAGAAATAAATTGTATCTGGCACCTTTCTTGTTTTGTCACTTGGTTATCTTTAACAATATCCTGAAGGATATGTTAATAATTTTCATTATTATTGTCTCATGATGTTCTTTCAAGTTGGTCCAGTCCTAAAACCCCATTTGGGGAATGACTTATTGCAAGTTACAGTGGAGCAATCGAAATTTGCTCACCTACTCACAAATCTAGTCAAAGATATAAAAGCTAAATTTCTGTATAAAGGATTAACCCCTTTCTCCATAATTCTTCACATTAATCTGCCTGCTGCAAAAGTCTTTATTTATAAACAAATATAGAAAAAAGATAAATTGTTTCTGATGAGCAATTTATCCTTTTGTCACAATGGTTTTCTACCATATGGTAGAAAGAAAATGTGTGTTTGTTTTTTTTATGCTATTTTATGTTTATCTGGTGTTGCTTTCAATTGGTCACATGTTTTCTTATGAGACAAATGCCATAACAAGTGACTCATTTACTCATCATAATGAACAAGTCGAGGGTTCAGTGCAAGACTATAGTAAGTGCTTCATGTTTATGAAGGAATTAACTATAGTCCTGCATTGAACCCTAGAAAAAGTTTTTGTTTCTATATACCAGGACTTGTCTGTGTTAAGCTAAGGGAAAGGGTTACAACTTTGTGCTTTCTGTTGCATAATTTTTATTTTCTTATTTTTTTACAAATACTTCCAAATAGAGGGCTCAGTGCCAGACTATAATAAGTCTCACAAAGTCTTTCACGTTTGTGAAAGACTTTTTATAGTCTTGCATTAAACCTTCACAATATTTTAGCAATAGACTTTTAACTTACAAATTGTCCAAGTTTATTTCATTAATTCTGTCATTAAAAGTGGAGACATAATTTTTTTTTATCAATGCTTTATTTTTTTTTTGAACTGAAAGAATTATTCCATACTTTAGATACTTGTTATTGATCCACTGCTTTCAATCTTAATTACATAGCCTGTTTATAAATTATTTGATATAAGAACACATTGTTACGAAAGAAAAAAAGCTTTTTGCAAGTGATTTTTCCTTTTCGATAATAGATGAGGATAAATGACTGCAAAGGAAAATTTTGAAGAAAAAGCAGTATCCTTGACTGATAAATAAATACTTATTTTGGCTTCTTATATCGACCTAAGTTCACATAAACCCATCCAGAAGATTATGCTTTACTAAGCGTTCAATACAAAGCTAAAGCAAGTCTGTCACAAAAGTTGATATGATTTAATAATAAACAATTTTTGCTCTAAAACAAGCTTTCATGCTTTTATGAATGGTCAACAGTTGAAAATATTGAACCCAGACCCTAGTTTATAGTTTCTGATTGGTCAATTTCCAATGAAATTCGACTCTAGGATAACAAGTATTCTTATTGGAGATTCCAACAAGCCAGAATGAACCAATACACATGAAGAAAATGAATGCTGTTCACACTCAATGCTTTATTAGACAATCTATTACAGATATGAGCTTCCTATTGCATGTTTCACCCCCCATTGTAAATAATCACTATAGCACTTTAGATGAATGATACATTCCAGTTCTAGAAATGTACAGGGGCCTGTTTTACTAAACAACTTACGGAAAATGTTTGCGTAAGTTATAATTAATAAACATGGATAGTATCTTCAATGAAAGTACAATGTGGCACTTCATTGGGAGCGTCTCGGAGAGACGATTCCAATGATGTGGCACTTTGCAATATTGCTTCGTCCAATATTGAAATAAGAGGAATTGTTGTTTTAGACTTACGCAAATCTTAAGCGTAAACTATTTAGTAAAACGGTACCCAGATACTTAATATCATAGGGGTCTATCTTTATCCTGGGGATATACTAGTACATTATACAGTACAATCCCATGGTAAATATAGACCCCTATGCTTAGTATTAAAATCGAAATGATGGTCTACGTTTGACAGTTGTCTGCTGATTTTGAATCCGTTTCATATCTTGCTGCAGATGGTTTGAGCAATTCTGCAGTGACAATTACTATGTTTCAAGCCAAGATTCAATCCATTTATTTTAAGGCATGCTACAGCAATGAACAATTGGTTTAAAGCCATGCTACAGCTATAACCAGTTGGTTTTAAGTGATGCTGCAGCTTCAATCAGATGATTTCAAGCTATGCTGCTGCTATAACTAGCTAGTTTCAAACTAAGACTTAGCTTTGATCAATGATTTCAAGCCATGCTGCAGGTAAAATCAATTGATTTCTAGCCATGCTGCAGCTATAATCAGTTTATTTTAAACCATCCTGCAGCTATAAATAGCAAGTTTTGAACCATGCTGCAGGTTCAACAATTTGTTTACAAACCATGCTGCACCTTTAATCAATTGATTTCTAGCCATGGTGCAGCTATCATCACTTTATTTTAAGCCATGCTGCAGCTATTATTAGTTTATTTAAGGCATGATGTAGCTATAACAATCTGGTTGTATGCCATGCTGGGGGGTACAATGAATTGCTTTCTAGCAATGCTGCAGGTAAAATCAATTGATTTCTAGCCATGCTGCAGCTATAATCAGTTTATTTTAAACCATCCTGCAGCTATAAATAGCAAGTTTTGAACCATGCTGCAGGTTCAACAATTTGTTTACAAACCATGCTGCACCTTTAATCAATTGATTTCTAGCCATGGTGCAGCTATCATCACTTTATTTTAAGCCATGCTGCAGCTATTATTAGTTTATTTAAGGCATGATGTAGCTATAACAAACTGGTTGTATGCCATGCTGGGGGTACAATGAATTGCTTTCTAGCCATGCTGCAGCTATGATAAGTTGGTTTTAAGCTGCAAAGTCATGCTGCAGATAAATTCAGTTGGTTTTAAAGGACTTGAGGTTTTCCAAGGTCAGCCCATTCCATTTATGTTTTTTTTTTCTATGGTGACTGTTATATTTACATATTCTTGACAGAGGTCTTTTACTCAGACAGTTGGCAACTGTCATTGTGGGTTGGCTTGAAACAGCAGGATTAATCTTTTCAGCAGAGACTCTGCTACTGTAAAGTTCATATTTAAGTGTTCAATCTCAGAAGAAATTTGAGAAAAAATTATTGTCAGACCTAGGTTTGCATTGAGCAATATTCCTTCTCTCAAAGTGATTTCTGAAGTTTTTTTGTTTAACATGTTCTTATCTGTTACTTCATGTATATATACTCAATTGAATGCACCTGGAGCAGAGAAATTAACCCTTTGAATGCTGGGCAATTTTTTAAAAATAGATTTTTGTGTCATCTGCTTTTCAAAACCTTAAATCTTTGTTTAATTTTGATAATGAAAGATACTTAGGGTAGCAAACAGGTTGGATTACAGGCCAGCCCAAAATTATTTGGCAGCTGGCCTGGATTTAACCTGTTTGCATAAGCATAAAGGCGGTTCTAGCACTATAAGGGTTAAAGAATTACCACAACAAGAGAAGAATTTGGGACTAATGAGCAATTTCTCCTTTTTTGTCAACGATTTACCCAACCGCAAAAATAGTTTTCCTTTGTAATTTTTATTTTATAGTCATTATCAACCATTCACAAAATCCCATAACAAAGAATTATTCATGTATATTTTGATTGATGGGTCAGTTTGAAGGGACTTAATATTTCCCCCATAGGTACCAGGTATCAAAAGACAATCTGTATTGTACTATATGTATACAGTGATGTCTCGTTAATCCGAACATGTCCGTTCCCAACAAAATGTCAGGATTACCGCATCATCCAGACTAATGAAGCAGAGTATGTTCTTATACACATTAAGACATAAACGGTCTGTATGCACATGTATAGTTATAACCCTTAAGCAAACGCCAAATTGTCGACCGTCCCAATTTGAAAGTTTGCAGATGACAGTTCAAAATGTGATGGAATTCAAAATTAATCTTCTGTTATGGCAGAAAACATTGTTGGTCAAGGAGAAATTGCTCGTCACGAGCAATTTCTACTTTACCCACCATGTTTTCAAAAGTCGTCTGCAACAAATTGGTCAAATAATTCCGTTCCCTTACAATTTCGTACGGATAGAGAGACATCCGGTTAATCGGGGTCCGGATAAACGTGGCTTCACTGTATTTGTATATAGTACCATACACAATTTGTATTGTTACTGGAACCTATGATTTCCCCTATGCATACTTTATATTTCATGTTCAATTAGATATATTTAAACAATGATATCAAAATTATGATTATGGGTCCATCTCTATGTAAATGTAAGTGTTATGCTTTTTGACAAAAATCAAGAATTTGTAATTTCTAAACATATATTTTCACAAAACGTAAAACCCCCATGTTAACAAAAAAGGTATCATTAATGGAAACTTTGAACCAATATTGATATACAAATATAAACTTGTTATAAATTCTGATGGTTTTAAGCTTTAATTTAAGTGCTATTTACATATTCTTTGTTGCTGAATATGAATTCAACCTTTACAATGATTGAAAAACAAAAGATTATCCACATGAAGTAGACACTTGTTATGAATAATGTAAAGTGGTAAAGATATCTGTGGTAGTTTATTTACTTGTGTCATAATAGTATTGATATTTAAAACCAGTTTCAAGTTTTAGCACAACTATTCGAAGAATAAGCAGAGTTTTTCTACTCATTCGGGCTCTGTTGTCACATTATAGTCAAAGTTTTACATTTGAGTGAGTATTTCATTAACTACTGAATTTTGGTTTGAGTTTGACATGTAATTTTTTTTTATCGAATAAACAACTTTAGGTAATAAATTGAAACTTCAATCCATGTGGTTGGGGTCATAATAAAAAGTCACTGATTAAGTTTCGTATATCTGGTTATCATTTCAAGGAAATATTACCAATTTTTGTACTCAGAAAAACTTTGTAAACGTTTTGTGTGCATCTTAGTATTTTAGAAACAAACTAATGTTCTCCCAACATTCCTTTCCAACATTCATCGAATGATTGAGCACAATGTTTTATTGACATGTCTTGTTTGTCAAATTATTAATATGAATCAATGATTTATATAAATCATTACATTTAATGACACATCTCCTAAATGTTGTCTTATATTCCTATATTTGATGGTCCGGGTAATTAGTCAAATTACGTTTTTTCAAAGTTAACAGTGCCACAGGCCTTTTTCAATTAGGGCTTGGTTTAGAATAATCCCGAAAATGGAAATGAATTCACAAGGTTTCTGTAGGGCAACTGTTTCTTACCCCAACTATCATTTCATCAACAGGACCTAAATGCTTGTAGGGCAACTGTTTCTTACCCCAACTATCATGTCATCAACAGGACCTAACTGCTTATTCTTTCAGATAACACATGTTAGAATAACTGGGACTTGCCTTTAGATGGATAATTGCTAACATACTTCTCTTTTCTTATCTTGTTGATATGGTTTTATTTCACTGGATAAATGCTAAAATACTTTACATGTCTTTTCTTATCTTGTTCATATGATATTATTTGTCCTATACTTAAGGTGCTTTAATTAGAGAAAACATCTTAAAGGGTATTGCTTAATTGATGTGTTCAAATATGCTTTAAGAATTTCACATTTTTATCAGAATTTGATAAACATATCTGCTTTGAATTTAACACATATTCTTCACCATTATACATGTATAACATTATTACATGATGTTGCCAATCCTTTAAAGAGACTACCGTAACTCAGAGACTTGTGCTATGAAAGAAATAAGCGTTAAATAATTGATATCAACAATCATTGAGGCAATGAGCGATTTCAACTTCTTTACTTCATAATTACTGGAATCCCGTGATTTTGTTCTAAGAAGCAATTTCTGTTTTTGGAATGCCTTTTTTACTGGGAAATTCTAAGTCGTTCAATATGAAAAGTATGTTAATGATGAAAAATTGGTATCAATCCCTTTACCAAATGCAACACTTTTCGACTGTCCCAAATTGAAAGAGTTTGCAGACAACATTTCAAAATGTAATGAAATTGAAATTGAAAAAATATCTTCTGATAAGGGCAGAAAACATCGTGGGAAAAGGAGAAATTGCTCTTTAGGAGTAATTTCTCCTTTTCCCACAACGTTTTCTAGAGTTGTCAGCATCACACTGGTCAAATGTCACTATTGTTTGGTGATGGGTTATAAAAGATATGATTATTGTAAGCTTAGTGATGGACACTCTATAGTTACTGGTATGCACCAAAGTTGAATAAAGGGTTGATTCTAAAGAGATTATCTATGAATTTGATTTCTATTTTCTGTTTTATGTCTTAACCAACGAAATGTAGATGATAGTTAATATATTGAAATGTTTTAATATAAATGTTGAATGTTTATCATGAATAAATCTACCATAGGTGACAATGTTGTTGTTTTTTGTGTGTGTGTATTTTTTTCATCCCTATATTGAAGATGGCCAAACAGATAACTTTAAACCATTCCATCATATGAGATATTATGATGGTTTCTGAAGAGCAAAAGCAGACGACCCTGATAAAACTCATTATTTTTGTTTTGAATTGTAAAACGTGACAAAAGGAGAAAATGCGCATTGCAATCAATTTCTCCTTTTGCCACAGTTGTCTGCAAAATATCTTGTGGAAGATGTGTCTGAAACAATCATAATAGAGTCATGGGTTAAAATTGCTCTTGATGAGCAATTAATCCTTTGCCAGAGCAGTTTCTAAAGTCATTTGATGTAGATGGGTTGAGCCAAATCAATATGGGTTGAATACATTTACGTAAACAGTCACTTGAAACTGATTTTACTTTTAACCCCTTTTTATGGGTTTTACATCACATCAACATCATTTCAGTTATGTAGCGATGCCCGACTCTTAATGATGGAGGAAGACCCCATACTCAACTGCCCATAAGGGCTGGTCAAGGCGGGTAGAACCATCGGCATTCCTTAAGTCAGTCAGGAGACTGCCTCTCATGAAAATCCATATCCCTCTCAGGATTTGAACCCACGCGGAGAGGGGCCATGTGATTTCAAGTTCTGTACTCTAACCACTAGGCAACGGAGGCCCCTTTTTAACCCTTTGCCAAATGCAACATTTTTCTCTGTCCCAAATTGAAAGAGTTTGCAGACAACATTTCAAAATGTGATGTAATTAAAAAATAATCTTCTGATAGGGCAGAAAACATTGTGGGAAAAGGAGAAGTTGCTTATTAAGAGCAATTTCTCTTTTTCCCACAATGTTTTCCTGAGTGATCTGCAACAAACTGGTCAAATGTCGTTATTGTTTGGTAATGGGTTAAAATCAAATGTTGATTCTAAAGTCATTCCCATATAGACAGTTTATCAGATTTCCCGTAATGGCAATCTATGTTTGATCCAGTTTGAAAACAACAGACGTCAAAAAAATAAAATGTCCAGAAAAAATACATTATAATTTTGAATGAATACTTGTCTTAAACATAAACAAATTGCAAATTTGATTTTTCTTCTGCAGATGTGGAACAGTAAGGTTTTTATTTTGTTTGTTTGGTGTTTAATGCCATATCAATATTTTTCAATCATGTTCCGACTATCCACTATCAAGCTGTACTAGACTAGAGCCATTTACCAAAAAGTTTAGTGGTACATGTTTGCCTATGTTCTGTATTTACTGCATCAGTTTTAACTCATTTGTTTCACGTCGATTATGACAAAAGCTTCAAGCTTATTAAATTCACTCTCAATGACAGCTTATTTGATACCAAACCAGTACTCGCCCAAATTGAGCACTTGTCCCGGTAATTTTCACCTTGCCTAACAGGGCTCTAACCTAGGACCCTAGATACAAGAGGCTGACACTCTTTCTATGGCATTACATTGATGGGTAATACTACTTAAACAAATGTAACATAAAACTTTAAGCTTTTTAAGTACTTTTATTAATACATTATATAGAATCATTAAAATGATTGACCATAAAATAACACAAAACAAGGGATAATCGATACAAATAAACACAAAATAGGGATACACTATGTGAAAAGTATAGTCCCTATAACACAAAATGTATGTTATAAAAAAATAACATAAACAATGAGAAACAAAATCACCATGACAAAAGAAGAAATTGCCTTTTAAATGCTTTTTTTGTCTCAGGAAATTTGTTTCAAACATTGTCTGCTGTCGAGGCATATAAAGCAAGGGTGAAAGTTGAAGAATTTCAAAAACTTGAAATCTGTAGTTCATTATCCTGTAAAGGCATGTATGCTATAGCCTTTTATAGGGACAAAAAGTCTCAAACACCTGAAATTCAGGAATAATCCTGAACACTTTCACCCATGATAAAGTGAATTGTACACAAGAAAAGGGATTAACCCAAAGGGGCATAAAACTAAAATCAAGATTTTACAAGAAAAAAAACCTGGTATAATTTTCTTGAAATCAATAGCAAAGCTACTATACTTCGTGAGTAACATTGCATTATGGCCCTTAGTCCATCTGTGAAATTTCAATTCATTCCCTTCAGTTGTACTTAACCCTTTACCAAACGCCAAATTTCCCACTGTCCGAATTGAAAGAGTTTTCAAATCAAATTTCAAACAGTGATAAAATTGAAACGCAATCTTCTTAAAGGGTAGAAAACATTATGGGAAAAGGAGAATTTGCTCGTTGCGAGCAATTTCTTCTTTTCCCACAATGTTTTTCCAGAGTTGTCTGCAACAAACTGGTCAAATGTCGTTATTGTTTGGTAAAGGGTTAAGACATCAACTAGCACACCAAACTTTAACAACAATTTTTTAAGCACAAAGGTGGCATGTTTTTTTAAAATCAAAGCCAAAGTTGTGGAACTCGGTCAGGGACCTTACATTATAACCTTGAACACATGTGTGAAGTTTCAGCCCATTTCATAATAGTAAATGAGATACAAATTTGCATGTAAAATTTAAACAAACGTGACGCCAAAGCCCATGTGAATAGTATAGTTGTACTAATCTTGAAATAGTGGTGCTAAAAAGAACGTAAAATTTTCAACAAAGAAAATATTTTATTGTAAGAAAAGAATAATATAAAAATTCTTTAAAATAAAATCAGATTAATAAAAAAACTCAACTCCCATTGACATAACTATTGCCAAACAATTTGGATTAAAAATAAAGTAAAAAAAATTTCAAACCTAGTTTCTTAAAATGTAAATAAGAGTGGACAAGCCCGAAAAAACAAGCTTAATTCCATCATTCAAGGGCCATAACTCCCAAGTTTATTTCGTGATCATGCCAGATATAAATCTTCGGCAAAATTTCAAGGCAAAAAACACTTTCATAAAGTTTAAGATCTTTTCGAATGAGAGAGCAGATAAAATAATGTCACATACATACATGTGTAAAACAACATGTCTTGATAAAGATTAACTACCACTTTAAATGGTACAATACACGAACATTTAAAAACTTAAAGGTACTTGTTCATAGATGTGAAAAAACTTGGACATCAGAATTGTATTCCTTTAGAACTGTATAGCAGCTGTACTGTTGTATGAGATGTTTTTTTTTAAAAAACATTGAAAGTAAACTAGCTTTGTATTTAATTAAGTACGTATTCAGATCCAAAAGCGTTGCAACGGTTTTAAAATCCATTGTATACCGTCTGTTAGTACTTCGATACATTGACAAATTTTGAATTGATTTGGTGTTTAGAAGCTATTTTTCATTCAATATCAAACCAAAATACAAAACCTGTTTTGTTTCAATGACGTTTAATTTTGACTTGCAAATTGTCTCAAACGTGAACAAGCACCTTTAATTTTAACCAATTTAAATGCATTTCTGATGAAATAACTTGGTATTGCAACTTTGTTGCAAATGTGATTATTGGGTCACACACCAAAGTCTTTTGTAGAGCTAAGACTGAAAACTAATCAGGAAAAAAACCCTACATTTCTATAACAATTGGGTTATACACTACAGTATAATACTTTCATCATGTAACTGTACATTTAAGATTGTGTGACCAAAACAAAACTATATGTAATAGTCAAATGCCAATATCTTCTCAAGTCAGGAAGGATTTAGAGTTAACCCTTACAGTGCTGGAACCAACTTCATGCTTATTCAAACAGGTTAGATCCAGACCAGCCGCCGCCAAGTAAATTGGCGGCTGGCCTGTGATCTAACCTGTTTGCTACTCTGAGTATCTTTCTTCATCAAAAATCAGGGAGACATTTAAGGTTTTGGAAAACAGACAACACAAAAATCTATTTTTAGAGAATTACCCTGCATTCTAAGGGTTAAAAACCAATTACAAATTTCTGATTAGATGATTCTAATGAGTACCAACAACATAAATATTGAGTAATACATGTAAATTACAGATCTGTTCATTAAAAAGACACAGAATTCTGCCATTTACCTATAAAATATCCTTCTTTAGATGCATTAAAAAATGATTATCAATGAAGAAAGTGAAACACAACCAACAAGTTGCTTGAAAACCCATTACCAAAGGCATGTAACAAAATTAATTAAAGCCAGATTCCAAAACTCATGACTTATCCTAGTTTCCAGGATACGGAGGCGGTTCCATGGACTTCATTGGATACATCTCCATGGGAGGAGCTAAAATGAAAAAAGAAGGTTTTCCTTGTAAATAAGAGATAACAGTGCCATTGGGCACCTTATTAGCTACATTTCCATGAGAGGAGCTAAAAGTAAACAAAAATATCCATTCCCTTACAAACAAGATATGGAGGCATGGCCAGGCACCTTATTGGCTTAATTTCAATAGGAGGAGCTAAAAGAAAACAAAAGTATCTACTCCCTATTGGAAAAGAAATAGAGACACATTGTCTACATTACCATATAATAGGAGAAGCTAAAAGAAAACAAATGTATCCCTTCCCTTACAACCAAGATAAGGAAGTGTGGCAAGGCACCTTATTAGCTACACTTCCATGGGAGAAGCTAAAGGAAAACAACAGTAATTATTCCCCAGTGAATAAGACAAGGTGTAGCAAGGCACAACATTTGCTTCTTTTCCATGAGAGGAGCTTAAAGAAAACCGCGGTTATTATTCCCTAGTGAATAAGACTTGTAAGGAAGTACAGCAAGGCATAACAAAGGCTACAATTCCAAGACAGGAGCTAAAATGAAGTGTTTTGCTTGTAATTTGAGTAAGGTTTTAAGGTGTTGTCAGGCACCTTATTGGCTACATTTCCATAGGAGGAGCTAAAAGAAATCAAATTTAATTATTCCCTTACAAACAAGATATGGAGGTGTGGCCAGGCACCTTATTGGCTAATTTTCCGTAGGAGGAGCTAAAATAAATCAAATTCAAATATAACTTTACAAACAAGATATGAAGGTGTGGCCAGGCACTTTTTTGACTATGCTATGGGAGGAGCTAAAAGAAAACAAATGTAATTATTCCCTTACAAACAAGATATGGAGGTGTGGCCAGCCACTAGCTCGATGGTAGAAGCTACAAACGAAAAATAAAAAATAAAATATTTATTGTCTAGTCATTTAGACATCAGGGCAGAACCACATTAGCGACATTCATATGAACTCATCAGCTTTATCCAATGAAAACACCTCTGACATAATATGAAACATGAAATATTTTTCTTCTAGCAAGACTACTTTCATTGTAGATTCATTTTCAAATAAAAATGCAAAATGCCATATCTAGACAGTCATTTGATTAAAGAAAGATATCTCCCAAATTATAATCTCACTATAACATATGAGTTACCGACCAAAATAATGGTTCTAAATAATGTTCAATACTTCAAATTCCTTTGTACTACTCAATGTTGAAGCTCTTATCAAATGTGTTTCTATCCGAGATATCTAACACAACACTTTTTAACCCTACACTTAGATAGGCGGTGTTTTTCTAAGGTCACAGAAATGACCTGGTAGCCCATGAGAGGAGCTTGAAGAAAGATAATGCCATTATTTCCTTTCATGTAGAGGAACAAGCAATACATTTGATACATGTTATACACACGGGATAAATGGAAAGGGAAAAGGAAATATTCCTTAGTTATGTGAGATCAGAATCCATCATCACAATTGATAAGTCAACTTTTGTTCATGCCTTGGATAAAAGACATCTGTTTTCAGTAAGAAAAAAGGTAATTTAGTAAAGCCTTGCCCTCAATCAGTTTTGTCGAGGCTAAAAGTTTGGAACTACTCTCTACCCGTAAAGAATTGTGTGGCTAGAGAAGACACTCATGACCTTTGAAAAATGATACTTTTTAATCTATACTGAGTAATATCATCTTGTTAAGGTCCTAGCACAATAAAGGTCTATCCTTGAAATGCAAGCCTTATATCAAACAGTTTTCATGGTCTCGAGTATGAACTAGATTCTATTTGTATAGAATTCTTAAATTTGAATAGGTTTTTTCTACCTCCTTTGTTCACATGCATTACAAACATGTCAACATTCCAACTTACCGGAAGCCATTGGTGACTTTTCTGAAGCAGAAGCTGTCTGGTACCCTGCATAGCCTTGCTGTGCAGCAGGAGGGTAACTGGCCTGCTGTTGTGGAGGGTAACCAGTCTGCTGCTGAGGATGATACCCAGCTTGTTGCTGTGGAGGGTAACCAGTCTGCTGTCCAGGCGGGTAACCAGTCTGTGATGGATAGCCTTGAGGCTGGTACCCACCTTGTGGCGGGATGTACTGTTGTTGCTGGGGTGGATAGGCTGCTGGGCAGGTTGCTATAAATAGCACAAGATGAGTTAGCTTCCAATGTGTCATTGCATGAATCTTTTTCCAGGCCAAAATGAAAGCAAAAACAGACTAAGTGTTGTTTTGTATGTTTAATTGGATAAAAAAGAGAGATTAATCGCTTTTAAAAATGACTATCTCACAAATCTAGATCATGGATTTCTTAAGAAACATAACACAAGATTACTGACAGTTTCAAACCCCAATTCAGATTGAAATACATGTAAATTTACTGTATAAACACAATCTAATTCTGCTTTATATTACTTTTCTACAGGGTGTATCATAATATAGCAGTATAGTTGTTGTGCAGTTTTAAAGGAGTGAACCTTCCAATTTAAACCAAATTTTCTCACTTCTAAAAACAAACACCTTAAAAGTAACATCAAAAATCAGTATCACCTTGCGTGGTTGTTGTAGCCAAGGCCATTGGCGGGGATCTGTAAACAGTGCCTGCTGAGGAGCGTTGTCGTCGGCAACAGCAAACAATGACAACAACAACCAGGATGATCATAATTACTATGCAACCAACAACAATGCCAATCACTAGATACACACTAGTCTTAACGATGGAGGGTACATCACTGAAATCTGAAATTAAAAAGTTAAAATACTTTAGAATTAAATAGATTAGATCTACTTCCATTAAAAACAAAAAAAGAATTATCAGCATTCATTTCTTAAATGAGAGAGAGAGACCCAAGGCCATTTTTACTGCAGTGGGCAAGGTTTTCGATTTAGCTCTGCCTACTGCTGACTGCCAGCTTAGCTAGATATGGTTTATCCCATTACCAAACAATAAGGACATTTAACCACTTTGTTGCAGAAGACTCTGGAAAACATTATGGGAAAAGGAGAAACTACTTGCAACAAGCAATTTTTTCTTTTCCCACAAGGTTTTCTGCACTATCAGAAGATGATTTTTCAATTTCATCACATTTTGAAATGGTGTCTGCAAACTCTTT
Organism: Cerastoderma edule; assembly: GCA_947846245.1. NCBI lineage: Eukaryota > Metazoa > Mollusca > Bivalvia > Cardiida > Cardiidae > Cerastoderma > Cerastoderma edule. The sequence continues at coordinate 4,574,998 of OX401413.1, read as the reverse complement.
CAATTTGGGACAGTCGAAAATTTGGCATTTGGTAAAGGGTTATCACTGTGCGCATAAATGTATAAAGCATGCATGTTTTTGTTCCTCGAGAGATATAGAAAAAATATCCTACAAAACCACCTGTTTTGGGTCTGCTTTTATCAATTCCTTTTAGGGTCTGAGAACAATACAAACACTTGCCTAGACTTGAGGAAGACTTGAGATAAACCTTTATCTTCAAGGGTGAAGACCAATTGATGTCTGTTCCATCAACAAGAGCAACATCCATTCTCGAACTGTAGGGACAGTATTCTTCATAGACATCCGACGATGAAGTTGAACAGTCTATTTCCTGTAAAATATTATATCAACAGCATACTAGCGTTCAGAAAAATAGACTGGAAAGCGGGGGTATTTGGGAATAACGAAAACAAGATTTTACCAAAAACAACCGAAAACAAGATTTTCAGCTTTTTGTATCTTTTAATTCAACCCAGAAAATCTCTAGAGTTAAGTTTAACACATTCTTTTTGGGTAAATTGAAAATACAAAAAGCTGAATTAAACTTTAATAACACAAAATTATTTTCTGAAATTTTGCCAAATAATACATTTTTCATCTTTGTAACGAGAAATAATGAATAACAGTTACTAAGTATAACCGTTTGTCCACTGAATCTTGTTTTCGGTTGAAAAATCTTGTTTTCAGTTGTTTTCGGTAAAAATCTTGTTTTCGGTAATCCCAATTACCGGAAAGCGGTCTCTCATCTATCGAATATAGACCCCTTGTAGTACAAATCTACCAGCATAAACAGCATACTGTCCTTAGAGATGTTAGTTTACTGATATTCAAACCAACTGTCGGCCGTGATACAAAGTTTCCTTCATGGAAATATTGGTTAAAATGATTTGAAATTAAAATTTTGACAACATTTGATATATATCAGTGAATAATTGAAGTCTGATAAAGCGCTGTCTGCTTCGAAAAGCAATGTCTCAGAGGAAACAGCAATGTCCTTCTTGTTATTGTTGTTGTTGTGTTCTTGAACATTGAATTCCAACCAATCAAATTGCTCAGGATTTACAGACTGCCCGTTTGTTTTCTTGTTGAACATAGTGGAGCCAGTAGACAGCGGGGAACCAGTCTATCAGAAAAACTGCAAAACTGGTTAAAATGAGATATAAATCATGATAGAATATGTTGAATCATAGTGAAACACCACAAGATTATGACAATATAAAACTTGCACTATTTATTGTCTATATTTCAAAGTGCTATTTTCACAAATAATGTACCCACCTATCTAACTTTATTGTTTACATTCGAGTAACATCTTTAAAAGCAAAAAGAGCTCAGATTAATAAGTTACAATCATCTGTTAAGAAAAGTCCTGTGAAACGCATTAAAATAATGTCATTTATCCAATACCAACAACGTGAACATTCATATTGGAGAATTTCTTGGGTTTCAGTTGTTCCCAACGTTTCTTGGCTGACCTTGTTTTATAAGACAAATAACGATCATTTTTCTGAATATAATATTAGCTCTGAGGGTCTGCAAGCTTGTAATGGGCGGAAGATCTCAAAACCTTGGCAACACATTTGGATCTTAATACATATTAATTCACTGTATAGAGGCTCTTAAAACTTAAATACAAACTAATTTCGCTTCCTTTGACAATTCTTTGGTGCCAATCATACAGTGGTGCAGCTGTTGAAGAGGTTTAAATACAATTACCAGTAAGTTCTGCCTTTCAAAATCCCCAACATCTGTTCAAGAAGCAGCTTTAAATGAAACTGACTTACCCTTTCTGGTAATGATGTGTAGAAATGTGAGTGATATTTCACTTTGACACCCCCACATAAATCTCCTTTCTGCGTAATAAATGAAATGGACTTACCTTATCTGGCAAAGATGTGTAGAAATGTGAGTGATATTCCACTTTGACACCCCCGCATAAGTCTCCTTTCTGCGTAATAGCTACGCAAATTCTACTCCCGTAAAGATCGTCATCCTCGCGTAATTTCAAAATACATGGATCCGTGATGTAGGCACCAGAGTAGATAAATTCGAATGAGTCACCCGCTGATACTCGATACTCATTATCGCAGACAATTCTCTTTTCTTCAGTATCAGCTGAGGCTAAAAGGATGGATGATTTCGACACTGTATTTGATTTGCCTCCAGAGAATTTTGGGAACAGTTTGACAGTTTGAAGGGACTTACGCAGAGATTTGTGCTCTAAGAGTAATATATATAAAAAATTTGAGATGTACAATCTTACGTTACTATAGAGATATATATTGTCGTTACAGCAGGGTCAAAAAGTGAAAATTTAAAATCTGTTTTTGTATAGCGTTTAATGGAACCCCTGAGTTTTAAGTCGACAAACTTAACCACTTTGCCACGCAGGACCCCTTTTTTCTTGAATTTGAATCAAGCCTGGGTCTGTTAATTTTGGGAAGATGTATTGATGAAATTGCTGAATTGCAAGTAGGGCTGTGATGGGTACTCGGTTACCCGGGTTCGGGCCGGGTACAGCCAACTACCCGGTAGCCAATCACTACCCATTACCCAACATTATTTTAACCTGGGTTAAAAGTAAATGTGAGAATAAGCACTCATTGACAAGTGAATCAGAAGTTTCGAAATCCCAAACTAGGAATCATTTATCCCCAACCATTTTCTCAACATGTACAAATATGTCACACACACTATTCTCTCCAACTTAAAGGCTGCTCATAAACTATCGAAATTATCAACATCTTTATATTCAGATCATCGCAGTAAGTCACAAGTGCCTTGAACCATTACTCATGCCCATTCTTCATTTGAACAGTAATCTAAGGGAGGGAAAATCAATGGGTCTAAGGGGGAATAATATTGGCTCGGGAAGCCACAGGTAATACCCCCTCGGGTACACGAGCAGGGATTTACAGGACGCAAAATCTTGAGTCTTAATACGCATAAATCATTAGGTAGGACCCCTCAATTCACTACACCTGCGTCCACTGGGATGCAGCCACGTTGGTTATGCCTTTCATTAAAATCCAAAACTATGCAAGTCCAAACTACAAAGGCTAACTCTTTCTCTCTACCATAATGGTTCGGGTTTTCCCATATTTCGTTATAAGACGCTTGTCACTCAATGGTTTCTCTTACAATCAACCGCGCTTATGACTTGGATGATATCAATCAGTCTGATTTTTAAAATGTCAAAACTGGGCGACCTGATTACTTATTTCAGTTAAAGAAAAGCAGAAAACGACAAAGAACCATCTCCTAACGGTAATTGGGGGTCAGAAAAGGCCAAACAAGCTACAAAACCAGTCCCCAAAAAAGATTGGAAATTTCTTTCGATCTGGTATGATCATTTATATAAAAAGACAGGACCCCCATTTTCAATGATGGGACCCCCAACATTATCAAAGTTGACTCCCAAGGACCCCCAACAATTCAGTTTGATGTAAAACCCTGACGGGTAGTAAATTGCTACCTGTCCCAGCTCTAATTGCAAGAGTTTAATTTTAATGAGGCAATATACTCAGAGAAGCAAACAGGTTAGATCACAGGCCAGCCGCCAATTTACTTGGCGGCCTGCCTGGATCTATCCTGTTTGCATAAGCATGAAGCCAGTTCACTCTAGCGATATAAGGTTTAATATTGAAAAAATGGCATTCTTTCTTAAAAGGGTTACTCATATCATTAGCTGTTACTTTCAATTTGCAACAGTCACAATTTCCAATAAGGATGCCTCCTTATTATTCACCAAACTCTCATTTCTGACACAATCTGCTGGATAAATTCAATCATACCTGTTACCAAGAGGGTCAGAAGGCTGACATACTGTAGAAATGTCATGCTTGCGGATAACACAGATTCACGATGTTGTGTTAGCTTGAGTCTTAATCCAGCTTACTCAATCCTACAAGGTAGGGCACATCTTTCTAAACAGAATAAACAAAGAACAGAAACTTATTGATGTAATATAAGATATTCAATGAACAATATTGAGTTTGTCAACTTCTTTTTTCTAAAAGTACATTCAAGTATTTCTTTCTGTACCTTTGGTACTTGGAAGAGTACAACAAAGTACCCCTGCATACTAAGAGTACCAGGGTACTTTGTAGTATATTTTAGAGTATTCTGGGTTACATTGTGGTATACTTGAGAGTACCTGGGTACTTTGTAGTATATCAAAGAGTATACTGGGTACTTTGTGGTATACTTGAGAGTACCTGGATACTTTGTAGTATATCAAAGAGTATACTGGGTACTTTGTGGTAGACTTGAGAGTACCTGGGTACTTTGTAGTATATCAAAGAGTATATTGGGTACTTTGTGGTATACTTGAGAGGAGTACCTGGGTACTATGTAGTATATCAAAGAGTATACTGGGTACTTTGTGGTATACTTGAGAGGAGTACCTGGGTACTATGTAGTTTATCAAAGAGAATACTAGGTACTTTGTGGTATACTTGAGAGGAGTACCTGGGTACTATGTAGTATATCAAAGAGAATACTAGGTACTTTGTGGTATACTTTAGAGTCCCCTGGGTACTATGTAGTTTATCAAAGAGTATACTGGGTACTTTGTGGTATACGTGAGAGTACCTTGGTACTTTGTAGTATATCAAAGAGTATACTGGGTACTTTGTGGTATACTTGAGAGTACCTGGGTACTTTGTAGTATATCAAAGACTATACTGGGTACTTTGTGGTATACGTGAGAGTACCTGGGTACTTTGTAGTATATCAAAGAGTATACTGGGTACTTTGTGGTATACTTGAGAGTACCTGGGTACTTAGTAGTATATCAAAGAGTATACTGGGTACTTTGTGGTATACGTGAGAGTACCTGGGTACTTTGTAGTATATCAAAGAGTATACTGGGTACTTTGTGGTATACTTGAGAGTACCTGGATACTTTGTAGTATATCAAAGAGTATACTAGGTTGTTTGTGATATACAGTGGACCCGCGATAATCTGAACGTCGTTTATCCGGAATATTCACCATCCGTACAGAATTTTGAGGGAACGGATCTTACCTTCATCAATTTAACTGTTTAATGCGGAAAATCCGCGTTCCGGAACCGGACAAAAATATTCGGGAACCAACAGTCATTTTTCATAGTATATGCGTATGGCTAGTCCGGAAACCAGTAAAATCGTTTATTTTGCAGTTGCGAATGAAGGGATCGGTCTTCTGTTGTAAACGGCATTTACACGTTTTGCAAACTGTCACGTATGCTTGGCCATAACATGTCACCTAGTGTAGTGTACTGGAAGGTGTCGATTGTTTGTTAATTGGTCATTCTGTCAGTTGATTGGTCTTACATTATTGTAATTACGGTCGCATGTCGATAGTTAAGTTTGTAAAAGGTGTTGATTGGCTGATTGGCTGCTTAGACAGCGATCGGGAGACAATGTCTGGCAATCATTTTCAATTATTACTCAATCGATATGCTCCTTTTCCCTATAAATAAACTCTCGACAATCCCTACCTATCTCATTTCTCGATATTGAAATAAAAAGATACAACTTGAAGATGTCTACAATCACAGCCAAACGAAGACGTGTCGAAATACCAGTTTCTTTGAAGAAAGAAATCTGCAGATACAAGAAAGACAACCCAAAGTCGACGCTACAAGACATACGGTCGCATGTCATTATCCCCCAAGCTGCCATCAGCTAATCAAACAGTTCTTTTCAGAGCTATCTTAAGGAAATTAAACTTCTCGAAAGACATTGTTTCAAATTGTCATTTTTTTTTAAAAAATCCGTTTTGACCAAATAAACACTTCCTTAACACACTTTATATTTCCCTTCAAAAAAAAATAATTGTGTATTTCTTACTTCATAGTAATGATCATGATACACCGACACCGTGTAAAGGTAAACATTTCGCTGTAACTCGCATATTCTTTATTCCGGAAAATTCGTTAATACAAACAATTCTCCTGGGAACGAAAGTGTTCGGATAAACGAGGGTCCACTGTACTTGAGAGTACCTGGGTACTTTGTAGTATATCAAAGAGTATACTGGGTACTTTGTGGTAGACTTGAGAGGAGTACCTGGATACTTTGTAGTATATCAAAGAGTATACTGGGTACTTTGTGGTATATTTTAGAGTCCCCTGGGTACTATGTAGTATATCAAGAGTATACTGGGTACTTTGTGGTATACTTGAGAGGAGTACCTGGATACTTTGTAGTATATTTAAGAGTATACTGGGTACTTTGTGGTATACTTTAGAGTACCTTGGTACTTTGTAGTATATCAGAGTATACTGGGTACTTTGTGGTATACTTTCGAGTACCTGGGTACTATGTAGTATATCAAAGAGTATACTGGGTACTTTGTGGTATACTTGAGAGGAGTACCTGGGTTCTTTGTAGTATATCAAAGAGTATACTAGGTACTTTGTGGTATACTTTAGAGTCCCCTGGGTACTATGTAGTTTATCAGAGTATACTGGGTACTTTGTGGTATACTTGAGCAGGGTCCACGCTGGCCTTCGCAAATGGCGCCATTTGTGACAAAATTAAGAAATTGGCGTAAGAAAACAAATTTGGCGAAAGTTGCTGGCGCCGACTATTTTCCGCGAGAATTTGATGTTTGCTTACCGCATGGTTGCCGATCTCGATTCAATATTGATTTGTTTTTTATTGGAAAGCCGACAACCATATATCGATGGTTCCAGTAAGCGCAGGACTTTGAATTAGAACTTAGGAACCAGCTTGTTTATCAAATGCGATTTCCGATACGGGATAATCCTGTTTTCACACTTATTCAGTTCATTATCTGTTGATTGTCAAGTTTGTTGAAGGTGACACTTTCTTGTGTACACCATTTAGTCATTCTCCAGCCTTCACAACTTCAATTATATGGAAATTATGACTTTGATTACTTTAATTGCTTTTCAATTAAAATGTTTGCCCTCGCGCTCCTTATAAAGAAGTTGACATCAAACATCGATGAAGTCAGTTTTGTTGATTGACAAATAAATGAAATTAATTTATGCACTGAAGCTTTGGTACGACAAAAATCCGCCATTTTAAGTGACACTTAATTCTGATCCAACACAAAAATGACTAAATGACTTAAAATCGATCTTCTTAGTCGTTGAATATGCCTCCCACTAAAAATCAAATAGACATCCAACAACCGTCATTTCTAGGATGCTTGGAAGACAGGGAAAAGTTGGTTATAATATGACGCAAAGATGAAAGTCATGTTTCTGCTATGTCCTGTTTCAAATGTTGAGTGTGAGAGAGGATTTAGTCCAGAGAACCTAATGAAAACAGCACGTAGAAATAGATAGAACAAACAAACACTTGAGAACCTCTTGAGAACCTCTTTAGAACCGGAGATGACCCTGATGAAGGATTTCCCCTTCTACAGAAGACTTTTGGCTCAAACTTATTGAATTTGGCTCTAACTTTTCTAATTTGGCTCCAACTTTTTAAATTTGGCGCAAGTGTTGGCGCAAAGAAAATTTTAGCCAGAGAGAACCCTGCTTGAGAGTACCTGGGTACTTTGTAGTATATTTAAGAGTATACTGGGTACTTTGTGGTTGTGAGTACCTGGGTACTATGTAGTATATCAGAGTATACTGGGTACTTTGTGGTATACTTGAGAGTACCTGGGTACTTTGTAGTATATCAAAGAGTATACTGGGTACTTTGTGGTATACTTTAGAGTACCTGGGTACTATGTAGTATATCAAAGAGTATACTGGGTTACTTTGTGGTATACTTGAGAGGAGTACCTGGGTTCTTTGTAGTATATCAAAGAGTATACTAGGTACTTTGTGGTATACATTAGAGTCCCTGGATACTTTGTAGTATATCAAAGAGTATACTGGGTACTTTGTGGTATACTTGAGAGGAGTACCTGGGTTCTTTGTAGTATATCAAAGAGTATACTAGGTACTTTGTGGTTACGTGAGAGTACCTGGGTACTATGTAGTATATCAAAGAGTATACTGGGTACTTTGTGGTATACTTGAGAGGAGTACCTGGGTTCTTTGTAGTATATCAAAGAGTATACTGGGTACTTTGTGGTATACTTTAGAGTACCTGGATACTTTGTAGTATATCAAAGAGTATACTAGGTACTTTGTGGTATACATTAGAGTCCCTGGATACTTTGTAGTATATCAAAGAGTATACTGGGTACTTTGTGGTATACTTGAGAGGAGTACCTGGGTTCTTTGTAGTATATCAAAGAGTATACTAGGTACTTTGTGGTTACGTGAGAGTACCTGGGTACTATGTAGTATATCAAAGAGTATACTGGGTACTTTGTGGTATACTTGAGAGGAGTACCTGGGTTCTTTGTAGTATATCAAAGAGTATACTGGGTACTGTGTGGTATACTTTAGAGTACCTGGATACTTTGTAGTATATCAAAGAGTATACTGGTACTTTGTGGTATACTTGAGAGTACCTGGGTACTTTGTAGTATATCAAAGAGTATACTGGGTACTTTGTGGTATACTTGAGAGGAGTACCTGGGTACTTTGTAGTATATCAAAGAGTATACTAGGTACTTCGTGGTATACTTTAGAGTCCCCTGGGTCCTATGCAGTATATCAGAGTATACTGGGTACTTTGTGGTATACTTTAGAGTAACTGGGTACTTTGTAGTATATAAAAGGCAGGGATCAGGAACATTTGGGTTTTGTCGGTTTTGGACCGATTTCGGTTGTATTGGACCGGTTACAAGTTGAGATTTGATGAAAAGATCGGTCTGGATAATAGACGGATATGACACTCTACACACCTAACAAAACCTCCGGAATCTCATAATTAATCCTTAAATTGTTATCCTCGTGTCAAACAATGCCCGAGGCGCGTATCAGTGGGAGTTTAATTTGTAAACCGACAGGCATCAACTTTGTAGAACATCAGGGGAATCACCAAAGGGACTCTTGAAGAGTTTACAACAAATGGACCTCAGATCATGTTCACCTTTAATTTCGAATGGACAATTTAAATATGATTATTGGAACTAAGAAACACATAAACATTAAGTTTATACTGAATGTTAACCCACACAAATAAAAGGTTTGTTTAAATTGGGATTCGGAGATTTCCTGATCCCTGATTAAAGAGTATACTGGGTACTTTGTGGTACACTTGAGGATACCTGGGTACTTTGTAGTATATAAAACATTTTACTGGATATTTTGTAGTATACTATTCAAAGAGTATCAAGGGTTCTTTGTAGTAGAGTTTACCATAGTTTTTTTACATTGATTTTGAAGGAAGCTTAAAGCTTCTTCAAAGTCACTATTGATGACTGTTTCCTGGATACTAAACCAGTAATTGCACCAATTTGTGGGTAAGTCCCGGCAATACTCACCTCACCTAATGGGGATTCAAACCCGGGACCCTCTGTACAAGAGGCTACTCTATCTCTGCACCACTGTCGCCTACTAGTATACTTTAGAGTTCAAGCGGTTATTCAGATAGAAGATGTCTTTATCCCATCACTGCCACCAATGTATTTAACCTAGCAAATAAGAGTTTGCAGACGACATTTCAAAATGTGATGAAATTGGAAAATAATCTTCTGATCGTGCAGAAAACTTTGTGGGAAAAGGAAAAATTGCTCATTACGAGCAATTTCTCCTTTTCCCACAATGATTTCTAAAGTCAGCTGCCACAAAGTGGTCAAATGTTGTTATTGTTTGGGAAAGGATTAAAGACACATTCTCAGCTGATCAGTCATAAACTGATCCCCTGATCAGTTGTGTTATCTATTTAAATCTATCCATTACAACATTGAGGTCTCAAATTTGCATAACTCCACAAATGATATTACATCTTTTCTTGGTTTGTTACACTATTTTTGACACTTGAGTCTGGATCTGAATACGTATGTCACAGGGCTGTTAACCCTTTCCCAAACAACAAATTTTCAACAGTCCCAAATTGAAAGAGTTTGCAGACGACATTTCAAAATGTGATGAAATTCATCAATATTCTTCAGAAAAAGCAGAAAACCATGTGGGAAAAGGAAAAATTGCTCGTTACCAGCAATGTCTCCTTTTCCCACAATGTTTTCTAAAGTCATCTGCAACAAAGTCGTCAAATGTCGTTATTGTTTGGGAAAGGGTTAAGCATGTATGAGAGACAGGAATTCAAAGTTTTCATCCTTGCTTCCTGAATCAAATACTCAACCAGTACCGGCACTTTTTTATGGGTAGGATCCAGCAATTTCACCTTGCCTAGCGGGGATTCGAACCCAGGACCCTTGGTACAAGAGGCTGACACTCTCCCACGGAACCAACGTATTTTAATTTTCAACAAACCTGTCATAGAGGCTATTAAGCAAAAATAAAACAACCATTCAAAGAAAGTTGGCGACAGCGGTATGGCGTCTGCCTATTAAACTGAGGGTCCTAGGTTCGAATCCCCGATTAACACACAAATCGGTGCGAGTACTGTACTGTACTGGGCTTTTCCCTGTACTGGTGTATCGAATCAGTCATCGAGGGTGACGTTTATATGCTTAATCAAGGGTATCGTTATTAAGCTTCCTTTACAATCGATGCTAAACAAATCAAACAAAGTATCTTTGAATACTCCAGAACTGTCGTCTGTGGTTGGTTTGAATTTGGACCAGTTACGAAACAGACACAAGGGAATTGTTAACGAAGATAATGCCAAGCTTTCACAAGCAATCAATGCAGAGTTTATTTTATTCTATATTGTATATTTAAAACAAAAAATAGCACTTACAGACTTTCTTTTTGTCGGAATAGAGACTCGGGGTTTGATTTTAATAATGTTATTGACCTTTTGTTTGGCACCCTTTTCGACCAGTGAACCTAAGTCAACTTATCTGCAACTCGAACGTGGATTTTCCCCGCGAGGTAGCGAAAGTACGGTCAAATTTTTTTTATATATAATATAAATTGAAATAAATATCATGACAAAATTGATTCGGTTGACACAATGTGATCTTGATTTCATTACTTTATGCAGGGGCATAGCTAGACCATTAGCCTAGTAAGTGTGCGCAACTTTTTGAACCAATCGGAAAAAACTCGGGTAGATCTATTTCCGTGAGCTGATAAATACGCGCGTTTTCATTGGATTAACTCCGTGTGTTCAGAATGGGACTCCACGAGCACCGAAGGTACATGTTTGCTAGAAGGTCCTGGGGCATTCCCAACCTCGAAAAATTTGAAAGTTCAAAAACCAAATTGTGGCATCTGGGGATGGGGTCACACTCTTGATTGCGTCGGCTTAACTAAGAAGTTCAGGGTACCGTTTTACTAAACAGTTTACGCTTGAGATATGCCTAAGTCTAAAACAACAATTCCCCTTTTATCAATATTGGGCTAAGCAATATTGCAAAGTCATAGGCGTAGGAGCGTTTTCAACATTGGGGGGGGCAACTTCAGATGAGGACCGGTCTAAGAATAAATGTTCCTAAACTTTTTCATGACTATTCATGCATGTACAAATTCAATAACATTATAAGAATTAAAAGAAAGCGTATGAAAACATGTATCTTTAATTAAAAAAATAAAAAAAAAAAGATATGCCAGGTCTCGATCTCACGCGGAAATAAATTGTGTTGAACTAAACAAAAAGTGGCAGCGACCAGACTGTCACAGCCACAGACCCAACTATTTGAGGTCGTCAAACAATTATATTATTCTTTAAGCTTTAGCTAACAGTTGAAGACAATATAGAGTCTGACACCTTTTAAAGAACATGTTTTACACCACTGTTTCCGTCGATCAAAACTTCCCGGGTATTTTAGTGAGCTGAGTTTTCATTGGATAAACCCGATGTGTTCAGATTGCCATTTGCGATGATGACGTCAAAAAGATTTTGGTTATTGTTCGTAACAAAAGGCGAATTGGTATTACATAGAGCACAAAAATACACATTTATTTTTATTCTGCTGTTAAATTTCGTTTCTTTCATTTTTCTATACAAATATCTTCATTTGCCACTGTGAATATTGGGGGCGCCAAAGTATACTCTGCCCCCCCCCCCCCAGTCTGGATATTGGGGGGGGGGGGGCTGACCCCCCTGCTCCTACGCCTATGAAAGTAACACATCATTGGAATCGTCTCTCCGAGACGCTTCCAATGACGTGTCACATTGCAACATTGTATTTTCATTGAAGGATACTATCCATGTTTATCAATTATGACTTACGCAAATATTTTCCGTAACTTGTGTAGTAAAACGGGCCTAGGACTATGGATAGACAATATGTTTTCTCTTATAAATCAACTTTAAAACACTTTTATACGACCGTCGATCTACCGTTCGTGCCAGGTTCGATCTTAGCTTTCAGTGAGCTTATAAAGGACAACCTACTTTTGTCTAAGGAACTTATGAATGAAGCAATAGACGAGGGTAAATCATAAATTGGGATACATCAAGGTTGTAACACTAACACACGGGTTCAGCAGGTACAACACAAAACCCCAAATACAATCGATAAAACAAGCAAGAAAATGCAGTGTCTGGTTTCATTAATATTATTAGTCACCAATATCATCAACATTGTCATCATCACTAAAATCATAGCCACTATCCCCATAGAAGTCAGTAGTGATGGCAATCAAACAAAGCACTTCATCGTAAAATCGCTTATCTTCCTCTTCGTCACTTTCGAATTCACTCTCTTCACTGTAACCTTCATCACGGGTATTAACAATTTCTTGTCGAAGATCTGCGTCAAGAAATACATATCCATCATCTTCCCTATCATTTCTTCCATTACCAACAGCAACATTGTCATCATCTTCCCTATCATGTCTTCCATTACCAACAGCAACATTTCCATCATTAGTTCTTCCATTGTGTTCATCATTTCCATCATTAGCTCTTCCGTTGTGTTCATCATTTCCATCATCAACATGGCCATCAACACGGACGTTGAGTCTGACAACGTTCATCGCATTATAATGAGGAAGGTCAACCTCATAATCGACTTCATCGTCAGAACCAGATTCATCGTCGGCGTCATAGTGTTCCTCACTGTCTCGAACTTCAGATTTGATGACGGAAACATTATCTAAATGCAGGATATTATTCCAATACTTTTGTATGTACCGCCATATCCTAGAAGAAAGAAAATTAAAAAAAATACCTTGATGGATTTATAGAACAATTTTACGTCTATAAACAATTCGAATTAGTGGAGAAATATTAACAGGGTACAAAGGATGTTTTCGTTGTTCTCATGTATGCACGTTCTAAAGATGTCCTTAAATTATTACATATTTCCGACACAAAAATTAATTGATGTATAGACAGGTAATTAGAATATGAGGGAAAGAACTGGTTTAAAGAAAAACACCAACTTAAACCAATTAATATGATGGGTGAATGAGACAACAAATAAAAAGATTGATAAATAGAAAATCTTAATCAAAAGAAGATAAAATGTATCTTTTAAGTCCTAAAAATACAAAAGTATGGATGTAAAAATATGAAGTATCAATGGCTTGATACATGTACTTACGATCTAAGATAATCCATTGTTCTCTTTCTCAAACTTGCAATAGTTATCTTTCATAAGGAGAACGTCTGTAGTCATTAGTAACGACGTAACGAAAATGACGTCGTATATTTCATCTCGTAATTCTAACGTCGTGACGTTATGTGTGTTACGTTACTTTGCTAGAAGTTTGATTTCGCGGGAAAGTCCATATCAATACAGACTGACACTACTGTAGTTAGAAACTCTACAACGTAATTTTTGTGTGTGTGTGTGTGTGTGTCATTTAAAAGCCAATAAATACATCCATATGTCTGTCTTTGTTGGCTTTTGTGAATCTTTTGTTTTCTTTCCTTTGAAACAAAATGAAATCAAAGAATAAACAAATGCTTGGAACGTAAACGCACAAGGCCATCAGTTTGTTACAGTTAGTGAATCGGGGAGTCTTGTGACCAAAGACCAAAATGCTCATTAGATGGATGTTAATGCTTTTCACGGGAGACGCGTGTTCATTAGGTATTTGGTCAAAGTGAGACATCATTGAGAAATGGTTTATTGAACCGACGAGAAAAGATTTTAACTGTTTCAAAACATTGTATGATTGCGTCTGTTATGTGCGTACTAATCAGAGTCCTTTTAAGAACATATCTGCTGTTTAGGGCTTGGTACAAGTCATTGGTAAGAAAACGCCTAAACAGGAGCAATTACAAATGGTTTTTTTACAGGGGCGAAGCTAGACCATTTAGTAAGTGTACGCATTTTTTTCGGTCATTGACTAAACGTGTGCCGAAGGCGCGAGTTTGCTAGGGGGGTCAGCGGACAAGTGATCTTTCAGAGGCCAAATCGTGGCATGGGCGGGGGTGTTAAAGAATTATGTTTAACCTCACACATTTTACATTGACTGGCGATCGATGTTCATGAAATTGGAATTATTGCATTTCTGGACTTTTTTTTTTTGCACTTGCATTTGCCTGGACAATGTGTATGCAATTGCGTTTCTTGCGTACATGTAGCTACGCGCATGGTATTAGCATTTATCTTTTAACAGAGAAAAGGGAAACGACTCTTACAAACCAAATAAGTATGCAAGAGGCTCCTGCATGGCCCAGTGCTTAGAACTCGGGGGTCCCGGGTTCATGCCCCACCGACAATGGTTTCATGGGAGTGACCTTTGGCAAGTAACTTCAGATCCTTATCCTGGCACTGGTGGATCCAGGAAAGCCGTAACATAATTGAAAAAATGTGAATATAGCGTCAAACACCATACAATAAAAAGGCGGATAGCCCAGTCGGTCAAGCGTTTGCACGATTTTTGTAGGTTCAGGGCTCGAGTCCCCGTCTAACTACATATTTTTTCACATTGGCTCTCAACGTAAATTACCAAAGATAGCAACAGTGATAGATACTCTACAGGGGCGTAGTTTGACTGAAAGAGATATGTAGGCACGTCATTCTAGACGGGTCTGGGGTATATGCTCCCCTTGACAAAAATTGCTGTCTGAAATCGCTCAGGTGCGTTCTGGCATGTATGTGAGAGCACGCCCATATAGTTTGTTTATGCAGGAAATAGAGGCCCTTTCTGGGTTTATTTTTTGCTTCCTGAAATAAAAGTGTAGGCACGTGCCTAAAGGAAACGTCAATGCTGTCGATTCATTCCCCAAACGAATGCTGTTCCCAGGAAATTTGAGATAGGTTTCAATTGTGTGGGGGAGTATGTAGTAGGGGTCTTGATTTTCAAAGTAGAATCAAATGTGTAAGTGGGCTGGATCGCTCAGTCGGTTATGATAGAGCAATAGCACGGGTAAGGTAGGTCCCAGGTTTGAGTCCCGGTGTGTCTGCATATTTTTCTCACTTTGGTATCAATGGTTTTTTTTACCTTACATCTCTAAGAAAATGACACCTACTGTGGTAACATGAGAAATGGCTTGATATGAGCAACATAGAATACATAGATGCTGGCTCTTAACCCATAGAATACTGAGTAATTTTCTAAAATATATATTTGTGTCGTCTGCTTTCCAAAACCTTAAATATCTGCTTAATTATGATGAGGAAAGATAGTCTGAGTAGGAAACAGGTTAGATCACAGGCCAGCCGACAGTTTACTTGGCAGCTGGCCTCGACCCGGTCAGAAGCACATGCATTATGAACCAGATGCTAGCTAACGTGTTCTCCAAAGAGACAGTGGGAGAAAGGAACCTATTACCCACCAGCAAAGTGTATGAATCCACCCTGGATATGTTAATCTGTCATTTCTACAGTTGAGACTAGTATACAGGCATATATGGAATTAAATATTGACGAGTGTAGCAGAGACATAGATAACATGTTATCTATGTCTCTGAGTGTAGGTACAAGTTCAAATGTCAGTTTCTCCCACGGCGGTTCATTTTGTAATAAGGTCACCAAACGGCTTCGGAATTACAGCCCTGTTAGATGACTGACGTCATCGAACAAAAATTGGTTGTTTTAACCTTTAGAATGCTGGTTATTTTCTCAAAATAAGTTTTTGTGTTGTCTGTTTTCTAAAACCTTAAATACCTGCTTAAGTTTGATATGGAAAGATACTTAGAGTAGCAAACAAATTAGATCACAGGCCAGCAGCCAATTCACTTAGCGAATGGCCTGGATCTAACCTGTTTGCATAAGCATGAAGTCGGTTCCAGCACTATATAAACAATATTTTCCTTGTGTTATTCAAAATGAGTTATTGAGATTCAAGTAAAGGCCTGATTAACATAAACCATTTTATCCGAAATCTAGTAGCATGTTTTAAATGTTCCATATTCATTAGCATTACATTGATGGGTAAAAGAAAAACATAAAACCTGTAGCTTTTCAAGCTTTTTATTAATACTTTATAAAGGCGAGAATCATAGATAACATCTTTATTGATGGATAAAACTTCTAGCTTTTCAAGCTTTTTATTAATACATTATAAAGGCGAGAAACATAGATTATATCTTTATTGATGGGTAAAATTCTAGCTTTTCAAGCTTTTTATTAATACATTATTAAGACAGAACAAATAACATCTTCAATGATGGTTAAAACTTCTAGCTTTTCAAGCTTTCTATTAATACATTATAAAGGCAAATAACATAGATAACATCTTTATTGATAGGTAAAACCTCTAGCTTTTCAAGCTTTTTATTAATACTTTATAAAAGCAGAAAACATAGATTACATCTTTATTGATGGGTAAAACCTCTAGCTTTTCAAGCTTTTTATTAATACTTTATAAAAGCAGAAAACATAGATTACATCTGTATTGATGGGTAAAACTTCTAGCTTTTCAAGCTTTCTATTAATACATTATAAAGGCAAGAAACATAGATATCATCTTCATCATAGATGGGTAAAATTGCTAGCTTTTCAAGCATTTTATTAATACATTATAAAGGCAGAACACAGATAACATCTTCAGTAATACCGGTAGTTAAAATGTCTAGTTTTTCAAGCATTTTTATAACCGGTAAAACATTATTTAGACAAGAGACATATTGTATATCTATAGCTTTTCAAGCATTTTATTAATACATTTTATAGTCTCTGTATAGGCACTTGAAAAAGATTGACCATAACCTTTCACAAAAGCATGAATTATAAATAAAAAAACCCACAAAACAAGTGGACCTTTATAGCCCTATATCGCTCATCCGAGTTTAACAACTCTGACTGCAAACTCCTCTAATTAAGTCAATGCAACATTTCACAACATTTATTAATGCTGTAATTGGCTCATGATTCTAGAAAAAAGAGCAAAGCACATTATCAAGTAGATTGCAAAAGTTTTATGCTGGAAAAAAGAGAGAGCCAGAAGTTTGTTTTCTTTGCAAGTATTGGATTTGACACAGTAACTTATATGACTGTCTTCTTTTTATCTGGTAAAGTGCCTTTTGACACTTATATCCTAAAAATATCAAATCAGTCATATCAAAAAATACTTTTTGTAAAGGTAGTATGTGACAAGGGTTTGATCTCAAAATATTACCCTCAAGGCAGAGGTTAGCACAAAATAGCTGCAGTAACTGATGTGAGAAGTTCAATCAGTGACCAAAGGTTCAATGGACAAATTTGATAGAGGATCTTTTGAGAGAGCTATACACTTGTGCATTAACAATCACTGTGACAATTTGTTTGTAAGGTGTTTAACGCCATATCAACAATTTTTCAGTTATGTAACAGCTTTCCTGGGTCCACCATGCGAGGATATACTAAAATTAACGATTGATACAAATCAATAATGAAAGCCCTAAAACATATGACTTTTTATAAAAGAGAAAGGTTTCCTGTGAGATAGAGAATAAAGTAATCTTTTCCTTGCTAGCCTCTTCATGCAATGTATTTTTCAAGGTTAAATTTCTTTTCTCTCTTGAGTTAATTTGGGAATGATGCAAACAGAAATCAAGAATTGCATGTTAAACGACTAACAATGTCATTTCTTTGTTACATTGGATAAGAAACACTGAGAAACTGCTCGCAACTAGTGATAGCTCCTTCAATAAGACATGTTATTGTTTTGTCCTGCAGCTGAAATTCTTAAAAGAAATTGTAACAATATTTCTGGTTCACTACAAACTTATATGTTTAAAAAAACGACAACAACAAAGCAAACGTTTAATAATATGAAGTATGAAAAATGCAATAATAAAAAGCTAATATAAAATGAAGTATTGTAGTACATGTGCTTAAAGTAAAATGTATCCAGCAACAATTGATAAAATTGAATCAGAATTGAAATCACTGTGACAAAATAAGGGCTCACTCTTCCAACCGTTTTCCTTTTGTCATATTGTTTCAAATATTGTCTGCTATTGAAGCATTTAAAGTCAATTGTAAGCAGGAAAGGCCTAACCATTTCTAACTTTGATGCTAAAAATAAATTCAAATAAGTAAAATCCAAATACATTGATTAGAAGGATATAAAATTCCTTGGAACCAATTTGAATGAAAAATAAACACAATTGACATTGACACAAAACATATTATAAACTGTCAATCAAAATGCCCTCCTAAATAGTGTGAAGCAACTTTTGATATCAAATTGCTAAAACATTTTAAAATATGAGCAAATGCTTTTGTAACCCTATCCCTCCCCTAAAGGAGTCCCCTTATATGTAAGTGTTTAACACCAAATTTTCAACTGTCCCCAATTGAAAGAGTTTGCAGAAGATATTTCAAAAGGTGATGAAATTAAAAAAAAATCTTCTGATAGGTCATAAAACATTGTGGGAAAAGGAGAAATTGCTCTTTACAAGCAATTTCTCCTTTTCCCACAATGTTTTCCATACTCTTCTGCAACAAAGTGGTCAAATGTCTTTATTGCTTGGTAATGGGTTAATACACTTGATACAGAACTATTAAGTAAACTCTGTATGTTTGGTGTTTAATGCTGTTTCAACAATTTTCCAGAAACGTTACAGGTTTCCTGGAACCACAAATACAAGGCTAGGGCTTTATAGTGGCCAAGGCCACTCCCACGAAACCATTGGTATCGGTGGGGCTGGAATGCGGGACCTCTAAGTCTAAGTCCACAACCATAACCAATGGGCCACACAGGACACCAGAAAACTCTATGACAAAACACATTTCTTGTAACAAGCAACTTCAGCCTTTTGACACAGAAATTATTCCAGCTGTTAAAAAGAAGCGATCACATTTTGAACTTTATCCTTTTATGTCTACTTTTGGCTGCAGTTTGACAATTCAAATAATCTCAATCAAAGAAATGGGTCATTTTTAAATGATTTCTGTTTATGCAAACTTTATGTAAGAAAAGGAAAAAAACAAAAGTTTTTTCCTAAATATCTTCAAACTTGACTTGTTTTGTATTGAATTAACACTCTTGATAACATAAGAAAAAGAACATGAAAGATTAAAAGAAAAATTAATTATAAGAAAAATGATAATCTAAAACAGCTCCTAAACAATAAAATAAGAAAAAAATAAAAAAAATCCCATTGAACAAACCTTTTTGTTTTTGTTTTGTTTGAAAAAAACATTTCTTAAACCATAGCACAAAAAAAGATTAAAAGAAATCATAATCTAAATATCACAACTTTTCTGAACTTGGTATCTAAAATGTAAATAAGAGTGGACAAGCCAAAATGTCAAGCTAAATTCCATCATTCAAGGGCCATAACTCCAAATTTCACAAGGTGACCTTGTCAGCTACCAAACTTCCGCGAACTATCATGGCAACAAACATATATTCATAAAGTTTCAAAATATTTTCAAATTAGAAAGAAGATAAAATTTTGTCACATACAGACATGAGTATTTATCGTTATGTCTTCATCTGATGAAGCCATTATGCCCAGGAAAAGGTGAACTATAATAGATTACATGTACATCATAAAACTAAAAATTAACCCTAAGAATGCTGGGCAATTTTCTAAAAATAGATTTTTATGTCGTCTGCTTTCCAAAACTTTAAATATCTGCTTAATTTTGATGAGGAAAGATACTCAGAGAAGCAAACAGGTTAGATCACAGGTCAGTCGCCAATTTACTTGGCGGCTGGCCTGGATCTAACCTGTTTGCATAAGCACAAAGTCAGTTCTAGCACTACAAGGGTGAACTATAATACATTACATGTACATTATAAAACTAAGTTTTAACAAATTGTAACATATTTGTAATAAAGTAACTGGATATTGAGGTTTAATTAAAAATGGCAACTTTATTGCAAATATACTCTGACAAAATAACTCGGCAATAATGACCAAGAAAACATTGTAACAAATTTTAACACATGCTAATGAAATAAATGGGTCTTGAAATTTACTCCAAAATAGCAACTTTGTTGCAAATTTACTCTAACAAAATAACTGGGTATTTATAAACAGGAAAAGGTGAACTATGATACATTACATGTACTTTATAAAACTCAATACATTTTGTTGATACTTTTTTTAACGGCTGGGTCTTGAGATTTAATAAATAATAGCAACTTTGTTGCCAATGTTCTCTATTGGTTCACACAGTTAAGTCTTTTTCAGAGCTCAGACTAAAAGCTTATCTTAAAGTAGAAACTCCTTTTTCTAAGAAGCTAATACTTTGTAAATAACTTTTTTTTATAGTTTCAATGGGAAACTGTACAAGTAAAATTGTGTGAAAAGAAGAAGTCAATTGCCATTGGCAAGCCCTTCATCAGTCATGTCTGGTTTTGTGATAATTGTTGTTGTTGTTTTCTTTAGCACGTCAAAAGAATGTCAGTATTATTGCGATGCTGGACTTATAATTGATGTAAGACGATCCCAATTTAAACCCTTAGAATGCTGGGTAATTTTCTAAAAATAGCATCTTCTGCTTTCCAAAATCTTACATATCTGCTTAATTTTATCAAGGAAAGATACCCATAGTAGCAAACAAGTTAGATCACAGGCCAGCCGCCAATTTACTTGGCGGCTGGCCTGGATCTAGCCTGTTTGCATAAGCATGAAGTCTGTTCCAGCACTATAAGGGTTAACTGCCCATTAAGATCACAGGGGTCCATAGTTTTCCTTGGGTCAATACAAGGTAAAATAATTATAATAACTATATTACCTAGTATTTTGACTCCATGATAACTATAAGCCCCTGTGATCAAACTCCCATAGGTTAATCATGAGACTCAAGTAGGATGGGAAAGGTCTAGAAAAGAGAATCAATCCCCATAGATGAATTAATAAATTCTGATCAGACTATTCTGATGAGTACCAACAACATAAAGTATTGCATTAAAGAGTTATTTGTAAAAAGACACAAAACTCTCCCCCTTACCTATAAAATGGCCTACTCCAGATGCATTTAAAAATGAGTATTAAAGAGTATTATTATCAAAGAGCACTTTTAAAGGGAACAGATAACACAAATTACAAGTTGCTTGCAAAACCCATTACCATGTCTCAATATTAAAGGCAGATTATATTAAGTTCTTTTTCATGACTGTCCTATTTTTTCACTGTTCTGCCCATACGCAGACAGGTAAACCGGTAGCAGTTCCAATGACCAACAACATCAAGAAATGATAGTTCACTGCTTTAATTCAGTGAAAAAATCTACCACATCCACAAGAGATTGAGAAGCAATGTCAACAGAGGATTCAAAACGACTTAGGAAAATGACGGACAAGGGCCAGGAATATTTTGAAGAGCAAAGATCTCAACTTTTTGGACAATTGGAATTTTCATTTAAAATTTTAGAAGAAAACATTCAAGATTTGGAATCAAACTTCCCAAAATCTACCTTTAGTATCGAAATTGCCGAAGACACATTGTTAACATCAAAGGACAGATACTTGAAAAATATGTCTGAATACATCGACTTTCTTTCGAGAAATAATTCACCAGAAGGAAGAGAGGAACAAGAAAAATTAAGATCAAATTCTTCGTTTATTGAAATAAAAAAGCGACTTAGGCTTGTATTAGATCAACTGTCCGAAGTAAAGAAGAACTTAGACGAAAACCGCAGCTCAGCTTATAGCGTGAAATCCTACCACTCGATTCCAAGGAGCAAATCTTCGATTTCAAAAAGACAAATGGAAGAGGAGGAGCTACTTAAGACTGAACAAACAAAAATTGCTCTGCGTCTAGAACTACTATCGTTGGAAAGGGAACAAGCTAAACAAAATTCAGCGCCAAAAAGGATCACTGAGGAAGAACGCATCTTATTGCCACAGGACACTGCATCAAACACACAAGAACGAACCAGGAAGTATGTAGAATCCCTGAACACTGAAGCAAGAAGTCAATTTGAGCCACATGCTGAAAACATAACCACTTTAGCCCAGTTCCTATGCAGAAAAGACATACTTAAAGATAGATTGTATTCATTCAACGGTAAATGTGAACATTATATGGCCTGGAAAGATACATTCAAGATAGTGATGGGAGACATTGGAGCAAATGCAAAAGAAGAGCTTGACTTGCTGTTACGTTGGGCTGGCTCTGGGACCAGGCAGATAAGCAGCATAAAAACAGCAAATGCTGGAGACCCAGAACTTGGATTAGCACGTGCATGGGACCGCTTAGATTTGCAGTTCGGCTCTGCGGAAAAGATAGAGCAAGCTCTCAGGATGAAACTAAACAATGTACAACGCACCACATTCAAAGACAAATCGAAGCTATTTGAACTATCAGACGTATTGTCAGAACTACGAGCTGTAAAAGAAAAACCCCAGTATAGTGCACTCTTCAGTTACCTGGACACAGCTGCAGGGGTCAATCCAACAATAAACAAGCTTCCATTGTCACTCCAAAACAAGTGGCGCGACAGAGCTCTATCTTACAAACGTTCAAAGAATGTACTGTTCCCACCTTATACTTTTTTCTGCGATTTCATCTTTGACATGGCAGTGTCGCTGAATGACCCGAGTTTCGACTTTGATGTCACGCAAACAACTAAGGAAGAATCAACACGCTCAACTCGCCATGTGTCTGTCGCGAAAACAACTGCTGTTGAAGAAAAAGATTCTTTTCCATGCTTTTTGCACAAAGGCACACATCCTATCAACGACTGCAGAACATTCAGACATAAAACTTTGGAACAGCGTAGACAACTCTTAAAACAACATGGAATCTGTTTTAGGTGCTGCGCAGGTAAACACTTGAGTAAGGATTGTGATCGGCCGATCAAATGTGTTGAGTGTATAAGCGAGAGACATTCCACTGCCATGCACCTCTACAAAACATCGAACTGTCAAGGTGAAAGAAACTATGGCGGGGAGCAAGTGAATAACCACGAAAGAAACCAAACGAATCTCAACGTAGAGTCAAGATGCACAGAACTTTGTAAAAATGGAACGAGCAAGTCATGTGCAAAAGTAGTACTGGTAAACATTAAGCACAAAAAATCAAACATACACCAAATCCGTGCATATGCTATAATCGATGACCAGAGCAATTATTCTCTAGCCAAATCAGAGTTGTTTAACAAGTTCAACATTAGAACTGCTGCTACTCCATATTCTGTGAAGAGCTGTAGTGGTAAAGTGACACTGACCGGTAGGCAGGCTTCAGGATTTGTCGTTGAATCAATTGATGGACTCGAGCAGATTGTACTTCCTACCATCACAGAGTGTGACATGATTCCTGATAACAGAAATGAAATCCCGACGCCACAGGTTGCTAGAAGTCATCCTCACTTGGCGTGTATTGCAGGCTCTATTCCTCCGATTGATGAAGAAGCGGACATCTTACTCCTCATTGGACGTGATGCTCTACCAGCACACTATGTGTTAGATCAGAAGTTAGGAAATCAAGATCGGCCGTTTGCTCAAAAATTGAAATTGGGTTGGACGATCATAGGTGAATGCTGCCTAGATGGCGTACATGTTCCTTATGAAGTAAACTCCATGAAGACAAACATTCACAGTAATGGGCGACCTACAACACTGGAGTTGTGTGAAAACAGTTTCAGCACTGAACAATTGTTTGCAACCACTAAAGACGATAACAAACCAGGTTGGTCATGGGAAGATAAAAGATTCTCTTCATTGATGGAAAAAGAGATGAAACGTACCATAGATGGCAGCTGGGAGGCACCATTACCATTTAAAGAACAGAGACCCCGACTGCCACAGAATCGAGATTATGCTGCAAGAAGAACGCAAAGCTTCATTTCTAGTCTTCGGAAAGACACCCTCAAGAAACAGCATACTATGAAGTTCATGGAAGATCTTTTTGAAAACGGGCATGCGGAAAGGGCACCCGATGTTGATTCCAGTCACGAATTATGGTATCTGCCATTATTTGGTGTCTACCACCCAAAGAAGAAGGATCGCATTAGAATAGTGTTCGACTCATCTGCCAAATGTGGTGGGCTATCGCTGAATGATGTACTCATGACTGGTCCCAATTTGACAAACAACCTTCTTGGTGTACTAATGAGATTCAGAAGAGAACGAGTAGCAGTTATCGGAGACATACAACAGATGTTTTACAGCTTTCTCGTAAGACCAGACCACAGGAACTACTTAAGATTTGTATGGCCGGAAAACAACGATTTAAACAGAGGTTTGGTAGATTACAGAATGAAGGTCCATGTATTCGGTAATAGCCCTTCCCCGGCTGTTGCTACGTTTGGTCTCCACAAGACAGCAGAGATAGCAGAACCAGTTGTTGGTAAAGATTTGTCAAAGTCCATTAAGAGAAATTTCTATGTGGACGACTCCCTTTCATCCCATCCCTCAAGTGACAAAGCTATTTATGCTTTACAAAAGACCCAAAGTGCGTTGAAAGAGTTCGGTAATTTACGACTACACAAAATATGTTCCAACTCCAGCGAAGTACTGGCTGCATTTAACAAAGAAGACTTGGCCAAAGATTTGAAAGATTTAGATTTTGATAAAGACTGTCCTCTACAAAGAAGTCTTGGAGTATGTTGGAATATTCAAAATGATTCCTTAACATTTGATGTACCTCCAGATGAGAATGTCTTCACTAGACGTGGTATCTTATCTACCATTAATGGAATTTATGATCCCATTGGTCTTGCAGCAGCATTCACAATAATCGGAAAATTGTTAATGCGAGAAATATGTACTGGAAGCTTTGACTGGGACGATCCTTTGCCTGAGGAATTTCTTGAAAGATGGAAATCGTGGAAAAGGTCAATAGAATCTTTGAAGAAAGTTCAAGTTCCCCGTATGTACAGCAGCCTAGGTATGACCGAAATATGTCACAGATCCCTTCATATTTACTCTGATGCGTCCCAAAAAGCAGTTGCAGCAGTAGCTTACCTACTTTCTTCAGATAGTTATGGCAATCAAAACTTCGGTTTCGTTCTTGGCAAGGCAAAGGTCGCACCTAAACACGGTCACACCATTCCACGCTTAGAATTGTGTGCAGCTGTACTGTCAATCGAACTGTACGAAATATGTAGTGATGAGCTTGACATGGAATTTTCTGAAGTTAAATTCTTCACAGACAGCAAGGTAGTCTTGGGTTACATATACAATCAGACTAAAAGGTTTCACATTTATGTCGGAAATCGTATAGATAGAATTAAGAGTGTCTCAAACCCCGAGCAATGGAACTATGTTCCATCATTATTGAACCCAGCGTACGATGCTACTCGAGGAATAACAGCAGAAAATCTACCTGACAGCAAATGGATCAAGGGTCCAAATCACTCCATAACCATAAGAAATGATCAAAACTGTCAAGAACAGTCATTCCCGTTGGTTCTTCCAGAGCAAGATCGTGAGATTCGTACCCTGAAAACTGAGTTTTCGGGAAACCAATACTTGGGGTGCCAAAGATTTGAACGCTTTTCTTCCTGGACATCTGTAATCAGAAGCGTAGCAACACTACGTAAACACGTGTTGACCAGATCAGGAAACACAGAGGATCTTAATGAAGTTGCCAATCGTGAACAAACACAAAACCTTATTATAAAGGCTCTTCAACAAGACTGTTATATGAAGGAATTGTTGGCTGTGAAGAATAATAATCCCATTCAAAGGGACAGCCGAATTCGCAACCTCTCACCATATCTAGATGAAAATGGTATCTTGTGTGTTGGAGGGCGTCTGAAGCATGCAAGAGTTGAACAATCCAACAAGAATCCTATCATTATTCCACAACATCATGTTAGCATGCTACTAGTGAGACACTATCATGAGCAAATTCATCACCAGGGAAGACACTTAACGGAAGGTGCCATTCGTAGTGCCGGTTATTGGGTTGTCGGTTGCAAGCGCCAAGTCGCACGGTGTATATACAATTGCATCAAATGCCGGAAATTAAGAAGTAGACCAGAAAGTCAGAAGATGTCAGATCTGCCTCTGGATAGGATCGATCCATTACCTCCCTTTACAAATGTTGGAATCGATGTTTTCGGTCCGTGGCAAGTTGTTGCGAGAAAGACAAGAGGCGGCCAAGCCAACTCAAAACGTTGGGCTCTAATGATAACATGCCTTGTTGTCCGAGCTGTCCATATCGAAATTTTAGAAGAAATGACATCGTCGTGTTTCATCAACGCATTTCGACGATTTTGTGCCATAAGAGGAGAGGTCAAGATAATAAGATCCGACTGTGGTACAAATTTTGTTGGCTCAACCAAGGACTTAAAAGCCAATGTAATAAACGTAGAGCATCGTCCAGTGAAGAACTATCTAACAGATTCAGGGATCAACTGGATTTTTAATCCTCCCCATTGGTCACATATGGGCGGTGCTTGGGAAAGGATGATTGGAATTGCCAGACGAATCCTTGATGCAATGCTCAAAGACGTCAAACATCTTACTCACGACATACTCAATACCCTCATGACAGAAGTATCTTCAATAATGAATGCAAGACCACTAGTACCTATTTCAACAGATCCAGAAAATCCATTTGTGTTGACACCAGCGACTCTACTAACATTGAAGACTAATCATTCGGTCAAATCATTCAAAATGGACGATTTCAACAAAAAGGACCTGTTCAAAGGTCAGTGGAGATGTGTTCAACATTTTGCTAATGTATTCTGGTCACGTTGGAGAAATGAATACCTACATACATTACTGTGTCGTCGCAAGTGGCAAGACAAGCAGACCAATCCAGAGATAGGTGATATCGTGCTGTTATACGATAAAGCAGAGTACCGTAACGATTGGCCAGTTGGAATCATCATGTCCACTCATATCGGTGAAGACGAGTCCGTGCGGTCAGTGGATGTTCGCCTTGGAAGAGACGATAAAACATACACAAGACCAGTGAAAGAGGTTGTGATGCTCTTACCAAAGAAACCCCAGAAGGACTAATCTTATATTAGAAGATAAACTATGAAAATACTTTCACTTGACTGTTTCCATTTAAGGTTTAGTTAAAAAAGTGTTGAAAAGTTAATTTGAGTGATTTAAATAAGGAGAACTTAACTCGAATAATTTTCAGTAGGTATACTTATGGTGAGGAAAATGAACTTTGCTATCCATACTGATGAAACCGTCGATATTGTTCATTCTGAGGAATGCCTTTACATCTGTTGCCATATTTAGAACTTTTAACATTGTACAACTATTGTATGTGTCAGGATATTGTAAACGTGCATCTTTTTAGTAGTGAAATGTTATTTCAGGCGGGGAGTGTTCCGTAACTGCGCGGCTTGCGTTTTAGCCCCGTCGTTTGGAAACCACGCTCAATTTCTCATTTCCGGTCCAAAGTATGTAACGAAAACATTGACGTTCAATCTTGGAAAACCACGATGTAAGCACTACTTTAATTACTTTTTAACTTGTATTTCAAGAGATTAATGTTCACAAATCCTTGCAACGTTCGACTAAGGCGTAATTATGTTTTTATTCACTTTCGTTAGCATTTTCTTCGAAAACCATTCTTCGTCTTTGTTCTCTTTCTTTGTTCGCAAAACAGTTATCGCGGATTACCGCCAAAATCGCACAGTAAGGTTGTTCGAATCATTATTGTTTATTAGATTTAGTTTTTGCCATTTTGCTTTGTTAAGGCTTGTATCTTTTATTGTATTTGTATCAGACGACGTTGGTTGATAAAAAGTTAGGTGTACCAAGGGAGCTAACTCGTGTAGACTTATTGGGGCATATTTCCAATATAATAGTTAGTTATCTCCCTTGAACTAGTCATCTCGCATCTATTCTGTCTCTGCAACAATTCACAATTTGGGCTTGCCCCTTTTTATTTTCTAGTCAATTTACTTAGTATTGTTTTTCTTATTTCTATTGTAGTTTTTCACCGAATTAAAGCAGTGAACTATCATTTCTTGATGTTGTTGGTCATTGGAACTGCTACCGGTTTACCTGTCTGCGTATGGGCAGAACATTAAAGGCAGATTATATTAAGTTCTTTTTCATGACTGTCCTATTTGTTGGGGGTTTCCATTGGAGACATCTCTGTGGAAGCTAAAATGAAAGAAAAAAAAGTATTAGTTTTCCATCTTGACTAAGGTATGGGGAGACATGTCAATGGGATGAGCTAAAAGTATGTTTTCCATGATTACGAAGATATAGGGGCAATTCCATGGACTACGTTGGAGACATATCAATGAGAAAGGCTTAATTAGAGGAGAAAAATTATTATTTTATGATAATTTGTCAATATAATTGGAGCCCTGGCACTAAATTGGCTTTATTTCCATTGATAAAAGAAAATAAATGTAATAATCCCAAAGTGAAAAAAATGTGGAGGTGTGGTCTGGCATTAGCTCTGTAGGCTTATTATTTGAGGTTTTGATCACAGATTTAGCGACAGGGCTTGTCACCACAATGGAGGGTCCAGCATTTGGACAAACAGATTTCTGGTTTTGATTCTCTCCTTCGTTTGAAATAAAAAGGTATCAACAATATGTAAAAATAAAAAAAAATAAAAAAAAGATATCATTCGGGAACCATCACTTAATTTCTCATGGAGCTGCTCATAGATATACTTGTACAGTCAAACTTGTCAAACAGCCACTTTTGATAAACGGTTGCCTCTGTATAACAGCCATTTTAATGTCCCTCCCCCATAGTTTACAACTTTTAAAATCCTTTGACAAGCAGGCTTTCTGCCTGATGTTGCCAGTGTATGGGGTCTCGATTTAGAAGGTAGAGTCAAATGTGTAAGCAGGCCGGACATCTTAGTCGGTAGAGCATTCGCACGGTTTGCAGAAGACCCGGGTTCTAATCCCTGTCTGGCTGCATCTGTTTCTCACCTTGGTTACACCAGCAACTAGGCTCACTAATCTCCAAATCTTCTTTGAATCAATTATTGTCAATAGCGCTCAGTTCATGTGTAAGTACCGCAGGCACTAAACATATTATTGTCAATAGCGCTCAGTTCATGTGTAAGTACCGCAGGCACTAAACATATTATTGTCAATAGCGCTCAGTTCATGTGTAAGTACCGCAGGCACTAAACATATTGTTGTCAACGGTAAGTATATTGTTTAATCTGTAAGTTTACATCTTCACCGGAGATATGTGTACCGGTAAAAATGGCTTATCTCACATAGCCAAACTTGTCACTTATCCATCTTTTAATCGGCCACATATGAAAGAAAACCATTCTTGCTGTTATTCTAAACACTAAGTTTTTTTTATCAAAACAATTTGACAGACTGAGCACATAGCAACTTCAAAGTAAAGCACAAATTTTGAGCAAAATCCCCTTTTTCCACAACGTTTTCTGCCCTGACAGAAGATTGTTTTTCAATTTCACAATTTGAAATGTCGTATGCAAACTCTTTAAATTTAGGTCAGTCGAAAATTTGGGGTTTGGTTATAGCACATGTACAGTTAAGGTCATTTATTTAGCATGTCTTAAGGTAAAGTAGGGTATTGAAGTAACATCAACAAAGATCAGTACTACCTTGTGTTGTTGTTGTAGCAGAAGCCATCTGTGGGGATCTGTAAGCAGTGCTGCCTGTATTGTACTGGCGCCGGCGGCAACAGTAAACAACGACAACAACAACCAAGATTACCAGGATTACGATGCAACCAACGACAATGCCAATTATTGTATACACATTGGTATTAGCCATGGGTGGTGATACATTTCTGTCGTCTGAAATGAGAATCATTAAAAAGTTGAAGCACTAAGCACTAAGTTGTAGGGAAGTAAGCCTCTCCAGAAGAAAGCTCCTTCATTAAAAATGACAGGGGGGAAATAAGTCCCTTCACAATTTCACAAGTGCAGAAAAAAGCCCCTTTATCATTTTACAATTGCGGAATCTTTGAGATAGTCCCTTCTATTTATTTATTTATATGGGGTTTTACATCGCGTCAACATTTATTCAGAAGTTCTCAATCTGAGATAGTCCTATTTATTTATTTATATGGGGTTTAA
This sequence comes from Cerastoderma edule, assembly GCA_947846245.1. NCBI lineage: Eukaryota > Metazoa > Mollusca > Bivalvia > Cardiida > Cardiidae > Cerastoderma > Cerastoderma edule. Next base: position 4,544,766 of record OX401413.1, on the reverse strand, counting down.
CATTGTGTCAACATTAATTCAGTTATGTTGCAATGTCCTACTCTAAATGATGGAGGAGGACCCCATACTCAACTGCCCAAAAGTGCTGGCTAAGCGGGGTAAAACCATCGGCATTCCGTCAGTCGGTAGACTAATTCTCACGAATATCAGAATGATGTCAACGAGATCTTAACCCACACAGATAGGGGCCATAGGATTTCAATTCCCGGGTACCGTTTTACTGAACATCTTATGCCAAAAATGTGCGTTGGTTCATAACAACATTCCAACCTATTTCAAAATGGGACAAAGCAATATCCGACTCCAACACCGAGACGCTTCCAATGACGTGTTACATTGTACCTTCGTTTAAGATGCTATTCATGTTTATAAGTTTGCACTTACGTAAATAATTTCCATAAGGCATTTAGTAAAACGGTACCCTGTACTCTAACCAAAAGGCCAAGGTCTCTGAAAGTCTTTCTAAGATCATCATCACTTGCCTGCAACTTCAGTATCATTGATATACAGCCTTATCTTCAATGGCGTTGTCCAATTGAAGTCCGATCGATCAACGAGAGCAAGATCAAATGTGGAACTTTTGCGACAGAACTCTTCGTAAACATCTGTGTCTGAGGTTGTACAATCTATCACCTTTAAACAAAATATCGGTAAGACTTAATTTAGTAATTCAAAGGGAAATAATCCATGAACAGTTTGAATAAAAGCATACTAGTGCTTAAAAAATGCAAAACTGGGTAAAATGAGTTATAAATTATGAAAAAAACATATTGACACAAAAAAGTCATCAAATTATCAAAACAATAAAATGCATGCATTATTTACAATTGATGATTTAACCCTTTCCCAAACAACAAACTTTCGACTGTCCAAAACTGAAAAAGTTTGCAGACGACATTTCAAAATGTGATGAAACTGGAAAAAAATCTTCTGATAGAGCAGAAAACAATGTTGGAAAAGGAAAAATTGCTCGTCACGAGCAATTTCTCCTTTTTCCCACAATGTTTACTAAAGTCGTCTGCAACAAAGTGGTCAAATGTTGTTATTGTTTGGGAAAGGGTTAAAGTGCTGTTTTCACAAATTGTGTAGCATAGTATAGAACAATGCACTTTGTTAATTATGTTCATCCTACTAATACAAATTCTTAATTCTTATTGGCATTAGGTTTGTGTCTGTAGAACAAGCAAAGACAATCACGTTTGATTAAAATAGAAACAATTAAACCGAAAAATAAGAAATTATTGAAAGGATGTATTGAAAGAAATTGCTTGATACAAGCAAGTAATGGCTTAACCCTTTACCAAACGCCAATTTTTCGACTGCACCAAATTGAAAGCGTTTGCAGACGATATTTCAAAATGTGACGAAATTGAAAAATTATCTTCTAAAAGGGCAGAAAGCATTGTGGGAAAAGGATAAATTGCTTTTTTAGAGCAATTACTCCTTTTCCTGCAATGTTTTCCGGAGACGTCTGCAAAAAACTGGATAAATGCCGTTATTGTTTGGTATTGAGTTAAAAGATTTGGTACATAATGAAAATCTAAGATTAAGGACTGCGTATGTATCAAATGAATGGAAATACAATCAGACTTCTAGGTACCGTTTTGCTAAACAGTTTACGCTTAAGATTTGCGTAAGTCTAAAACAACAATTCATCCTATCTTAATATTGGGCGAAGCAATATTGCAAAGTAACACATCATTGGAATCGTCTCTCCGAGACGCTTCCAATGATGTGTCACATTGCAATATTGTGCTTTCATTGAAGATACTATCCATGATTATAAATTATGACTTACGCAAACATTTTCCGTAAGTTGTTTAGTAAAACGGGCCCCTAAAGCATTCATTTCTACAACATCACCTGGGAAACGTTTTCAAAAAGATCATTTATCTATGCTTTCAATGGGCGAAATCCCATTTTGCTACAACATTATCAATTTCTCTTGCTATTTCTTTAACCTTAGATAAAAAATGAATTGTTTTAATGCCGTGTCAAAAAATCTTTTTCATTTAAACAACACTTTTCTGGGATGCACTATATCTAGGCCTTGACTTTGAAGTGTTTTGCCAAAGGACATAATACTTCTTTGGACATTCCCACAAAATAAGTGGCACTAGTAGGGATCAGACCCAGGACAACATAAGACCTCTAAAACAGTATTGTCTTACCTTATAAGGTACTGCTCTATAGTAATGCCAGTGATATTCCACAGTTATTCCCGGACATAGATCTCCTTTCTGCGTAATTCCCATGCATATGTCTTTCCCATATAGGACATCCTCCCGTAGATGCAGTTTACACGGGTCCGGGATGTAAGCACCGTCGTAGATAAACTCGATTGGTACGCCCAACGATACTCGGTACTGTTTATCACAGTAGCTTTCTGACACCCTCACTTCTCTATAATTGCCAGTCTCTGAAAGAATAATTATTCTTAAGGCTATAGTCTACATAAAGTGGAAGCCACATACGTAACAGGGTTTTCATTAATACTAGTAGGAGGAGGGTAATTTGCATAAACAGGCGGGGTTTTTATTCTTAAGGCTATAGTCTACATAAAGTGGAAGCCACATACGTAACAGGGTTTTCATTAATACTTGTAGGAGGAGGGTAATTTGCATAAACAGGCGGGGTTTTGAGGGACCTTATCGTTCGATCTATCATAAAACTTAGCAAAGTATCTAGGGTTTCTGGTCAAAGGTAACCGGGGGAAATCCCTGGCCCCCGGCTGTTAATGAACCTCTGATATAAGCACAGCAAATCTATCACGCACACATTGCTAGCATCACATGACAAGAGGGGCAACACATTCTAAGTTAAGGAAAAATTAAGAACGTTTATATTTCATATTTGAAAATGTTTAAACAGGTTTTTCTCATAAACAACAATCTAAACAAAGTAATCGATGTTTATGAGGAAAACTTGTTGAAACGTTTTCAAAATATGAAACAAATGTTCTATATCTTTCCTGCATGATTATGAATGGTTGAGAAAGCTATCAATAATCAAGTTTAATATTACTTTAGAAGTCTAAGTTGTCATTTCATCAATTGAAGATGTTTATAAAAGAAATAAAAGAAAATCTCAATCTGTGAGAAAGTCCTTTTAAGGTCATCATTACTTGCCTGCAACTTCAGCCTCCTTAAGATAAAGCTTCATTTTCAATGGCGTTGTCCAATTGAAGTCCGATCGATCGACGAGAGCTAAATCAAATGTGGAACTTTTGCGACAGAACTCTTCGTAAACATCTGTGTCTGAGGTTGAACAATTTATCACCTGTAAACAAAATAACCGTGAGGCTTCATTCAGTAATTAGTAGGGATATGACCAATTAACACTTTAACTAACTGATAATTTCATTCACTATTAATAGATTAATTGGTAAAAAGAAATATTGAATACATTGCGACTTCTGATCCTATTTAAGAATCATTTGATTTACCGGTAACACCTATCTATGCTGTGGACCTTTAACCCTTACAGTGCTGGAACAACTTTATGGTTATGCAAACAGGTAAGATCCAGGCCAGCTGCCAAATAAATTGGCGGCTGGCCTGTGATCTAACCTGTTTGCTACTCTGAGTGTCTTTCCTCATCAAAATTAAGCAGATATTTAAGGTTTTGGAAGCAGACGACACAAAAATCTATTTTTGAGAAAATTACCCAGAATTCTAAGAGTAGATGTTTCAGGTAAGTTACCAGAGATGACATACTTGGTTTGTGAGAAATGATATGAAATAAAGATGGGACTAAAATGACTGACTAATCTAAAACTAGATAAATGTTTGTACGTTTAATCATTCATGATCTCATGAGTTGTTTATTCCTTATTAAGGTCCTTATTCACAGAAGAAAAAATTTGAAAGTCAAAATAAAATGTCCTTGAAATAATACAGCTTTTGTACTCTTGTTTGATAACAACTCTGGAAAACATTGCAGGAAAAGGAGAAATTGCTCATAACAAGCAATTTCTCCTTTTTCCACAATGTCGTCTACTTATATAAGAAGATTATTTTCCAATTCCATCACATTTTGAAATGACGTCTGCAAATTCTTTCAGTTTGGGACAGTCTGAATTTTTGCGTTTGGTAATGGGTTTAACAAAACTGTCTTACCTTATGTGGTACTGCTCTGTAGACATTCCAGTGATATTCTACAGTTATTCCCGGACATAAATCGCCTTTCTGCGTAATCCCCATGCATATGTTTTTCCCCAATAGTACATCCTCCTGTAGATGCAGAATACACAGATCCGGAATGATAGCACCGTCGTAGATAAACTCGATTGTTTCCCCAGATGCTACTCGGTATTCTTTATTACAGGAACTCTGTGAAACCCTCTCCTCCCTTATTTTGGCCGACGCTGAAAGAATGGGGTTTTTTAAAGTCCCACTATGAAGGTGTTTCAACAGGAAAGTGTTACATTTAAGGTACATGTATCAAGGCTTTTTTCCACTTTATAGCAGATACTAGAGCTGGGACAGGTAGCAATTTACTACCCGGGTACCCAAGAGGATATTACCCACGGGTACAAGGGTACCTGAGCCGATATCATTCTTCCTTAGATCCATTAATTTTCCCTCCCTTAGATTACCATTTACATGAAGAATGGCCGTGAGCAATGGTTCCAGGCACTTACGACCTACTGCCATGGTCGGAACAAAAAATGTTGAAAGTTTCGATAGCTTACAAGCAGCCTTCAAGTTATAGAGTATTTAGAGTGTGTGTGTCATTTATGCAAATGTTGGAAAATTGTTTAGGAATAATTGATTGCTAGTTTGTGATTTAGAAATTTCTGATTCACTTTGTCAACAAGTGCTTATTAACACATTTATGTGTATTTTAACCCAGGTAAAAATAGCGCCGGTAACGGCTAGTATTTTGTTACCCGGGTAGAGGACTGTACCCATACCCGGGTACTCGGGTACCCATCCTAGCCCTAGCAGTTACCCCCAATTTTCTTTAAAATCATGTAGTATTCCCCTAAAAATGTGTTTACCTCAGGGTTTTCCTTTCCCCTTTGGCAAAGCCGACATGATTCTTTTCCCTAATAAACCAATTTTACTATATAAAAAAAAAGGGTATCAAATTTTTCCCTCAGGTGAAAAAAAAGGTTTGTATGATAATAATATAATATATTGGTACTGTGTTATTGTTTTGTCTTGAATGTTTAAAATCTGTTTTGTTTCTATTTTACTAGACTACATCTACATGCCCATTGAAGGAAATATGCATGTTGACAGTCTGGGTGTGACCTCTCCAAGTAGACTTGACTCACCCCTTCTATGACCAATAGCGAAAAACGTGATAGGTCATGTGGCATGTTTAATCCATTACTAAACAATAACGACATTTTAGCATTTTGTTGAAGATGACAGTCTGGGTGTTAACTCTATCAGTAGAATTGACTTGCCCTTTCTATGAAAACTGACCGATAGCGAATAAAATGAAAGGTACCGGGTATTGTGGCACGTTTAACCCAATCACCAACCAATAACAACAGTTTACAATTGTGTTGAAGAGGACTGAGGAAAACATTGTGGGAAAGGAAGAAATTGCTCATAACGAGCAATTTCTCCATTTCCAACAATGTTTCCTATCCTATCAGAAGATTATTTTCCAACTTCATCACATTTTGAAAAGTCATCTGCAAACTCTTTCAATTTGGGACAGTTGAAAATATGGCTTTTGGTAAAGGGTTAACCCTCTAAATTACTTGTGATGAAAGAGTTAAAAGGCAAACTGAACACAAAAGCACCAATTGGGAGCATTTTCCTTGTATGACTACTTTAAACAAGGGTATTTAGAAAGAAGGAGTTGAGAAAAAACTAGACCCAAGAGCAATTGGCTCCGACATTAATTAATCCCTTACTCCATCTTTCTCTTCATAGTAGCACCAGCTGTAGAAAACATTAGAAATAACTGAGACAAAATTAATGAAGAAATGCTCCTGATAGGACAATGGTCAATAACTTTCTACATAGAATTAGAAAGAAAATGGGAATATTGGGAAAACATTATTCCCCAAACTCTCATTTCTGACACAATATCCTGTATAAAATCAATCATACCTGTTACCAAGAGGGTCAGAAGGCTGACATACAATAGAAAAGTCATGCTTGCGGATGACACAGATTCCTGATGGTGTGATAGCTTGAGTCTCAATCCAGCTTACTCAATTCTACAAGGTAGGGAACATCTTTCTAAACAGAATAAATGCAAACATTACTTTATCAACATTTATATAACAGATTTCAATGAACAAACAGGAGTTTAATATTTTTCTCATCATTTCCAATCCAATGACTTCTTTCCCATAAGAACAATGTTCTGTAGTGATAGGCCAATAAATCATGTGACTTGACTGTATTCATTTGTAATATATATACACAGATCATTTGCAATGTACGTTCTTACCCTTTTCAATGATTTCATAGGACAGAAATGATTTTAGTTTACCTATTGTTTTTTCATTAATTATGAAGGAAGTTTAAAGCTTGTTCAAAGTCACTCTCAATGACTGCTTCTTCTTTACTAATCTTGTACCAATTTGTGGGTTAGTCCCTGAAATTTTTCACATCGCATTACATGTGTTCAAACCCAGGACCCTCGATACAAGAGCCCAGCATTAATCATGGACTCTCTTCCTCTGCACCACTGTCACAATAAGAGAAATAATAGACCACTGTTTACAAAATCTGTTAAACATGGACTCTCTTCCTCTGCACCACTGTCACAATAAGAGAAATAATAGACCACTGTTTACAAAATCTGTTAAACATGGACTCTCTTCCTCTGCACCACTGTCACAATAAGAGAAATAATAGACCACTGTTTACAAAATCTGTTAAACATGGACTCTCTTCCTCTGCACCACTGTCACAATAAGAGAAATAATAGACCACTGTTTACAAAATCTGTTAAACATGGACTCTCTTCCTCTGCACCACTGTCACAATAAGAGAAATAATAGACCACTGTTTACATGGACTCTCTTCCTCTGCACCACTGTCACAATAAGAGAAATAATAGACCACTGTTTACATGGACTCTCTTCCTCTGCACCACTGTCACAATAAGAGAAATAATAGACCACTGTTTACAAAATCAGTTGATTCATACATTTCACTATGCCTGCAAGTCAAACGTGGCATATCTTTAGCAAACAGTTATGAACAGGGTAAATGTTTGCCCACACATTTTTTTTAAACATTGGCGAAGTTAATTCTCTTGATCAACAAATAATTGGAATTCTTTTATGCACCTGAGTTAAGATATATTAAAATCCACAATTTTCTCTATTCAATATTTAATCTAGGTGCACCAAAAGAATGACTTCATAACGATCGTTTCAGTCTTTAAGTATGCCTCTGACAAAAAAATCAAATTGACATCTGACAGCCTTAATTTCAAAAAGGCATGGAAGACTTGAACTAGTTTGTTACTTTATGACGCCAAGATGAAAGGTCATGAACCTGCTATGCCCAGTTTTAACAGCTGAATGTGAAAGAGGATTTAGTTAACAGAACCTGACGAAAATAGCACCTAAAAATAGACTAAACAAACACTTGCCTCTTACTTTTGAACCTCTTTAGAATCAATATAGATGGCTCTGTGATGAAGGATTTTCTTTTCTCAGAATTTTTAGACTTTTTTGGTTCCAACTTTTACATTGGCTCAATTTGGGAAGGATCATAATAGTAGTTGATATTATCAAATTCTGATTGAAAGCACAAAAGGGGAAGGGTCATTCAAAGTCAATTGATATGACAAGATAAGTAAAACATACTTAGATGTATATCCTCAAATAATGGGATCAATTGCCATTTTAACAATTAAAAGATGCTCAATTAGGTTTTTCACACTCCACTGCACATGCCCAAAAGAAAAGTTAAATTGGGAGAAGAAAACCTTTACCAAGTGTTAATTATATATATAGTTACTAAGTAAATATGTATAATACAGACATTTTACATGTATGGATTGATTAAAAAATGATAAATTCTAACTGTGAGTAATGATCACTTTATATTTAACATCAAACTTTACAACAAAAATCTGATCGTAATGCCCACCATTAATTGAATCCTTCGAAAGTTTAATGTGACAGGAGATATTGCCCGTTGTCGGGTTGACTCAGCCGGTTTCCAACTCAGCCTGTGGGTTAACTCGGCCGTGTGTTAATTCGGCCGGGTCAACTCAGCCTGTTTTTATCTAGAACTATACGGAGCATAGGGTAATTTAATTTAAAAATTAAGTAAAGATTTTTAATGCGCCGTTTGTTAATTGATAGTATACATTGATGAAAATGGAGATAACAGGATTACTTGAAGAGGTAATGTTGACAATTGAAGTATAATACATAACGTCGGCCTGTTATATAAGTACAATCATAGGATCTTAGTGTATTATATTTGCACCGTTTGTTAATTTAAACACTTATAATGACATAAATGGAGATAACATGAGTACTTTGGGAGCTTACGTTTAAGATTGAAGTATAATACGTTGTTTTTATTCTTTTGAAGCAGTCGATGCTGCCAACGCTCGCAAGCGTCGCATGACGTCGTCCTGTCACTGAAATACCGCACACACAATCTGAACACATCGGGTTTATCCAATGAAAACACCTCTGAAATAATAGGGATGACGCCATATTTGTTCCCCCGGAATGACATCACTGAAATTTCGTTCTTCAAAATAGATCTTAAATGTGACATCTAAAAAGTTGTCTAATTTGATTATTTAAAAAAAGAAACAATTTATATGTCACAACTTAAAATGTCTCTATTTTGTGTGAGTTACCGATAGAAAATGATTTAAAAGGATGTCCAACACTTCCATTTACATTGAACTACTTAACTTGCACGCTTAGAAAAGGCGTTAATCGCCAGATGACGATTTACCCGAAAAATTGTAACCCTACACTTATATCCGAGGTGTCTTTCACAAAAATACCCGAGTAGTTCCGATTGACCGCACACAATGCATAAATCTGCCATGACCAACGTAACAGTTCGAGATGAGATATGACGGACAGAGGCAAAATCAGGCTTATTTTTGCATTTTCAAGTTTGGAATCATTGACATTCATAAAAAAATCACAGTTTTAATATGCAATTGGTGTAAAACAATTCAATTAAAATCGTCATTAGCTATGATCATAGTCATTCAAATTAAAGACCACATGTTGCTTAAACAATTTATTTGATCAAATGATACACAGTGTGATTGGACTTAAGAAGGCTGCATTGGTCATAGCATTTAAGCGCTAATTACAATCAATAAAATGCCTTGATTGGATGCACTTTAAATATTTCAGCGTTGTTTAGAATGTGATTGGTTTGACAATTAATATCAAGAGATAGGCGCGATTCATAAGTGTATAAATTAATGTAAGCTTTTGAAATAAATAACTGCGCATTTATAATATACTAGGCTCCTATAGTACTGAAAAAGCAGGCCGAGTTGACATGGCCGAGATAACCCCGTCCGAGTCACCCCAAGGCCGAGTTTACCCACATTCATATTGACCAGTGCAAAGATTTCACAATATTTCCCAATGGAGTCAAATTAGTCTCAAAAATGATCACTGAACGAATTTTTTTTTCAACATTTGGACATTAATCATGCTTTGCTATGACTCAAATCCGTCAGTCAATATAGCAATAGCCTTCGCGACCAGAAATCTGGACTAGTGCCCCTGGACTAGAGTCAAATAAGTTTGCCTAAGAAAATTTGAGCTAGAGTATGTGATCTTACTATGGTGTCATTTTATAAGCAGTATACATCTTATCTAAATAGGATTAAATTTTCTATCTGTGAGATAGTCTCTTTGAATCTGACTTCTGATCCTCCATGTTTTATGCCATTGCACATGGAAAGCAGACCATCATTAACTTCATCAAATGTGAATATGCTTGTCGTCCACAGTTGCTCAAGTGAAATTGGACTAGTCACAAGCTAATGAAGGCTTTGTCAACCTTTTATACGTAACCAATTAAATGTTGATTTCAAACTTACATGAGTATTTAATACAGAGATTTACACAGTCAGAATTACGCTTACATAGTTTTTTGTTGTTGAGCCTCGAAATTTTATCATTGTTTTTTGCACAATTTTCGACCAATGACCCGAGGTAACGAACAAACTACAGGTAATAAAATTAAGAAATGAAGGACTTTTTATAACTTTATCCTGTATTTAGGAATAATTATCGTGATGAAATTGAAAGCAGATCGTTTGACACTAGTCAAACTTGGTTATCGTTGATTCATTTCTGAAATAAATGGTTATTCTTTTTGGTCGAAATAAAGGGAAACCACTCTAACAATTTCAGTTTTAGCGGAGTTTTCAAGAAACTGATCAAGTCAAACTTGATGAATGAAGTCCATTGCTTTAAGAAGTTGTAGATAAAGCTGTGACGATAAAAGATGGAGAAACCTTAGAATACATCTAGAATTCATCTGAAGTGAGATACCAGCTTTTGGTTGCTTTTTATGATCATCTGACGGTAGCGGGATATTTCACAAATAAAAATCAAAGTACTGAAAGAGGGGCGAAAGAGGTTGTCTCCGCATTTTGTACAGAACACTTCTGCGGGTACCTCACTTCTTCACCATTGACAATGTTCAAAGTAACTCAATCTGTATTCAGTGCTTTCTAAAATGAACAAGAAGTAGGTAGACAAGTGGAAAACGCTCATTACTGTACCCAGAAGTCCCTTTATATTTCCTAATACGCTGATCACTCTTGCATTATTTAAAAAGGACTATCTATCAGTTTGGGATTTTAACTTAAAATAGATTTTCTGTTAACTATAGATTAACAACTTGTGAAAAAATGGCAAGTTAGATCTACAGTCAAGTAAACATGAGTGTTTGCACATAATAATTGCTGCCTTCAGACAATGCGTCATTTGCTGAAAATAAAATAAAGTATTCTTAATTAGTAACATATAAAAAGACTGTGCGTTTATCATTACCTATGAGATGTGATATTTTGAGGACACCAGATTCCGAAAAGTACTGACATTATAATGATGAAAAGAAAAAAATAATATGAAAGCATTTTAAAACCCACTCATTGCGAAATATGATTTATTTTCATGTTTCAGGAGAACCCAGATCCGTTGAGAATGAACCTGGTGGAGCAGACCAGAAACTGGTTATCAAATAATCACATCATTGTGCCAGAAAATTGGCTGCAGGCTTGTCTTGAATGGATCCAAGAAGAAAACCAGGTTATTTTCAACTTTGAAACCATTTTCCTCATAATTATCCTCTACATGTAAGCACTTTTGTAGGAGACCACTTTTTATTACAGTGCACCCCCGTAAAATAATTGAGAAATTATTGCGTCTAAAGCAGAAAGTACTTATTTATAGGTAATTTCTTCTGTCTTAATGCTTTCTACTGGATATTACGAAGAAACTATAAATATATCCTACCTTATGATTATCCTACCTGTATTGTTGTATTGTTGGCTTTTATTACGACTTTTCATATAACTCATTATGTATGAATACTATTCACTTCATGGGTTAAAGGTGCTTGTGAGAAAACCTGAAAGGTAAAAATAAGATGAAGTGGATGTGATACAGTATTTATAATGTTGAATAATACACTTTTTAATAAATTAATTGAATGCAAGATTAATTCAGGAAGCGACAATGTATCTAGGTAAGTATAGTCCAAAATCTTTTGAATCTAAACACATATTAATCAGGGCCTGTAATAATTCACTGTATATATGCTCTAAAGACCTAATTACAAACTTAGATTGCTTCCAATGACTCTTCTCCAGTGTGTACCATACAACAGTACAACTGCTGTACCATTTTAAAGAAATTAAGTTTTAACTTCCCAATTTTCTCGCATCTGTGTACAAGCAGTTTTAACCAGTATAGTGTGGAACCGACTTCATGCTTATGCGAACAGGTTGGATCAAGGCCAGCTGCCAAGTAAATTGGCGGCTGGCCTGTGATCTAACCTATTTGCTACTGTTAGAATAGTATTTTTTCCTCATCAAAATTAAGCAGATATCTAAAGTTTTGGAAAGACAACAGACAACACAAAAATCTTTTTTTTATAGAAAATACCCAGCATTTTACAGGTTAAAGGTATAAAGAAAGTGACTGAATGTTTTTCATCTCATTCCAGGGTAGAAATTTATCCGAAGATGAAGCCCATTCTCTGGTCTATGAACAATGGCTTCTTAGTGACCTCCATGATCTGGAAGTTGAATGTTTGCCAAACGGGATCCAGGCCACCTCCAAGTTTGAGTTAAATGGAACCTATGCATTACAGGTAGCATATTTTTCCTCAGTAGTTGACCAGTGCTGTGTATTTAACCCTTTACCAAATGCAAACTTTTCGACTGTCTCAAATTGTAAGAGTTTGCAGATGACATTTCAAAATGTGATAGAATTAGAAGATTATCTTCTGATAGTGTAGAAAACATTGTGGGAAAAGGAGAAATTGTTTGTAACGAGCAATTTCTCCTTTTCCCAAAGTGTTTTCAAGAGTCTGCAACAAAGTGGTTAGATGACGTTATTGTTTGGTAATGGGTTAATGTTGGTAAGACAGTAGAGAGTCTAAGACATGTCGCCATTGATAGTTACTTCAATAATCACAGAGTACAAGAGAATACAGGTTTACATATACATAGAGAGATGCAGTGAGGGCGGAGCCTAATGAATATGCATACATTACAACCAGTATTACCAATAATATCAAATGTTCATTTCTTTAACAATCGTTATAGACATCAAATATCAGGTTGTCTCTCTGTGTACAGCAACAGAAAATCAAAGTGACATGAAGCCTATGCTTAAAGGCACATCAAAGGAGAGGAGTACAAATAAATTACTGAAAAAGTATATGGAGTTCTTTTATTATGTTCATAAAAGTCATGAGAATTAGTTTAGGAATGCATTGAGACCCTATTTGATAGACTCATTTAAAATAAGTTATTTTGTGCTTGAAAAATAGTTGTCTCCAATTAAATCATGTTTATCAACAACCTGTTTGTTTACATATTCAAAATAAAGAATTCTGATTGGTCGGCTCAAAAATGTGTGTATCAACTGTCAAGGTCAGAGGTGAAGAATCAGGAAATCTGAATTATAAAACTTGCTATTCTGGGTTATTTCTGATTTACTTTCACATTTAAGTTATGCTGATGGTTTTTTCTGGTGATAACTATTTGAATCTGTCTAAAAGTTTACCAAATAATATAGTTTGATATTGCATTAATCTCCTTTAATGGGCCTTTAAGTAAAATTTTACTTGTATACAACTGAAAAATTGTTGAAACTGCATTTTACTCATACAAAAGATTTGAATTAAAGTTTTGATTTTATAGATTGATTACATGCTAGATATTTGGATTTCTAACTATTCGCAATAACAGAAAATCAGAATGGCAGAAAATGCTAAGGGCCTAAGTCTAAAGTGAAATCTCACCTTATATAATAAAAAACTTGTTGAAACTGCATTAAAGGTGCTTGTCCATAGATGAAAAAATTCTACTCTGCATATCTTTCCTTGTTAAAGTTAAGCAGACATATAAGATTTTGGAAAGCAGACGACAAAAATCTATTTTTAGAAAATTACCCAGCATTCTAATGGTTACTTCATACAATCAATTAAACAAACAATTAAATAAAAGTTTTGATTTTATAGATTGACAGCATGCTGGATGTTGGACTGTCTTACTATTCGCAACAACAGAAGATCAAGGGGACGGAGAATGCCAATGCTAAAGTGTCAGCGGACGAGCCTACCCATAAACCAGTAATAAAAACCTATTTTACCTTCCTTTTTATGTGGCCTAATGGTTACAGAGTACAGAACTTTGAGTCAATTGTTCTCTCAAATTCTAGTATTTGAATGGCATTTGAATTTTCTTGAGAGGTAATCTCCAGACTGACTTATGGAATGCTGATGGTTCTACCTGGCTTCATCAGCCCTTAATGGAGGTTGAGTATGGGGTCTTCCTCCATCTTAAAGAGTCCGGCATTGCAACATATCTGAAATGATAATGACGCAATGTAAAACCCATATTTATATATGAATACCTTCCTATTGAACAAAAGATAAGTAATTCTAGTACTTTACAAGACCTGAATAAGCCCTTATAAAGGACTTTGTTTATTCATGCATTAAGGCTGTCGTTGTTGAATACTCCTTCATTAGGAGTAATTAGTCTTTTTGTCGGAGTGGTTTCCAAAGAATTCTGCAGCATATGCCTCACAGTGAGGAAGAATTAAGAGTTAAGCTAACTATCTTGCATCACAGAATAATTAATGATGATGTCATTTGAAACTCTTCTCGCTTCTTTTGTTGGTCCTATGAAAAGAATAAGCATTACGACGTAAAAACAGTTCTTTAATGAACTGCTTTTAAGTGCTTCCTTTATGTATAAGAATAAAGTATCTGCTTTGTCTGTTATATTCTAGTTCGTTTATCTCAAGTATTACACTATTAGTAATAGAGTAATAGTCTATTAATACAAACTTACAAACTTGGTAAGTGTAAGGTTATTTTACATAATTTGTCATTACTTTCTATTATTTCTTTTGATTTAGCCTTGTAAAAAAACATTTTAATGTTCAAATTTAGTTTCAGTTTCAGGCACTATTTTATACTTGATGACATTTCATAGAAGTGAGATATAAGGAATTATTGAATGCTAATTCCTTATTTTTTGCTGTTTTATTGAGTGAAAAAAGGAAAGCTGTCATGATTTGGTAATTCAACTCCACTATAATCTGTTGACAGTAAACATTTTGAACTGTTGACTGGTTGCACACAGGGTGTTTCGGCAAAGATCCCTTGGTATTATTCAGTATTTTCCAACCAAGGCAGAATGTACCGATATCAGTTCAACAATACGGCGACATTTTTCAAAGTGAGGCAAGTTCTTTTAGCTTTGCTGGCGTTCACATGATCATGACCATTATAAACAAGCAACAATTTGATGCAAATGTTGTAGTTAATCAATGTCAAATTTGCAGATATGCATTGAAGGCATTAATTTATTAAACAATTCCTTTGTTTACAGTGGGAACAGAAGCCTAGCCGTATGCTGATGTTTAAGTTGACGGATGGTATACAAGAGGTGGAGGGTATGGAATACAAGCCAATCTCGTGTCTAACACCGAAAACACAACCTGGTACAAAGGTGGGTGGTTCACTGTTTATCCTTTCATTAGAATAATTCTCGCTTAATTTGTTTTATACATGCTGTCAATTACAGCTCCTAGATGGGGGTGGGGTGTGTTATCATTAGGGCCGTTCTCATCCCCTTCATTTGAGCAGTGATACAGAAAACTTTCGTCCTTTCTCATGTTCATTGTGCCTTTGAACCATTTCATCACAATCAATTTAGAGGGTTATATGTGCCTCAAGACCTTCAGAGTTTTTTCACTATCCGAGAACCTTGGTTCAAGAGGCTGACACTCTACCACTGCACCACTGTTGCCCAGTGGTACAGTGGTGTAGTGTCAGCCTCTTATATTGTTTATAGGCTCTCATCTCAATTCCTTATGAATCATGATTAAATCCACTTCATGTTGTCTTTATTGTTTATAGGCTCTCATCTCAATTCCTTATGAATCATGATTAAATCCACTTCATGTTGTCTTTATTGTTTATAGGCTCTCATCTCAATTCCTTATGAATCATGATTAAATCCACTTCATGTTGTCTTTATTGTTTATAGGCTCTCATCTCAATTCCTTATGAATCATGATTAAATCCACTTCATGTTGTCTTTATTGTTTATAGGCTCTCATCTCAATTCCTTATGAATCATGATTAAATCCACTTCATGTTGTCTTTATTGTTTATAGGCTCTCATCTCAATTCCTTATGAATCATGATTAAATCCACTTCATGTTGTCTATATTGTTTATAGGCTCTCATCTCAATTCCTAATGATTCAGTGGTGCAGAAACAGCCTTGGCTCATTATACCGAGGGTCCCAGATTCAATCACTGTAAGGTGCAGCAAAAATTCCTGGGATCGACCCACAAATTGGCGCAAGTACCGGTTCAGTATCCAGGAAACTAATTAAGAGTGAATTGAACCAGCTTTAAGTTTCCTACATGATCGGTGTAAACAAATAAGATAAGTAATGATTAAACAGACTTAATGTTGTTTTTGTTGTTTAAAGGTACTTATCCATGGTAGAGTTCTGTGTCGGTATGGTGTGCTGATGCTGAGTGAGGCCAATATAAAGAATCTGGGTGGGGAAGTGGACACTCTAGTAGAGAGTAACTCCCCAATAAACATACTTCAGTCTGCAATGTACGTAAAATGGGTTGGTTTGTGAGTGTTTTGTGGGTGAAAGTGGTGCAATGGTACAGCCCCTGCCTCTGATACTGAGGTTTGGTTTTTTATTTGCTGAGATTATTATGTTGTGTCAACAGTATTTTGTTTGTATTGCTATGCCTAGTTCCTAATCAATGGAGAGGAAAAAACAAGCTGTATTGCGTATTGACGAATAATCTGCAATCCGTATGTGCGCAGGCAAACCACCTATCATGGAAATCCAAAATCCAGTGCTTTCATGATTTAAATCTGTGCAGAGAGGGGCCATGTGATTCCAAGCACTTTACTCTACCACCAGGCCTATGAGGTTCCTAGGTACAATGGGTATCAATCATATGTAGGGTCATTGAACTTGACCCTTTTACTGTTTAGATTGTAAGGACTCTTACTGCATATTGAAAACTTACAAGTCTGTAATGTGACAAGATATGCCCATGAAGGTCTTAGAAATTTATAAAGAGTACACTATATCAATAGTGTTATTGTGACAAAAAGAGAATTTGCTCTTGTCACAATGCTTTCAAATGTTTGCTGTACTTAAGACTGTAATGTGCTCTCGAAAATACTTAAGTCGATTAACGAACTTATATCCAATATCGGACTCAAAATCAGACTTAAGTTAAGCATGGTATTTGAGTACCGTTTCTTCAATAAATAACGCACTTAAGATAACGTACTTAACTTAAGTTGAGTACGGTAATTTGAGGAAGCTAAAGGGCTTCCTCAAATCTAAGTAGGCTGCTCAAATATGACTGACTTGGCGAGATGCTTGAGACGATATCGACAATTTCGTCAACAATTCTCACCAATACCACCTCTTCTTTTCGAGTTGGTGACTCCGCAGTTTTTTTTTGCCTCCGGAGCCTATTATATTATTATCGGTGACCTTCATGGCCTATCGAAATCATCGATTTGTAGGGCGGTAAGGGTCACTACATCAGAAATTGCCACCCTTTTGGGACACTCTGTAAAATTACCGATAGTTAATAGCAGTGGTATAGCAAGTTTTAGATAAGTTTTCAATTTAATTCTTATTTATAATAAAGAAAAAGCAAATCATTTATATGATGACAAAATCAAAACATCTGGTTATTCATTTATATTAATGGGTTTAACATTGCGTCCACATAACTTTCCATACAACTGGTTATATCTGTCAACATATTAATTCGACTGCAGCCAATCTCTCATTCTCAGACCAGTTTTGTGAACGCTTCATCTTCTCAATGTTTGATCTTTTAGTTTTGATGACGTCGATGATGACGTCGATGACCCGCGATTTGACAGATATTCCCGTACTTTTATGTCTATTTTACCTCATACGCTGGAGAGCGTTTTGATAAGGCCACTTACATCAGTAAAGACAGTAAATATTTGAGCTTGTTATTTGACTCAACTGAGTACGTACTTAAGTACGTTCGAGAAACGTACTCAAATGGTGTACTCAGCTAAGCTTGGTATTGATCTTAAGTATCTCATTAAGTTTTTACTTAAGTATCTTATTAGGTATTTTCGAGAAACCAGGGCCATGCCTTTGTTCCTTGAACTTATAGGGGATATTTATTGTTTTCTGTGTGAGATCTAAATTTGTTTCACAGGTGACCATAAGATTTTGTTTTTTCATATTAGGCAAAGTGAATATATAAGAAATATTAGTGTCACCGTTGAAATGGATAATTCTGAAACAACAAACATTCTGTTTATATCGTACAAAAGTGTTTTCTTATCTCAAAATCTAGTTGATAAACCCAACATTGTGGGTTACTCATAAGAATCACCTTAACGAGATGATATTAAAAAGTACCCATAAAATGTTATTGAGAGAAGAGAAATAAAGCAAGGGTGGTGGAAAAAACATCACTTATCAAGATGTCTGTTTTAATTTTGAATAAATATCTAATTATATCTGATCACTCTCAGGGAGGCCAGTGCATTACTCGCCAACAAAACCCATCGTCAAGAATTCCAAGGCAGTGAGGTCAGAAGTAACAAGATGGATGTGAAGCAAAGTCAGGCCATGTCTGGGCAATATAATCAATCACAGGGTACCAATAGACAACAACCACAGGGTAACATGAGACAGTCATTTGGGAACCAGGCAAAAGTGAAGAGAGAACCGTCGTCACAAAGGTTACAAGTTCCTGCTACTGGTAAATATTGAGTAACATGATACCGTGATCCAGATTTTGTTGGTTTTGGACAGATTACAGTTATACACACTTAACAGTTAGTATCGAATCGCAGAATTAATCTATAAGTTGTTATCCCTTTGTCAATTAATGCCTTAGACATCTATTAATTGGAGATTTAATTATGTAAACATATTTACATGCTTGATTGCGAAGAGCATTGTAACAAGTTTATTTGACAAAAGAATATTATTAACTGCATTTGGTCCAAAATGTAAAGTATTATTATATTGAAAGTTTGCTTCCCTTACCGATTCAAAGTGTTTATTTGTATTAAAAACTTTTATCTTTACCTTTTATCAAGTCTTTATAATTTCAGAGTCATATTTTAAGTTTAATTATGATAACAGTGGTTAAAGCAAAAAAACTCTTTTTCAGGGAATATTTCAAGGAGTACCAACAGTTCTTCATTGCAACAGGTATTTATGCCTTTAACAGATAGTCATTTAATTTTGTATGTCACTATCTTTGAAAGATGTGCTTTTGAATAATACATTATTCAAACTGTTATAAAAAAGAAGACAAATTGCTCATTTGATTTGTTTTTTTCTTGAACGACAATATTTTTCAGGAAAATCAAATCTTTCTTTAAAATATAGTCCTTGCTCATTAGCTCAGTTGGTATCTTGTCTATCTTTGGATTAAGGGGTCATGTGTTCAAGACCCGGCTCAGCTTTTATTCATGACAATAATTAATGATAAGCTGTCACTTCAACATTATTTGCTTCCCAACACTGACCAATTCATGTGTGAAAGCTGTCAGTAAAACAAAGAAACGTCCATTGAAGTGCCTTTTGTCACAATGTTTAAAAAACTGCTTCTATAATCTCTTATTTCTTTCAATTTGGATCTGTCAAAAGATCTGTTGCAGTTATGTTTATTGATTTATAAGTAACTACTTACTTTTCAGAATGGGCGGGATTTTGATGACGACTTCATTGAAGACATTGATTTTGATGATGATTTTGAAGAATCTTGTATGCATTCTTTCAATAATTCTTTTTCTAAAAGAAAAAATGCTCTACAAGAAAACGCTGGTACAAATCAACAGAAAAGTAGCGTGCCCAAAAATAAAATTAAATCTAGAATATCAAACGGAAGTAACCAGCCAATCAAACCATCGCAATCTACATATGGAGTGACTGTTGCCGATAGTTTGCATGAACAAACTCAACAGCCTGATCTCAAACCAAGGAATAGTGGTGCTAGTAATAATCCCCTGGGAAATGAGACTATCGCTAGAAATAGCGCCGCTGGTAAAGAGTTAAGACCTAATCAAAGAATCAACCAATCAGATCCTTTTGTTGATAAGATGGACTTTGATGACAATGACATTGACTTTGAGGATGACGATATTGACCTCCTGGCTGCCGCAGAAGCAGAAATGGTAGATAAGCCTAAGAAACAAGTCTGTAATGCTTCTACTGCCAAGGAAACAATGCGAGAAAGCTCCAATGCTATTCCAGAACATAGTAAGAATTTGAATATTTATACTTTTATTCTTAGCATCCCATTGATTCTATGCCAAACTTTTCCTGGATTTAACCAGTCTAATTCAGAAATGTTTTGAAATTGTTGCAATCTCCAAGGGACCAGTTTATTAATTCTAGTTGTCCTCTGCATTTCTTACAGTTTCTCAAATCCTTTTCATACTATCAAATTTCCCTTAAACCTTTGAAAACATGCATGATGCAGTCATTTTTTTTTTACAAGTGCCAAACTTTTTTTATTTTTCATATTTGGCATAGTGAATTTATAAGAAGGATAATTGTCACAGTTGAAATGAATCACTCTGAAAACAAAAGTTGTTGTTTTTTTAATTATAGGTTTCGGCTATTCTTTGTCGTAAGTTATTATTTATATATATTACAGGATCAGCTGCTAGTGCTGTCCTGACCGTAAACAAAACTGAAAAGCAACCATCAAATACACCCATTTTGTCTGCAATCCAAGTGGATCAAACATTGAAAAGACCCACCAACTCTATAAAGCCTCAAAATGACATACCGGTACAGCCTCCAGTACCTAGCAAGATTCAGAAAGTGAAAGAAATGCAGCGTACTTTACTGAAGTCAAAACCTTCGTTGGGTAATTCATTTAACATATTCCAGAAACTCGCACCTTTTACACTTTACTTCATAAGTATTTGTTTCAATACAATATTGACAGAAAACTTTAGAAAATGCTGCTAATAGCAAATTTTACTTTTGCCTTGATGACTTCTACTGCATATGGAAATGTGTTGTATGATATTTAAAAATTACTGCAATATTATCTTCTGTTGGGGACAGGTGAAAAATGTCCATAGGAGTGGGAGAGTTTCCGGTTCCTATCATTCTGACATGGCCCCAAACAGGGAAACAGTTGAAGATCAAAATTTCACTGGCTTTTTATAAACATTACAATAAAATGCAATAATTTAATTTGCAGTTTAAAACAAAACCATTTGCATATTACAAAATGACAAAATTCATTTTAAATAGTTGTGATGTTATGATAAAGATGGTCATGCTGTCAATGTGCCATGGTGTTAGAGTTAGTGTCAGGACCCTCACAGGCAATCGTCTATCTCTTTGGCAAGACACAATTCTTAGTCTTGTACTGGTAGGTTATCCAGGGAACATGTACAATAATGCTCAAGAGTGAGGGCTGTACATTAATAAGTAGAAGGGGAAAAAGAAAGATACAAATTGTGTATATACAGGAATATCTTGACTACTTGAACAATGAATGCAACACCTCAATGTTTAAGATCTAACATGAAAACAGCTATTAGAAATTTACTCATTATTTAGTTTTGGTTTTGTCTTCAATTTCAGATGTAGACAGTGAATACCCGTTTACATACCTATCCAAGGTGATGTCGGCCCCTGTGGGAGCAGTACCAACTTACCATACAGTTAAGGTAACTGGAAGCTATTACAGTTGACTATTGAAATGGAAACAGAATTGAAATTTGATCATCTGATAGACTAGAGAAAATAGAATTTGTATCCAATGGTCTAGGTACAGGATGTGTATAAATTTGTTTAATTCAAAGTTTTTAGATATCATTGTAATCCTATTGTGTGGGTAGAACCGTCTCTTCAAGACATAAAACTGTATAGTTGCTGTATTGTTGTATTGGTTGAACTGGAGTATAGCCATTGGAAAAAAAATAGTTATTTTTTTTTTTATAGTATTAAGAGGTTGTAAACAATGAGCAATTGTTATGTATTCAGATTCAAAGGGTTGCAAAGGTTTTGAAATTCATTGTACAATGTCAGTTTATACTTCGATATTTTAACTTATTTTGAATTAAATTCGCTTTCAATAGCTATTTTTCACTAAATATTAAACCTCACTTCTGTAAGTGTATTGTTTTGACAACATTTCATTTTGACTTGAAAATTTCCCCATGTGTAAACAAGCCTCTTTAATTCCAGGCTTATATTTCCACACTGACGGGTAAACTATCCTCACAGGACAACAAATGGACGCTCTCCTGCAAGATTAACGATGGCACAATGGCCGTCGATGTAGATCTTAGTACAAAGGTATATACACTACATGAGTTTGCTTATCTTATTTTTCTCATCACTTGGCCTTTCTCCACATGAGTTCAAGTCTGATTGATAGTACTTGGATTTTCATAAGAGGTGGTCTTACGAGTAAAAGAATGCTGATGGTACTTCCCGGCTTGACTAGCCCTTGTGAGCAGTTGAGTATGGGAGGTTTCTCCATCATTAAGAGTTGGGCATTGTTGCATAACTGAAGGAATGCTGATGTGATGTAAATACCCATATGACGTGGATGCATGTACAGCCAGTCTTGCTCTTGAGATCACATGAATTTTAAGAATTTAATCCTATGCAATCACTTTTCTTTATCCTTCCCATTACTGTTTTAATTGTTATTTGAATGAATTAAGTGGTTTTGCTCTTTACGGCATGCAGCAACATATTTTGGGTCCCCAAAAGACCAGATTTGGCCATGCATACCATTAACTCCACTTAATTAAAAGTAGCAAAAGGCAAGCAGGCCGTTTATCTATTACAATGTTTTTTAAGGTGCGACGTCAACACCGATTGGTGCTTACATGTGATCAAATGAACATCAATCTGAGTTATTTAGACAATTGATATTCATGGTTGACTTCGGGATCCTTAAATAATGCATATTTTGGCATGAGAACTGGTGAATGTATCTAGGAAGCAGAATCAAGATTGATTGATATAACTTGTAAGAACTTAGTTCACAATCAACGTCAAATGAATCAATTCAAATACAGATAAACTCTAATTTCATTACATACAGGAGGTTTCATGTAAATAGTTTAAGCAATAGAATGTATCCTTCCTTTTTCGGATTCTTATATAAAGGTGCTTGTTCAGGAGAGAACATTTGAAAGTTAAAAAAATGTTGTTGAAGCAATACAGTTTTGGTATTGTTGTTTGATACACAATTAAAAGTAGCAATTAAAAACATAATTAATTCAGGAATAGTTGATTTATCGAAGTATGTACAGTTTATACATGGTAAGATCTCGAAAGCTATTTTACTCTTTTGGATTAAAATACATGTTAGTTCAATGTACATGTATACACACTTTAGAGAATTAAAAATGATCTATTTTTGCTTTCAATGATTACTCATGGGTGCAAATCATATAACAGTTGTTGTGCAGTTTTAAAGAATTTATTCTTAATTTCCGGGATTTCCACACATCTTTAAATAAGTACCTTTAAAAACGAAGTTGAGAAATGAATCATTTGAAGAAAGTGATTATTTGTATTGGCGTGTTCTGTTTGTATTTGTAGGTACTGACAGAATTGATTGGTTTCTCACCACAAGAAGCGCAGGTAGGGTAACAGAGTTAAACGGATTACCCAACCTTAGGGTTTACACTTTGAAAAATATTGAAATGCCTTAACCCTTTAACAAACGCCAAATTTTCGACTTTCCCAAATTGAAAGAGTTTGCAGACAATATTTCAAAATCTGATGAGATTGACTTAAAATCTAATAGAAGAGAAAAGATTGTGGGAAAATGGGAAATTGCTCATTGGGAGCAATTTTTCCTTTTCCACCATGTTTTCCAGAGTCATCTGCAACAAACTGGTCAAATATTGCTATTGTTTGGTAATAGTTGAAACTATCCCACAGACTCTGTTTTCTGATAAACAACATTTAAAAGTTGACTCAAACCATAATTGATACCAAATCAAAGAGCATTTCTAATTTCTTTATCTTAAGAGATGCAGGAAACCTGTGTTTTCATAAAAAGAAAACATGTGAAAAGCGATTAAGCACTATTTAGTTAAGTTAAAGTGATGAAAAATTGGATTAAAAGATGGACAAAGGTTTGCTCTCTGATGCACATTGCCAATATGGTAACATTTTGCTAAAGATTTGCGCATGTTCTAAACAACATTCATATTAGGCTAAGCGATATTGCATTGTGACACATCATTGGAATCGTCTCTCCGAGACTCTTCCCCTGATGTGTTATATACCAATATTGTGGTTTCATTTAAGATACTGTCCATGTTAATCTAGAATCTTGACATTGCATAATTTGGTTCCCTGATGCTCTATTCAATTTTGATTATTTTGGAAGGATGGAAAAAATAGATGAAATTTTTAACAGAACTTCATTATCGATAAAAAAAATCACCTTTTTTCATTGCGTTTTTTTTAAAAACAACTTCTGCAGCAAAATATGTCAAAGTGAGGTATTATTGAGTATGTGGATAAAAATTTGTGCTTCAAATGACATTCTTGGGGCATAATAAATTACTTATTTCAAAAGGGATTGATAACTGTTTCCTTTAACATGTTTCTCTTGTTGTTCTAAGTGTTGTTGGCTTAATATATTACATGTAAACTGTGTTTATTATAACCAAAAAAAGTTTTGTCATTTTGTCAAAACGATTTCTATAGAAATGCAAAAGAGTGTTACACGCTGTATTGATATCATGATTTCAAAGTTGAACTACTCATTGATAATGGCCATTATTCCCCATAGCAGTCTGGTTGTACATGTAATATAATGTCAATCTACATACATGCATATTGCAGGAGATGAAGAAGAAACTTGCGAGAGATCCCAGTATAAAAGAAGTTTTGAAAAAGGTATGTCAAATAAGTAGATGTGCTTCTTGCTGTACATTGTACTGTTAAGTGTGTGTTACCAATGTAGGCATATTCTAGTTTGCTGCAACAGGCAACTTTTTGATATCCTGGGGCCCGTTTTACTAAACAACTTACGGAAAATGTTTGCGTAAGTCATAATTGATTAACATGGATAATATCTTCAATGAAAGTACAATATTGTAATGTGACACGTCATTGGAAGCATCTCTGAGAGACGATTCCAATGATGTGTTACTTTGCAATATTGCTTTGCCAAATATTGAAATAAAAGGACTTGTTGTTTTAGACTTACGCAAATCTTAAGCGTAAACTGTTTAGTAAAACGGGCCCCAGGTTTAGTAATGCTGTTAACAACCTTTTAGTGATATTATGGTTTAAGTTTGTTTATTCATTCATGTTTCCTCTGTAATCAATAGAAGACAATTTTCATTTAAACAATGGGTTTTGCTTTAAGTTATTAAGAAATTAAACCTATTTATACCAATAACCTTACCTATCTGCTCTTTCTTTCAATAATTTGGACTTTATTGCCTAGTAGATAAAGCAGAAAACTTAATAACCATATGCATCTCTGCATGGGTTTAATCCTGATCACAGCATTTGGATTTTCATGAGAGGCAGTCTTCCAACAGACCACCAGTATGTCAATGGTTCTACTTGGCTTTACCAGCCATTAAAGTTTGGTATCTTCTTCTGTCATTATCAGTCATGCAATGTAACTAAAATAATGTTGAAGTGATGTTAATCCCATATAAAAAGATAGAAAATTGGTTTCAATATGGACCAGCAACAAAATCCAATATGTACAAATTGAGGTATACTGATTTTACTGTACAAAATGTCATTCTCTTACAGAGCAAATGTTTGATTGTTGACCAGGTGTAGGAGTATTTTCCAGTGAACAAAAGGCTAATTGGATAATAATCTGAGGCCAAGGCGGATGACATTTCGCATTTAAAGACACCAAAGGTCTATTCTACTTATTTTGTCATCTTTATGGACACTAATTAACTAGCAAAACATGAAAATAAAACTTACAAAAAGGAAACAAAACTGAAAAACCAATACAATGCGACTGTAAACAAGAAGAGAATGATGTATATACATGACGTCATAGATCATGACATTAATTATGACCTCATAATACTTCATGCCACGGCATGTAATATGGTAGGTGCCATATATCGCAAATATTACACAGCACTTAGTTATCAGTCCAAAAATGGCATTGATGATAGAGAAAAATGTAACTATAGTGTCCACATAGTACTTGGACAACAGAATATGAGCCACAGAATGTTTTGACAATATATTTTTTTTTTTCATATGGGTTTTACATCACATCAACATTATTCCAGTTATGTAGCGATGCCCGACTCTTAATGATGGAGGAAGACCCCATACTCAACTGCCCACAAGGGCTGGTCAAGGCGGGTAGAACCATCGGCATTCCGTAAGTCAGTCGGGAGACTGCCTCTCATGAAAATCCATATCCCTCTCAGGATTCGAACCCACGCGGAGAGGGGCCATGTGATTTCAAGTTCTGGGTACCGTTTTACTAAACAGTTTACGCTTAAGATTTGCGTAAGTCTAAAACAACAATTCATCCTTTTTTTAATATTGGGCGAAGCAATATTGCAAAGTAACACATCATTGGAATCGTCTCTCCGAGACGCTTCCAATGATGTGTCACATTGCAATATTGTGCTTTCATTGAAGATACTATCCATGTTATTCAATTATGACTTGCGCAAACATTTTCCGTAAGTTGTTTAGTAAAACGGGCCCCTGTACTCTAACCACTAGGCCACGGAGGCCCCTGAAAATATATTGTACCAATGTTTATTTCTTTCAGGGGTTACAGCAATGTCAGCAGAAGCTGATAGATTTGATCTGTTTGATGGAACTAGAGATGTCGACAAGTAACAACAGGCCAGTCATTGTTGCCACCAAACAGCTCACTCCCAACACTGCAGATATGTTGTATAATCGTGTCATGTCCAACTGGGACAAACTGGACCAATAAATATTGTTTTGTTTGAACAAGTTTTACTTAAATTTTTGTTTTTTTCTTACTTTAGTTTCAACTTATTTATTTTAAATCAATAGTGAAACTCTTTATTTTGCTACCTGGGTACCCAACCTTTGCTCGCATTCAATTTGGATAAATGAAACTTGCCAAGTTGACACTGCTTATCACGGGATTCAAGTCTGTAATATTTATTTTCTTCTTGAATTGGTTATGTTAGGTCAGGAGATATTTCAACCATGGATTAGTGACTGGTCTATTTCAAAAGCAACAACGGATACCCAAAAATGTATGAACATATATTCTCTTATTAATTTTGGGTAGAAATCATTGTTACAAAAGGACAAGTTTCTAATAAGTGCCATTTATCCTATTGTGCAAGAGTTTCATAAGTTTTTGCAGCAGATGTTTGAAATGAGGTATTGTTGATCAAGGGCTTAGAATGCTGGCTAAATTCTAAAAAATAAAAATGTGTAGCCTGGTTCCCAAAACCATAACTATCTGCTTAATTTTGATGAAGAAAGATACTCAGAGAAGCTAACAGGTCAGATCAAAGGCCAACCTCCAATTTAATTTTCGGCTGGCCTGGATCTAACCTGTTTGCATAAGCATGAAGTCTGTTAAAGCACTATAAGCTTAAAGTACATCCATAGATGGTAGGGGCAAGTGTGGAGAAAAATCTGCTTGTACACATAAGTTTATGTACCTCACTGTTAACTTACATTTTCACAAAACACTTTCATATTCAGTGGATGACACCTTGACTTCTTATTTATGAACAGTATCCAAAATTTAAGTGAACTGATGATTTTTCCCCAAACAAATGGACGGTACAAAGAACACGTTAGCCAATGCACAATTGCACAGGAAAGGCATATGGCAATTATCAGAAACCTTGCAATGACGCAATGATTGGTGAAGGAAGATCCAAACTACTTGTCAAGATGGTGTTCAACACCATGTCAATGATGTTTCAATTGTATAGTTCAAGCTTCTCTGCATTCAACCTTTAATATGCAGGGCTCTGCAGTATCTTGCCCATAGACAAAAAATCTAGCACTCTAAATAACTGCCTATTAGTTTAGTAGAACCATTCGACCAAGATTATTGAGTCAAGTCAGCTGGCAGACCTCATAAGAGTTTCAACCTTCCGGTTCAAAACTTTGGATATCATGTTCTAACATGGTGCAATAGGCATCACTGCTGCATGTGATGGCACTAAATCCTTAGTGCTTTAACCCATCTCGTTTAGTCTAAATCAAAAAAGGAAAAAAAATGCAAACCATAATAGCAGGCAGAAAATAGTTCAATATACTTTCTTTTTAATGGTGTTGGGTAAAAAAGAAATGCTATTTCTTTCTACAGGGGTGGGGTAATATAGAGCCAACAGTATTTCAGTTATTTTGCGGCTTTCATTGATTTCCCCAGTACTCCGCAGTGTCTTGCCCAAGGACACTTCCATCTTAAATCCAAGCAATGCTGGAGAGTACAGAAACCCTCTTTCACAGGCCATTCACCTTAGCCAATGGACAATGCAGGACTCATACTTGGCAGAAACTATTGTTTCCAAGGGATGAATTGCTTGTTAGGGTCAAGCCAGGTAGAAACATCTGCATTCTGTAAGTCGGATGGGAGAAGACTGGATATGAGAAGACTCTTATGACAATCGAAATGCACAAGGATTTCAACCAAAATGTAGGTCATTAAGGGACACTTTTCTGCACTAAAGAACATATAAAAAAGTAATTATTTTCTGCACTAGACCACAGGGGTTTCTAGTCCTCCTGAGGTCAATACTATGTAATTTGTGTAGACTTACATAATGTTGACCCGAGTTTAACTATAGACCAATGTGCACTAAACTAAAAGAATATATAAAACAAAACACAGATGATTATTCAGCCTTTTACTTTGGAGCAATATATTAAAACATGTTTATCCAGTTCCAAGAACAATGAAATTACCTCTCATTATTCTGAAAGCATTTATAACCAAGTGCCCAAATAATATACAATGTATGTTTAATCACACTTACAGCTAACTTGTTCTGTGGCAAAAAACCTGTAACAACTAATTTGAAATCATTTTACCACATTATATTATTCCTAACTTGTCCTGAATGCAAATTAATACATTTTGGTTCCTGAATTATGCTTTCATTTGGGGAACTGGTTGTTTCTGGGAAATGTTACTATCATATTAATTCTCTGTTTGTATACCAATGTCATACAGACAGCCAGAAAAGGGGCTTTATCTCCTTGCTAACTTTTTAATGGCTTGACAGAACCTTATTTTGTAGGTACTTATTTCAGTCGTTACATCCTGCAGATTCTAAAAAGTGCCCACAAAAAAGGATGTGTCAAATATATCTTGTAATACTGTGTTTAAAAGACCTCAATACATCCCTTTCCTCAAGCTGTATGCCATGTTACTTCTTTACTGAATAAACCATTACAAGGCCAGGGCTCTGAAGTGTATGGCCAAAGGAAACTTCCATAAAACCTGTGGTACGGGTTGGGCTCAAACCTGGGACCTCAGAGTTAAAAGACCGTCATGCAGGACCCAACAATCTGCTAACATGTGTATAAATATAAGAAAGTAAGTGGTCAACTGGAGACTGGCTGGTATAGTAGTATCCATAGAACCAATGTTACCAAATATCTTTCATACCACCTATATACACATTGGTAAGTATGGAAGTTGAACCATTCCCCATATATTTGTGATAGTTCCAAATTGGTAAGTTCCTACATTTAAAAAAGACCATTTACCCTTTTTCACACTTTTTAATTGTTGACTGTTGTTTTTATGCTTCATTCTTGAAAGTCATTAACAATTGCAGAAGAAAAATTATCATAAAAAGAATAGATAGAGGGTTAACTGCTCCCTGGGAGCAAAAGTAATTTACCCTTTTTAAACCATAGGTTTCTTTAATTGTCTGTAGTTGATGCTTGAAAATAAGGTACTATTTGGTAAAAGGTTAACAAAGAAAAGTAACCAACTCGCTGATTTTAGAATAAAATGTCATTCCACAACTTACTAGATAAACTAGCTCTAGGCCATTGGCGTTATGTTGATTATTCAAATTCATAATTCTTAATTTATTGTATCAAATAGTTAAGATCATTTCTTAGGGTTTTCCTATTCTACTTTGTACAAAAAGCATGAAATCTAGAATACTTGCATCCATTTGTCTTAAATCCTTTGAGGTTTATAAACTAGTTCTCATTTCCATAGGTCAATTTCATACATAAGCATCTCCCAATAAGACCCATGATTTGGTACTTACTTAATGGATACAAGTTCATTTCAAAGCTGTTTTTACAGATTTTTTTTATATAAATAAAATACAAACTGAACAACTGTTCTACAGACAACAGAATTGTATGTACACTATTAATTCAAACCACTCCATATTGTGAGATCTATGTGCGCTTATAGAAGAGGAGATATGCGTTCTCCCGTATCTCTTTCGTGGTGATCTCATACTCCATGTTAACATCCCACACGAGATCGTCATCAAACTTGTACCAGACTCCGTTCCCTGACTGACAGTAACAAACATAGTGGCCGGAATGTGTTGACTCCCCTCCCAGGTGGACACACACCGCATACAAGTCATATTTCTGGTCAGATTCAACCAAGGCTGGACGGTTTGTAACATTGTCAAAAATCACGCTCTTTAAATCGAGTCCTTTCAGGGGTATGCTTACAGACGCAGAGATCTTCCGAGGTTGCTGGGAAACCTGGTTGTACGTGAACCGCATCAACTGGATAACGAGACAATCAGGTAGCTGTCGGAGGAGACACCGTCGCTCCGCGTCCCGGAGGCACACACGCGGTGGGTAGTTGAAGTTTGTTTCACTCACTGGAGTTGAGGTACGGAAAACATTGTCATGGAAACCACTATCGTTCATTTGAGGATGGTTCCCGATTATTGGAGACATATACGTTGTTGATGTTCTTGGCGAGTACATTCCTGAGTCTGTATTTCCCATGGTCTGATGGGAGTTCATGCACGATCCCCTCGTGCTGCGTGTTGTGCGGATGTTTGAGCCTGGTAATGTAGGTGTTAATGCTGGGTGTGGGGGCACTCCCATTTTGTTACAAAAATCGCAGTCAATGCCTTCCTTGCCTAGGAGGTGTTCTATATTACAATACCTTGTGAAACAGTCTTCCAAGTACACAAGTCCTGACAAGTCTCTTGGGGGTACAATAGGAACAGGTAAAATATTGAAGGCTTGAGTAGACACTGTAAGGTGATGATTTATCATACAGTGTGTTGCACTGACCATCTGACCGGTGAATTTCTCGTCTATTAAGGTTTGATTGTTCTGTTTATGAGTCAACCACTCCAAGTCGGCCAGTTGTTGGATTGGCTCTGCATAGCTATCATTATTCAAACCATTGGCTTCACTTATCTGAAATAGGAAAAACACAAAAAACTGACAATGGTTTGACAGTTTGGGTGGAGATAGGGAAGCCAAAGAGACAGTATCTTGAATGCATTATTCAAAACATGAAGTTATCCATTTTCAGTGAATTTGCATTAGTCCTATGCACACCAGATTATCTGATTTACTAATGATGAGGTAAAATTTTGTAAGGATCAGATTTAGAAAGCACAAAATGACCCATTAAAGCTTGTTATAAGTTATCGACATCCAACGATAACTTCTTATTAAGATTATCATTGATCAGACTCAATTAGTCATAAATATATTTGATGTCCATGGCCTCTGACAAGGTGAATCAATGCTTCCACCTCAAGACTCAGTTAACTCAATTGTTTAGTTAACAAAACGAAATGGCAAGCCTGTTTCACTCTTTGAGGTGAGCTTATAAATACCCTTTGAAAAACAAAATTTTCATTTATTTCAACAAACATAATTCTAAAAACTTACCTCTTTTTTACAGGCATCTTTAAGTTTTTCTATGTTTGTTGGTGTAAGGTCTCCATATATAAATCTCAACATTGACAAACTAGAGTTCGTAGATGGCTTTCCTGAAACACACAAAAAAGAAATATTATTATCATTATAACTTGTTTATAAAATATTTCTTTAAATATTTGAAGAAGCCTGAAAATGATCGCATTATCATGTTATACTTATAGATGTATCCCAATCATAGCTAAAAACCATAATTTTGAGAAGCCGGAAAGATCTATTTCTACCTACTGAGTATACTGTCATGTCCTCTTTTCTCTTGTTAAAGGAATCTTAATATGATATGGATGGCCATCAGGTCGATCTATACATTCAACCATATACAAAAATTTTCCTTCCTAAATACTTAGCCAAAAGAAGAAACCTATATCTTAAGATTTGCATTTTGCTGAATTCTATCAAAAATGAAATTGTTAAAGAATTTTGAACATTCCCAAAATTCTTTAATTGAATAAATATTAAATAACGTATTGGTCCATGAAATCTTCACATCCTCACTACTCTAGTACCCCACATGAAACTCTAGTGAGTATTTGTAATTGAGTTTATGTTGTTCTTTTTAAAAAATATTTTTATTCATTGAAATAATGAAACATGTGTCTGAAAACATGTTTATTGAATTAACCATAAATTGATATTCTACACAAACACTAACCAAAAAGAATAGTTTATGAGACATTAAGTTATTTCATTGAAATGGTTATTTCATTGAATTTGAAGAAAAAGATTCACCATACCTTTATTCACAGTTTTCTTCAGAATGGAATGAACAGTCTCTGTAAGGCTGGTAAAGAACTCAGCGACATCTTGCTGGTGTTGCCTTTCTGTGGGTGGAGCCACGAGACCCTGACGTGTGAGGAGAGCCAGACATTGCCGGAGATCACATGTGTCCAACACGGATACTGAAGCCTTGACCTTGCTGCACTGAAGTAACATATCGCTCAGCGTGTCCAACAGCTGACTCTCTGCTAAAGAGCAGTTCATTTCCTCTTTCCTGCTACACGCCAGTAACTGTGCAAAGTTTGGGGTTCTTGCCAGACACTGAAGAACACTGTTTATAAAGCACAGGTTCTGACCTTCGTTGCGTATACCGGATGGCTTGTCTATAGATGTGCTATATCCAAAAGCAGACATGAACTTGTTTCTTAGGTTTCGAGTTTGTCCAGACAAATTTCCATTACTTGTATCTGCAATCTTTTGTGGATGTAAAGGTCTTCGTTTTAGTTCTACCCTTCCATACCAGTTATTTTGAGTTGCTTTATCTGGTTGCAGGTGATTTATTGACGATGTTTGAGAGTGGAAATTCTGTGCCTGTGTATTTGACGCGGGTGGTGTCATTGGTTTCTGAAGCACTGGTGAATACTGAGGCATCTTGTTGGCCGTCAAATGAGAATTTTTCCTCGCCATATCCTCCGCTTTATACCTTTCAAATTGATCCCCCAAACCTTTAATGGGGGCTGGTTTTGAATTCATAGCTTTCCGAAAAACCAGATCAGAGATTTTCTGAAGAACAGGTTTACTGGCTTGTGGCACCTCGCCCCACACTTGCTGTAACCGTTGCTGATGTTGTACATTTTCTATTTTCTCCTTGATAATACGAACATTGTCAGCATGGTGCAAGTGGTCGTCCCAACTGGTCATAAGTCTCCTGGTATACTCTCTCAGGGGAACATCTCTAAGGAACTGGGTGTATACGAATGTCACAAACGCCAGCAGGAAGAGCAATGCTGGCACATAGTACAGCCAGTATATCAGAAGGCTGGCAAGAACTAGCAAAATAGACTCAAACAGCCAAATCCTTTGCTTTTCATCTTCAGAGCTGTTGAATAAAAAAGAAAAATTGGTTTAATACAATGCTTTTTAACCAAAGGCTTCTAACAGCAAAAACAATCGAGGAATGTGCTGTTTCCCTAGTCAAACTAATCTGACGCGATCGGGAAATATTGAGAAAACTTTGTATCGGGCAATATCTTCCGTCACATCCAATTTTTCAATGATTCATTTGATGGAGGACAAATGTGATTAAATTTTTGTCACACCGTTTGAAGACCAATATTGCCATTGTTATTGCAAGATTTTAAAGAAATTTCCAATTGGAAAGGTGCCTTTTATGGGAGTCTGTTAGGGCTTTTTTGCATTATATAACAGACTCCTATAAAAGGCACCATCCCAATTGGAAATTTCTTTAAATCATGCAGTTTCCCCAAAAACTCAAAGTCAAACCAGCTTTTGGATTTCCAAATTCAGCAGTTTCAGCTATAAAATTTCCCTAATCCAACAGGCTTAGACTTCTTCCAAATTGAAGGGAAAAAAAGCCCTCTTATATAATGTATAAAAGCTCTGGCATGCACAATGGAAGTTTATGGGGAGCAGAAAAATCGTCACCTAGTGTCAGGGCTCACGCTGTCGGTCGCCAAATGCGAATATTATTTCATTCTTGCGAAAGATTTCCCGATTTGGCGAATTTGCTTGGCGCATGTTTTTTTTCATTCAACTTTACCATATTTCCACCTGTCCGGACATTACAGACAGTTATATCTTTTGACACACTATACAGTTAGTATCTCCGAAAACCCCAAATTAATCCGCTAATCGTTATCCCCGTGTCAAACAATGCCTGAGGCGTGTATTAATCGGGTCTTTATTATGTGTAAACAACTCAACACACTTGATTGGTAGACTCGATGCGGTTGTTCCACGAAAACCGATTACTATTTACCGCATTCCGTCCAGTGTTTTATGATGCATAGTAGAATGCGAGAATTTAAAGAGGGTTAATTTGTAAAGTATTTTGATATTGACAGTTCGCTTCCTTCGTTGATGCAACGGTACTTTTCAAATTGCGATCCTCTATTATTAATCATTCAAATCATCATACCGGAGTCTTGACGAGAGTAAAAACAAATAGACCTAAGATCATGTTTACTTTCCATTTATCTATCGACATTTCTAAAATAAATAACAAATCTGAGAATTCAGAAATGTATAGTCTTCAATATGATTTGATGTTATCTGAGATAAAAGATTCATTTTGATTTTGTCACTCAAAGCGTAGCCTTTAGTTATACCATCTTTGGTTTAAATTTGTTCGGAAGGGGAAGGGGAATGTCTTGGCTTTTTTTTTTAACATATTTTTATTGGCATTACACATTACATATTTATGACATTACAATTTTAATAAAAATTCTGAAACATAGCAAACAGAAATAATTAACCAAGAGGATTTAACACATATGTACATACAACATGAAGAGTGTTTAAAATAAAGAAATTTGAATTGGAGCCATTTGCTCAGAATTTGGCTCCTACTTCTTTAATTTGGCTCCTATTTTTGTCATTTGGCGAATGTGCTGGCGCAGACTTTTTTCCAGCCAGGGTGAGCCCTGAGTGTCAATTTAAACCGTTCTTACAAAGTAAATATTTAAGAGGAACACTAACAGTTTTCTTGTTTGGATCGATTGAAAAAGGATTAATTCATAACTGTGAGTAAAATCATTTGATATTTTAATGTAATAATGGAAATATATTGTGAGTAAAATCATTTGATATTTTAATGTAATAATGGAAATATCTGTCTTCAAACGGTGTGTGGCAGCGTCCCTCGATTTCCTCGCCACCTTTTAGTCAACTTGACATGCATTTTAGATTATTCATCCTTCTCAGGAACAACTCATACCTTATTCTATTCCACTTTTAATTTATTATAAAATGAATATTTCCCATTCTCGCCTAGCCCATTGTATACTGGTGTACCCTAATACCGTGGTTCTTAATGGTTACATAAATAACAGAAAGGAAGAGGAGAACTTAGCTGTCAACATTCAGCTTTTCTAACATATTTCATTCTTCATTTACAATCTGCTCATCATTATTTCAAAATGGAGCACAGAAATGCTCTACGTAACATAAATTAATTGGGTCACTTTTGCACTTTTGAGGTCTTACCCTAATTCCATGGTATTCAGGTCAAACACAATTTTTTAAGTATTAGTCAAAAATAATTAGGGTAAAACACATACAGTCAACTCGACAGTTCCGGATCACTAATAGATAAAAGATCGTTTTTTCTTGTATTAACCAATTTACTGTAGAAATTAACATATGGATTTAAAGAAAAATTCTTCCTCTGTCTATTCATACCAATGATTTACCGCTTTTATTTACCATTTTTCAGTTTTTGAAGAAAACAAGATCGGGGTCATCGCGACAGTTTCGGATCAAATGTGACAGTTCCGAATCACGTTAATTGTCATATCATTTATTGTAAAAAGGGTTAACTTCACAAAGAGACAATTAGAACAGAAAATAATATCATCAATTTATACTTTATTTTCATCAAACACATGCCTTGTGCGATTTCCCTTTAAAGAATCATTTTACTTTTTCCTTTTAAGAGCGTACGAAAATGACCGGAAGTAATGTTGAGACGACCCCTATAAATCAAAGAGGTGATCCGAAACTGTCGAGTTCACCTGCCTTCATTCATCATCCAATTATACAATTCCAGACCCGTTTTAGCGTGAAAGTTTTGCATAAATACATTCTATTATAATTCTTCTTACAAATGATATCAAGGTTGAGTGCACATTATCTTTTTGAATGAGCGTCTAAATCGCCGAAAAAAAATATCGTTGAAATTAGGTCAACTTCCGGTGACTTGTCTCGGTCATAATTAACTGTTCCAAATTGATTCTGATCGCTTTACCAGAAGTGGAAATGTTATCCTGGTTTTGTCAAGAGCTAATTGAATATGCTAAATGACTGTTAAGTTTTTAAGGCCAGAGTTTCTTCGCATTCATAGAAATTTGACAACAAACATAAGATGATCCGGAACTGTCGATGATCCGAAACTGTCGAGTTGACTGTAGGGGACGAATCCTGAAAAAATTTGGTCATGTCTGACCCAAGAATGGCGGAGAAATGCAGACAAACTGAGAGGATTTGTTTAGGGTCTTAAATTTGAGTAAAAAGTGTGAAAATATCAGGGATTTTCGGAGCTCTGTGTAATATGAGGAGCATTTTATTGGATTGTATTGGTTTTATACTAGAAAAACATTCATTCTTTCTTCTTTGGAGTTCTGACATTGGGCTGCGAAAGTAGGTCAGGTCCGTGTGTTTGTTTATGGAAGCAGTATGACATTATACAAATACCACGGAATTAGGGATACCACGAGATTAGGGGAATTGACAAATAATATTAAGGATGTGTTGACTAGTAGATTCAACATTTGTGTAGGAAAAGCAATGAATGCATGCACATTTCTATTAAATTGGCGAATGTGTTTTGGTCATATTTTTTCTTTTGTACCAGGTATGATCAGATGACAAAAACTGCTATAGGTTGAGAAGCATAATTTTCTAAAAATCCGGAAAATGCTGTTATCCGAGTTCTTTTCCTTTTGAGATGCAAAGGAACGCTTTGTGCATTACCTGGAATCCCGAATAACATTCTTTACGGCTGCGTCGACAAGAATGAAGACTATAATGTCCGTAATGCAATGGGTAGC
This sequence comes from Cerastoderma edule, assembly GCA_947846245.1. Classification (NCBI taxonomy): domain Eukaryota; kingdom Metazoa; phylum Mollusca; class Bivalvia; order Cardiida; family Cardiidae; genus Cerastoderma; species Cerastoderma edule. The sequence goes on along the minus strand of OX401413.1, from coordinate 4,507,618 downwards.
TGTAGAAAACAGCCATTGTCCTAAAAGCTCGAACATCGTGCCTATCCGCAGCGTTCGGACGCCGATCTTTTAAATTTGGCTGCAAAATGGAGGTTTGCACGACGCATGCGCATCGATCAGAGACAGTGTATAATAAAACTTTACGAATCGATATTAGATGAAAAAAATATGGCAAGATTTTTTACGTTGTTTGTGCCTCGTTCCCCTTTCAACTTTATTTTGGTTTTATTCCGTTGTTCGGTACACCTATCTATACTTCAACGTTTATTCTTGTAACTATTGAATCCAAGCATCGTTTTGATTGACGTAATTAACCCTTTACTGTATAGTAATTAACGTTACTACTACCATTGAGACGACTTATACGGGAGCAAAGTTCTGCGACAATGGAAGTACTATGTACTTTTGTCACAATGGGTTAACCCATTACCAAACAATGACGGCATTTAACCACTTTGTTGAAGATGTCTCTTGAAAACATTGTGGGGAAAGGAAAAAATTGTTCGCTCAGAACAATCTCTCCTCTTCCCACAAGGTTTTCTGCTCTATCTGAAGAATATTTTTCAATTTCATCACATTTTGAAATGTCGTCTGCAAACTCTTTCAGTTTGGGACAGTTGAAAATGTTTCGTTTGGGAAAGAGTTAATCACTAAATCACACAAAAAAATGATCTTTTTAGTCTTTCCATTTTTTCACTATTTTCAGCGGGAAGTTTGGAAGTTAAAAGGCAATTTCTTCAAAACTGCACATCATATAGACTTTTATAATATGATACGAACTGGAGAATTGCCACTTAGAGTAATATTATTTCGTTTTCTTTATAATGATATTTAGATAAAATGCGTTGTATCTCATTTGAGATCTACCGCATATTGACTGCACATACTTAAATAAATTGACTATGTCTAAATCATCTTGCTTTCAATAGATGCCTTAAAATTTAATTGTGTATCAAACAACAACAATACAAGAACTGCCTTATCTCAACGACAGTTAATCTGGCTTTCAATTGGCCTTTCTCATGTTCTGTGAATAAGCACCTTAAAAACCGAATGATCACAATATTTACTTAAAAATAGTCCGACGTTAACCTTTTAAGATGTTCAAGTTGGTCAACATTTTTCCCCCTTTTACTTTATCAAAATACAAAGCTGATCAGAGTTGTCAAAGATTTAATATGTTAAGGAACTGAATGTGCATGTAGGCTATAAGAAACTATCGTGACGCAAAAACATTTCTTCATTTTGTCGCCATTACTTTACACGGGCTTCCAAATAAAAGAAAAACATTTCTTGTCTTAACATTTTCTCCCTGTGACATATCTAAAATGGAACTACTTTAACCAGAAGATTGTGTTAATTCGCTTCTAAATTTGGGCGAGTCTATCTCTGATAATCGAGAAACAGAGCGGGTCAGAGATGTCGAAGATAGCGACGTGTGACCAAAACATCACGCGTCAGGTGCATCGACCCTTTCTTTGTAGCAGACGACCTCAAACACTTCGTCATCAGACGACAGATGAAAACATTATTAAAGTAGAAAGGTTTGCTCATATGCTCATACATCAGACAATTTTATTTTCATTGACCAATTTGCATTACTCATTTACCAATCAGGCCGGGATTCATTCATGTTTCATTTTCCATAACTTTGGAAAGTGGTATCGATTTCGTCTGCTGGAAATACATCCCCCCTCCAAATTAGAATAAAGGGAAGAGGTTGACACATTCGTAAAAGCGTTATCTTTTAGAAGAAATTCCTTGCTTTAAGGAAACAATTTCAAAACGTTTGAGTGCAAACATTTACGATGATATAATTATTACACTAAATGGACCCATTCGCACTCTATTGGTTGAACTTAGCGGACATTTTTAAGTCAAATGTTGGAGAGAACCGATCTACCTCTGTTGTTGAATGGATATTCGTTGACAAGTTAAAAGGTATTTATACAATTATACTTTGTTGATCTCTTGGAAAACGTGATGTTTATCGGCTTCCAATTTACGTGTATGTCTGAATATATTCAGAGATCTCTGGGTAAATAGGAGAAACGCATTAAAATAACCTTACTTTATTAAACAGCGTTTTGTCGCGTCTGTTGCAGAAGTGTTTTGACACTGCAGTGTCTAAAAGGAAACATTGCTCTTAATGAGAAATGTATCCTTTTTTTTCAAAATGAATCCTACCCTTTTTATTTTTCATTTAATCTTTAAATCTTTTGTATTAGCATTGCTTTTATTTTGTTGTCTGCCGTCGCTTTCCATTTCAGCCTTTACAATACAATTTCTTCTAGGGGAAATAAATACAGCGTTTGATACAAGGATAAGTTCTAGCGGCAAGCACATTATTGTACTTTGTTTCATGTGTATATACAGTGACGTCTCGTTAATCTGAACACGTCCGTCCCCAACAAAATGTCCGGATTATCGAATCATTCGGACTAATGAAGCAGGGCATGTTCTTATACACATTAAGACATAAACGGTCAGTATACACGTGTATACTTAGAACCCTTTAGCAAACGCCAAATTATCGAGCATCCCAAATTGAAAGAGTTTGCAGACGATATTTCAAAACGTGATGAAATTCAAAAATAATCCTCTGATATCGAAGAAAACATTGCGGGAAAAGGAGAAATTGCTCGTCACGAGCAATTTCTCCTTTACCCTCAATGTTTTCAAATGTCGTCTGCAACAAACTGGTCAACTAATTCCGTTCCCTTACGATTTCGATCGGATTGCGAGGCATCCGGATAATCGGGGTCCGGATAAACGGGGCTTCACTGTATGTGTTTTCACAATGATTTCTACCAAAGATCATAAAATAGGGTAATTCAATTAGTCTTTAACACGTCAAATTTGAAGTATCTCGTGTTTCACAATTGTCATCTGCCGTTGCTTTCGAGCAGTCAATAAGTCAAACATTCGAGAGTGAGATAACGTGATAATAAATAAATATTCCCGCGTTTGTTGACGTGGCGATTATGCGCAGACAAAATGGAAACAATAGTTCCTAACCCATTGCTCAATCAAATGCTTTGATCCACTCAGGGACTCCTCAATGATTTTACAGAATTACTGTTATAGAAGGTTTTTGAAAACCATGTGACAAAAGGGTAAATTGTTCGTGATGGAAAGTCAAGTTTTTGGGAGTTTCTCTATATATCATTTTAGCCTGGAATCGCGGCATATTGTAAGTGAAATACTGTTGATGCGATATAAAACATTAACGATAGATAAACGACAGATAATTAAAGGTGAAGTGTTTCGTGTTTTCCTTCCAAGAAACGTCTTCAGTAGAAGACACGTTCAACCCAACCATTGGTTATTGTCCGGAATTGAAAGAGATTGCATACGACTTTCAAAATGTGATGAAATTGAAAAATAACCTTCTTGTAGGACAGAAATCACTGTGGGAAAATTAGAAATTACTCGCACAATGTGTTACAGTGTCGTCTGCAACAAATGGTAATGGTCTAACGTAAGGTACTATGGCGAGATGGGATCAAAGTGACCGCATATCTATTCACAGGTTCCTAAGTCTAACGTGCAGAGATGTCGGGTACGTGGCACCTGGACGAGGTACCCATGTTCGAGTTGTACCAGAACATCAACATGTCCCCAAACCCTTTTATAATCGACACCCAGGGGGAAGAAGACGATAGCGACGACGATTCCGTCTTCAAATTCCCGCCACCGAAACACTATGGGCGAAATGGTACGTAATGTATGTTTGTCTTTAATTCTGTATATGAGTGTCTGTTTGTCGGCCTGTGCGTGAAGGTTGGTATGTATGACAGCATTTTATAACGTCGTCAAATTCCAACCAACGAAACACTATAGATACTCGAAATGGTACGTAATGTATGTCTGTATGTATGTATGGAAAGTAGGAGTATGTTGTGTGTCTGCAGGTTATTTTGTCTGTGGGTGTTGGGTAAGAGCTGAGACACAGATAACAGAGGTAACAGAGATTTTATCTATGCCTCGGTATAAGACCACTTTAGATTCCATCTTCAAATTCCAGTCGCCTATATATATGATAGAAATAGTGCGTTATAAGTGTCGGTCTTGACGTCCATATACCAGTGGCTAGCTATTGATTTGTATGTGTGTGTGAAAGTTGGTTTAAGACCGCATATTATTACGTCTAAATATTCCCCGACATCATATACGACGTTATTGTTGGCATGTGACCCCACCCCCATACACATTCATATACCCCCCTCCCCACAAGTAAAAGAGAACTAATTGACGAAGCGCATTTTCTGTTTTGTCTTCTGTCTGGGCATATAATTAAATGTCTGCACGTGTCATAAAATACTTCACGAGGAACAGTGGATATATCTCTAGACGCAATTTCCTCCTTCAACTTTTGACGTCATTTGACGTTGTACGTTGACGTTAATGTTAGTTTAGTTTAGAGCCATAGCCCGACACAGGTCCCATATGGCTATTCCCACGAAACTAAATGGCCTCGGTGGGGCTCGAACCCGGGACTACATCACCCGTATTTGGAGCTATTTTTTACTTCAAAGAAAAATATAAATTTTTACTCGCTTATAACATGATATATTCATGCGCTTTTTATAATATTGATATCTACTTTTTCCTTTTAAAAAGGGTGCGGCTTTGCTGGCAAAGGGGGTGGGGGGGGGGGTATTTCCAGGAAAGTTCGGTAAAACTTATTCCGTAAACTTTACATTTTTGTTCTCTTCCCAAGATGGCGTTTTTTGACGTGCTCTGTCAACTTTAAAAACAAGGCAAGTTAAGTGTTAACTGTGTCAATTTAAACGCATATTTGCTCTTAATGAAGACGGATATTCATGAGTCAATGTATTTGTTTGATAAATGTTTTTGCTATCGATTGTGTTAGAATAAGCACTATTGGCCGGTTTATGGTTAGATTCGGTATGGGGGACTTTCTCAAAATAGACGGACCACGTATGATGTAAATTACAACCTAGGCTCTCGGATTGTGTATTCGATTGGGATTTAAGTGTCTCTGCTTAAAGGTTTGGTTCGATTATTTCAGCCTTGTATACCAAACATCTTCATTATTTGATTTTCTTTGTTCACGTTGACTAGATAACACTTGAGAGACTCAAATCTGTCATCTGTGGTGGTACATTGAAAGATATGGTTTGAGATGGTCCCCGTAAGGAATGTTCATTGGGATGAATAATAATTGGTAATAATTGACTAAACAGAGATCAAAGACAAAGGCATGGCATATTGTTATCGAAAACATTTAAAAGGATGGACAAATCACATGAACTTTCAAATGAGTAGTAATTTGCAATATTCCCTCTCAAGTTCATCAAGGAAACTTATGAGGGTTGGAAGGAAGTGCACAAACCCTTTCCTCATTTAGGACTTTATTATCATGCCAAACTTTTTGTTTGATTGCTTGTTTGTTTAATTTGTTTTATATCGATTGCGAAGGAGGCTTAATAAAGCCCATTGTGTCACTCTCGATGACTGCTTCCTGGACAATACACCAGTGATTGCGTCAATTTATGGGTTAGTC